>NQII01000755.1:74757-205207 GCA_002778355.1 Clitarchus hookeri
CTTGATGCACGCACGGTGCGACTTCAGGATAGCGTGCATGGGTAGTATTCGCTCCGTGTCGCACAGGTGGAATGACAGAGCATGAGACTCGTCTCCACCAGGATGAAAGGTGAAAGGAGAAAAGAAAGAATATGTGAAAACCTAGATGGAATGACAGAGCATGAGACTCGTCCCTGTCAGGAGGCCAGGTGAAAGGAGACCAAAAGGAATATGAGAAAACCCGAGAGTTTACCAGCCCGTCCGCACATCCTCAGGCAGCAACTAAGTGTCGGTGATTGACGTGTGAGATATTGGCATGTTCACAATTGGCATCAGTTGCATAGGCGATTCCAGAAGGAATATATTTAAACCCATGTGTATGCTAGCTGCTCCTCTCGTTCCCAGCCAGCAATCAGGTGGCGGGCACGGAAATTAAAGTAAAACCTTTACACATGTAAGAGGTATGTGTACGTGCGTGCGCTCATGACATCCCTGCAGTATATTATTCGATAATAATGAGTTTACTGTCTGAGAGTGCATAGGTGGATTCGTGTGTTTACTATATTTCATCTTCTAAGCATCCAATGTCGATTTTATATACATATTTCCGAGGCCTGTCAACATTATTTTTTCCCACATGTCGGGATGGTAATAACTATATACTGTATATACGTATTCGACATTACACATCCACTTCTCCTAGATGTCGCAGTGTTCTTAAGGTCGAGATGCCCGACTGAAGGCCCAAAGGGTGCCCGAACGATCCCGTACTGCTCCTGTATTTTATTAGTTACAAAACACCATTCGACTATAAACATTCCCAGCACTCCTGGCCACTGCCATTTGAATTCAGCTCTCCAATAATACTATGGCTCTGCTTGTGGCGAGTGAACCATGAATGAACCAACTCACGTGCACAAATGGCCATGCCATTCCGGCACTCCTATCATCCAACTGTAGAACTTTATACACACTGGTGGTGTGCGCGGGAATAATAGATGGTGGTAGGCGCTGGAATTAAAGATGTCTTAGCACACTCTGGTGGTGGATGTGAGAATTAATGATGGCTGCCTGCAGCAGACAATATCAAAAGTTGTGGAGGGCGCGAAAAGCAAGATGTGGAGGGGGCCAGAGGGATATAATGGAGACTAGAAGGAATATGAGAAAGCCACCTATGGATATAATTGATAAGAGGCATGAAGAAATGAGAGGGCAAGAGATAAATAAGAAAAATACAAGAGAAAAATGTTAAGGAGACTGGAAGAAATATGAGAAAACGCCCCTAAGGATGGAAATGATACGAGGAAGGAATGACAGAGCGTGAGAAACACATTAACATTGGAATGAAAGAGTGGGATAAAAAGAATCAGAATGCAAGAGCATGAAGTGCTGAGGTGGAATAATAGAGCAGGAGGGAAAAAAAATTTCCAGAGTGAAAAAGGGAAATTCAGAGGGAGAAATAGAAATCCAAGATGGCCGCCGTCTTGTCCGCACGTCCGCAGCCAGCAGCCAGGTTCGCATGTACCGGTTATTTCCTACTACTCGGAAGGTTACTGAAATATTTACATATAGTCGTGAAACGACGGTGATCTGTGATGAGGTTGGCAGCAGTGCGTATCACGCCACACACTGATGCTGATACTATGTGCTGAGTATCATTCCCTGTCTCGTGTGACGGTAACTACAATCGCACAGCGTGCCAGTTCAGCTAAGTGCATTATTCTTGCGCGGATCGGACTTGCGTGAAACGTTCGCGTGTAACAATACGAATAAGAAGATTATTTTACGTAAAACGGTCTGTTCCTATTGGCTGCTGGTTCGTTCCTGTTGGAAACCTTCGGTGCACCTATCACGACGTGTAGCTGCTGCGTCATGCGTTTTCTAATCAAAAGTATGTATGATTTGTTTTANCCTTCGGTGCACCTATCACGACGTGTAGCTGCTGCGTCATGCGTTTTCTAATCAAAAGTATGTATGATTTGTTTTGTTTGGTACCTCGATGATAGAGGATTGGCAGAGATATTCACTCCAGTAGGTAATTATGTGTTATTAATTAATTGTTCGGGTATGCTGTGTTTGGCGTAAAATATGTTCAACCTGACAAATCCTGAAATTATGAAAAATACAGACGCCTATCTGTAGCGCAATAATTGTAATGAAATATTAATANCAACCTGACAAATCCTGAAATTATGAAAAATACAGACGCCTATCTGTAGCGCAATAATTGTAATGAAATATTAATAATATGAGAGAGTTATCATAGGCGAGAATTCGTAGTTGTGATTCGTTGGTAAATCATTTATCTGCTCTTTAAATCCCGTCTTTATGTGAGACAGGTTAGAGTGAATATGCCAGTCTGTGTGTAATAGGTGTGTAATATTTGAAACATGGATGCCGGTGTTTAATTGAAGCTGTTCCGGTTGGAAGTAGTGTTGCTTAACCATTGAATTGGAATACTAATGATAACTTGTGTCGTGTTTGATGCTCGTGTGTCACAAATGTGTGTGCTATGAATCATTATCTTGTGCGCCGAGCGCAATTCGCAGTGACATGGAAGATGCAATTCTATTTTTTCCTATGGAATCGTGTTGTGATTATTGAATCGTGCCTGTTAAGCAGTCAATAAATAGTGGTGACGGTACGTTACTTATAAGGAATTGTTGCGGTAGAATTTCCTTCAATTTCGTTAATGATTCGTTATGACATTGAAATTGACACGTTTCCATTTTTTTTTTTGGTTGTTGCTGTGAGAAAAACATTTCTCTTTAACAAACTATCATATTGTATGATGTGGTCGTATCATCAAATCTGCTATGAAAGAAGAAAACTCGTGAATTTTCTGACCTGGTTTACCATGAAGGTATGAATCACCAATTAAATTAGATGTTATTCTTATTACATTTACAGACAAGATATTTCNCCTGGTTTACCATGAAGGTATGAATCACCAATTAAATTAGATGTTATTCTTATTACATTTACAGACAAGATATTTACAGGATATGTAGACTCGAGCATTTTATTTGCTTAAAATTATTATTTTCGAAACCTAGCATGGAACCCAGTGTATCACGTTTCGTGAAAAGAATTTTCGCTTTTCAGTATGTTTCAGAGATTCTTCTCAGATGGAACGTTATGTCTGGCTCAGGGGTGGCTCTTGTCAATAGACGTAGGGGCACGTGACCTCCCAAATAAAATTTAACATGCCCCATCAAGTAAGTGCTCTTTTACAGATCTCTCTTTCACAATTTAAGTATAAAAGTAACGTACTTGGCCATTAAGTTCTGTACCACTAGACTACGAACAGTGTCTCCTTACTTTAGGCGCGGACGATATTTTTCCTCTCTGCTTTGGAAAAAAACAGACGGTCTATGCTCACGCTGCTGTATATTTTCTCCCTGCCGAAGGTACTTCTCAGTACTTCTCAGTACTTCTCAGTAATAGCCGAAGTGCGGCAGAATCGGGGCACAAGCCACCTGCCCACGCGGTTCACGCAGTGCTGTAATATTTCGATAGATGGCAGGTGCGTGTGTTCTGCGCTAGTCTGGGATGTATTTTCTGACGACGCGACGTGCAGCATTATGTACTGTTACTGTTGCAGTATTACACTGAAGAGCCAAAAAAAACTGGCACACCTGCCTAATATCGTGTAGGGCCCCCCCGAGGTCGCAGAAGTGCCGCAAAACGACGTGGCATGGACTCGACTAATGTCTGANCTAATATCGTGTAGGGCCCCCCCGAGGTCGCAGAAGTGCCGCAAAACGACGTGGCATGGACTCGACTAATGTCTGATGGTATGCAGGAGGCAATTCACGCCGTGAATCCTGCAGGGCAGTCCACAAATCCAATCTGCGCCAATTTGAGAAAAGGCTGCACGTCTGTCACGTATAATGATTCTCGTCAGTCGTCGTTTGTCCCGTTCTTTCATGATTTTTTTCCGGCCGCAGCGATGTCGAAGATTTGATATTTTACCAGATTCCCGATATTCACGATACACTCGCGAAATGGTCGTACGTGAACATCCAAATGTTGAATGTTATCGCTACCTCGGAGATGCTATGTCCTATCTCTCGTGCGCCGACTATAACACCACCTTCAAACTCACTTAAATCTTGATAACCTGCCATTGTAGCAGCAGTAACCGATCTAGCTGCCAACCGCATCGCGTTACTCTGATTGGTTCCATACCTCTGTTATTTGCATACGCACGCCTATACCAGTTTTTTTTCGCTCTTCAGTGTATATTCTAGACTTGAGAATTCGTGAGTATTTTTTAAAATAACATTCTATGATATAGTTTTTAAAGTTTGTGTATTATTCAGTTTTTTTTATGTTTATTCACTGAATTTTTGTTGTTGTGTTAAGGCCTGTCAACAATCGGCCATACCCGTGGACTTGTCCGAATCTTGACTTCAAGTGACGTCACATTCACGCAGTCCGAATATGGTCTAAAAATGCGTTGTCCGAAAATGAGCTTTCAAATTATGAAATTAGATCTCAGTAAATTCGTCACATTATTGTTGTTAACTAATGATATTTATATTGCTGAATTTTTAATAATAAAATGCTTGCGAGATTTGTGATTCAAATATTAATTTATCTTTATGTTATAGGCCCTAACTGTNAGAATTCGTGAGTATTTTTTAAAATAACATTCTATGATATAGTTTTTAAAGTTTGTGTATTATTCAGTTTTTTTTTATGTTTATTCACTGAATTTTTGTTGTTGTGTTAAGGCCTGTCAACAATCGGCCATACACGTGGACTTGNTTTTTTTTATGTTTATTCACTGAATTTTTGTTGTTGTGTTAAGGCCTGTCAACAATCGGCCATACACGTGGACTTGTCCGAATCTTGACTTCAAGTGACGTCACATTCACGCAGTCCGAATATGGTCTAAAAATGCGTTGTCCGAAAATGAGCTTTCAAATTATGAAATTAGATCTCAGTAAATTCGTTACATTATTCGTTGTTACCTAATGATATTAATATTGCTAAATTTTTAATAATAAAATGCTTGCGAGATTTGTGATTCAAATATTCATTTATCTTTATGATATAGGCCCTAACTGTTTTATTTTAAATAAGCTCGGCAACTGATATCCAAGAATTTTCTTAAATTTTCATCCTTCATATATGACAGTTGAGACCGAACGCAGACCGCACTAATTAGCATTTCATCACGTTCGTCTCGAGAAAATTCATTTTGCAAGTCCATTGTGTACGTTTACAACGTGAACACTCCACGAATGCGTACGGAAGTATCTATAGCTTTCTTTTTCTATCATTTTAATACAACTTGGGGCGAAAGTACAGTTTTTTGGATGCTTTTACTTGGGTTACAGGCTGACTTACGATACAGGTAACATACCGTATTTATTCAAAAAATACAGTGAACAGAATTAACATTTTTTAAGGGTACCAGTTAGTGTATCACGTCAGGCATTAAATTAAAAACCTTGGTCATCCGACACCACAACTTATTATAACGCGAATATATTACACTCAAAAGAGAAAGTTTACATGTAATTTGAGTAAAAAAAAAAACATTCAACCATTTGATTAGCAGGACACTATAATAAAAACGCGTTTTATTTTTTGTGTTTTATTCTTTTTGGTTGTGACAATACGTGAGTGACTACTTTTGGTTGTCAAGATAGAAAAAAACATTTAGGGAACAAACTGCATTTGCAAAATTAAATGAAAATGGTAATGCTGAGCCAGGTAGAAATAAGAAANTAATTTGAGTAAAAAAAAAAACATTCAACCATTTGATTAGCAGGACACTATAATAAAAACGCGTTTTATTTTTTGTGTTTTATTCTTTTTGGTTGTGACAATACGTGAGTGACTACTTTTGGTTGTCAAGATAGAAAAAACATTTAGGGAACAAACTGCATTTGCAAAATTAAATGAAAATGGTAATGCTGAGCCAGGTAGAAATAAGAAATCAGTTAAATGAAGTATACAGAAGGTCAGTTAAAAACACAATGAACATGTAGAGTTAATAGATACATAATTTTTGCAATAAAAAAATTTAATAAATTTTGTGAATTCTTTTTAGTCGGGTTTTTCAGATCATGATTAAACTATTAAAATTAAAATCTCTGGTGTTTTTAGAGGTCTGTTAGTTCATTGAATCTTCAATAAAGTATTATATTTTAATTTTTAACTTTGTGCCATCCTTTCAAATTCTTCCTGGAGCCGCCACTGACTCTGGCTGCAGGAAGCGACGTAGGAAAGCTGACATGTCCTTGTTTCGTAAGAGCACCTAGGCATTAAAACTTCCCCAGTGGCAGAACCGACATCACCTTTCACATAGTGGAATGCTAGGAAAGCTGTTAGTGCAATGAACAAGTCAACTTCTAAATCTAACGGTATGAATAATACAGAGCGGAGTTTCAAACTTTTGCCTGTTAATATCAGTGTCGTTGACCTAACTGATGCATTGGGGCTACATGCCTAACATTTAAATAAATTTTTATGTCTGTAACATTTTGCTATCGCTAGAGATAAATGCTTTGTTACGAGTTGTGATCAGGCCTTAGCTGTAGCCTGTCTGATCACACCTTTACATATTTCACTAGGAGATGGGCCGTGATTGGTGAAATTAGTTAGGAAATCGCAAACCACGGGAACCCCCTCCACCTGCCAGTAAACGAGGACAACGTAGCCGATATAGGGCAGTGTAGCCCGTGGGCGGTGTCCTATTGTCGCTGGGCCATTGGAACGAAAACCACTGAAGATGGGTGTGTCCGGGCATCGAATTCCGCCATCTTAATCAGCCTCTGGAACAAGGTGGGAACCCTCCAATTAGACTTCACTCAGAATGTGGCTGGTTAAATATTTATAATGTAATGTAAATTAATATTTCATAATATTTGTATAGCTCCCCCGTGCTTATTCAAAAATGTTATATTGAAATAATATTGTACAAACATAATGTTAAATAAACCCCTTTTATAAAGTGTTCACTACATAACACTTTATCAATAACTTGCTACTTCCCTATTTCCCCGTTAAGTTGTGATAAAAGATTCATAAATCATATAACAAATGGTGAAGGCGAGGGTCCTCCCTTTGCTATCGTGGTCTTGCATCAGTTTCTCTCCATCCATACCCACATTTAAACAAATTCCCCTAGCCACGCACGCTAATTTCAGTAGGAGTTGTAATAATAATTCAGCAATGTGCACTTTTACCATTAAAAAAAATCTATTTCTTTCGACAAGCAATGTCATTAAATTAATGTCATATCTAATTTTCAATAATTAATTACGTTTAAATAACAATGTTTCTTTTACAACCCTATATCCCATCTTGCAATGTAAATATCTGATCACTGAACAACAAACTGTATTTCAATTGAAATTATTTCATAATGTCTCTTAAGTCCCCACTCACGCAAATATCGCTTTGCACAATTATTTACCCCAATAAACCCGTTGTAATAATCTTAGTTAAAATTTAATTATCCTTTGTGCGCTGGATATACGTATTTGAAACTAAACTATTGCAGTGGTGGTTTTTAATCCCGTTACCATTTGCATTATATTAACTTTCAACTCGAGATTATTTAATAAATTCAATTCATTACATAATACAATATTATAATTAAGATATAACTGTGCACAGATAAACGAAAATTATTTTATAATGTTTTCCCCTCAGTCTACATACTCTATCTTTAAGAATGTTCTCATGATATGCATAGAAAAAAAGAATGACAGTTAAATACGAGAGTTTAGAGTTCTGACATACAGTCCGTATTACGTTATTAGTTGCCATATGGAATAACGAGGCATCTGCCGGGCAACGCGACCCAGTTGCAAGGGGCTGAGGCATCACATTCTCCGCATCAGCACTTCCTCGCAGCTGCAGTTCCGAAGTGTTTGCGAAACTGCATGCCGGCGCACGCCACGCAAATGTATTTCATCATGCCGACTTTAATCCTAAGTTGTACTGTTCTAGTTTTAAGTTCCCAATACTCCCATATTCTCACGTACTTACCACAATCTATTGCCATAAAGACATGGGGGCAGAATGAACTTCGTTGGGTTCACGCACTTCTGTGATCCAAGGACTTAGCCAATCCTCGGGGTCTTCGAACGTGCAAAAGACACAACGTGCTAGTCATTTGTTTCATGCGCAGACTGCTGAAACTGACGTCAAGAAGGAATAATTGTGTTTAATGCCAAGGGTATTTAACGAAATAGGAATATTGCCCGAGACACACCCACTTCGACTGTGACTGTCCGCTCATGGTGTACCCACATTCACACAATTATTAGAAGTTCTTACCCAGGGGTCAACGATTTGTTTCGCATTAGAGACGCGGGACACTTTCCCTGGGCCTCTGTCGGAGTGGCGACCCGACCAGAGGGGTCTATCTTCTGTGCTCTACTGGCCTTGAAAGAGTTACAAGCAGTAGAGCACAATCTGGTGATGTTTCGAACTTTTACTGCTGGAGTCCTTCTATGCTACACAGCGTGGAAGTGTACTACGAAGGCACTTTATTTTTGACCTACGTGGTGTAAGTCATTGAGTACAGATTTCCCCAACCACGGTATGCTACCTACCGCTTTATGTGGAAGTGGTATTGTAAATAGTTATTATTTTTATATTCCTTCACTCTCTACTACTAGCTTATATTTTTCATTATCAGTATCATAATGTTCTACTTATACTATGTGTTGATGTCCCTCGTCCTTAATAAAATTTTATTCATTAAATTTTTATCCGCGCACCGCGCACAGAGCTAACTGCAATAAATTATTTTCAGAGAAAAAAAATTTGTATGCAAATAGTTACTTGTATGACCATTCCTATTAGAAAACATTACCTAAGATATGTATTTTAAACAGTGACATAAGTGAGAATAAAGATGTTATTGCCTGAGAGTATAATTGACAAAGGCTATTCAGAAATATATGAACTTTAACGCACGTCTAGACAAACAAGCTTCCAAGGTCGGACACACCCAGAAATACAATACACCCATAAATATAATATAAACACAATTAATTGACAAGTCAATTTTAATAAACATACAAATCATAAAATATTAAAGTCCTCTTCTTTATTTAAATTAAAAATTTTAATAAGGTGTTTCGACACGCCATAAATGCATTTTGTTAATAAATTCCCTACTTAGTTTCAGAACAACAGAACCGCACATTCAAGAACAGCAGCAACCAGCAGTGACGTCACACCCTCTCATCCAAAGTCCCTCCAGAAGGTGGCGCTAGCAATGTCCGCGATGGCAGAGGCAGCAGGACACTAGTCCTGACGTCACACGCAGCAATGTCATGGCGCGTACTTTCTTCACACTACATCAGCACTACCGTTTAACGCAGCTCACGAGTCATACACAGGTAACTAGAGGTTTCCATATTTTACATACACCACTTATACCGCACCTTGCAGGTAAAAGTGAAACTTGCGTAACTACTTTACTATAAAATTGTATGATTGCTTAACGAAAAAAAGAAATTGAACTCAAACAATTTAAGATTATAAAGAGATGATCTCTAAAATCAATGGTTTGTAAATTTTAACGCATAATAGAAATTTTTTTAACAAATTAAAATATTCGAAAGAATTAATAAAGTCATATTTAAATGCCAACAACTATATATATAATTGTCTACGTCAATTTTATGACATAGAGACGCCTCACGTATATAAATTTAGCAACGCAGCCACACAACAACGTGTAGTTTTATTTTTCATATTTATTTTAAAAGTTTTCATTCTTTTAGAGAAAAGGAACATTTGTTGTAAGAATTTAAAAATGTATTATTACTTTTATTGTTGTTATTATTATTGATATTATTATTACTAGAGAAACATTTCGTCAAGTAAGATTTTTGTTACATTCAACATTTTTTTGGTTATCTTTAAATAATAGCGTATGTTAGAATACATTTAATAATATTATGTTACTTTAAGTATCCTCTCCAGTATCCTCTTACGTATTGAAACGTAGTTGAAAAGCAGCTGCAACTTTGTTTTATTTTCATATTTAATCTGAATGTTTCCGTAATTAATAAAATAAATACTACATTTCGATACCATCATATATCTATACTACCACCGTGACGTCACGTATCACTAAAATGTAATATAATTAAATCACTGGTTTTACATTGTACTAACATGTAACTCATTTTAAGGAATTTTAGTTATATCTACTAATATAAAAAAAACTATCAATGTACAGGAGGAGAGGACTTAGGATTTTCTCGTTCAATACTTTTGCATTTCAATTTCTTTCTATTGTAATTATTACTACAGTGTTTTTGAATTTTCAGTCCTTGGAAATAATTTATTGTAAAGAACAATTCACGCCACATAGCGTTAGTGTTAGGGACTCGCAACCTGAAGAAAGGCTGGCGCGTTCGCGTACCGCCACGGGGCGTCTGCCGCGCTCGTCTGTAAGACAACTTTGCACACCCCAGCGGAAATGAAGTTCGTGGCCCGCAAGGCCACTGGAAACACACAGCACAGTGTTTGTTCGGCCCACCCAGCCCGAGGACTGCACGAAAGCAATTGACCGTTCCTTATACCTAGCTTCTCCGTCTACCATATTTCCTTTTAATAAAAAATGCCCTATCGTAGCGAAGAGAACTTCAACAAGATCCATATTCCTACTGCCACCAGATGAACTGCGCCACTCCCAATCATCTTTATAATCCACACGGACTCTAGGACGAGATGAGGACATCTCGCTAGTGAACATTCGGGGAGATGTTACGAGTTGTGATCAGGCCTAATCTGAGCGCCCTGTCTGATCACACCTTCACATACTTATCCAGGAGAGGGGCCGTGATTGCTGAAATTTGTTATGAAATCGCAAACCACAGAAACCCCCTCCACCAGCGAGTAAACGGGGACAACGCAGCCGATATAGTAACCCGTGGATGGTGCCTTATTGTAGTTGGGCCATTGTAACGAAAACCACTTTCGCCATCTTAATCAGCCCCCGGAATCGTGAACAACGTGGGGACTCTCCAATTAGACTTCACTCAAAATGTGGCTGGTTAAATCTCTATAATTTAATATAAAAAATATTTCAGTAAATTTGTATATCTCCCCAGCGCATAATCAAGAATGCTTATATTGAAATAATATTGTACAAACCTAATGTTAAATAAATTCATTTGATATAGTATTTACAATATAATTCTTATCAATAACTTGCTACGCCCATGTAGCCCCGTTAAGTTATGATAAAATAATCATAAATCATATCATAACTGCAGACACAAGTCACGACGCTTCTGCTGGATTGGCCACTGCACAACACCGTAACTATAACTTAATTTTACTTCGTGAAAATACTCTCTCAGTTCCATTGGCAGGAAAACGGTTTGTATGTTGCACGGTAGCTAACAAGAACGCTGTTGTCAGAATTTATAACCATTACCTCGTTACTTTTAGGTGTATGTGTCAATCAGCAGTGCATTTAAAATCCGTTAAAATTTTAATTTTTTTTAAATTTTGGAGTTTAGTAGCCTATGTCTATAATAATGAGAAAGTTTTTAGATATTACCTTTATAAATTACTCTAGCTTTGCGTTTCCTTCTTCGCCTTCTTACTCCCACTATATTTAATAACCTCAAATACAGACAATTTACGTTTATTCTTACCACTCACAAGCTCTTCAATTATTGCTTATTGCAGTGAATTGCCACGAATAGCTGTTTATACCTTTTTATATTGGTTACTTGTTTTAAGCCTTCTAGAATATATTCGTATTATCTTCACATTTTTTAAATTCAATCCTTTGATATATCATTCCATTTATATCGTATTTCATTGTTTTCCAAATACCTATGTTACGTATCAAACAAACGTTTTATAATTTTGTTACAATAAAAACGTTTTAATTTTAGTTAAATTGAACTTTTAGTTGTATTTTATTTATAAATAACAATATTACATTTAAAATGAATATCAATACGAAACTTGTAGAAAATAGGTGTATTGGGAATGCCTACTAATACATTTTTCTCATGGAAACTATTATTTTAATTGATTATTCACAAAAGTACGGTGCATTATTCCTTTGGTGTAAGTTTCTAGACTTAGTTGAGCTTTGTTTGCATGAGGCGGGCGGGGAATATCCTAGAACTATAGCTAAACCAGGGCTTCAGAAGGAGTAGGAGGTAACCATGAATGTACTATATGCACGTGAAGCTGTTTAGTGCGTACGAGGCCCAGAAGCGAGGGCGACACTAACACGCGCACCCTGGGTCCTATCGCCCACAGGCGCAGGCCGCTGAGCCGGTGTGCAGAGCCTCCGTCGTCACGCCTTCCTCTGCCAACTAGATCTCTAACACTGGCTCTTTATTATATGGGATGAAGGCAACTGCGCAGGCAGCTTCTCAAAATGCCTTTTTTAAAAACCGTTTTGACACGATTTTTTCACCCCACACATACAATTGCGCTGCGACGCACATGCACGTCTATCATACGCGAGCACGCNTTTTGACACGATTTTTTCACCCCACACATACAATTGCGCTGCGACGCACATGCACGTCTATCATACGCGAGCACGCAATCACGAACTTCGTATGTCCAACTCGTCCGTGCATTTCAGCGCGGCACGGAGTGAAGCCGGTGCACGCATGCTAACCTAGAGTCACATTAGGCGCACGCATCAAGTACAACCTAAGCCCACTTATAAGCATGGTTTGTTGTAATTTTCGAACTAGATACAGCCACCAAATTTGTACATAGGCATCACCCCCGACGACGAAAAGGACCCCAGAGTTAACTATGCTCTAAGCCCACATATAAGAATANCATTAGGCGCACGCATCAAGTACAACCTAAGCCCACTTATAAGCATGGTTTGTTGTAATTTTCGAACTAGATACAGCCACCAAATTTGTACATAGGCATCACCCCCGACGACGAAAAGGACCCCAGAGTTAACTATGCTCTAAGCCCACATATAAGAATAGTTGGCTATAATTTTCGAACTGTTTAAGATACAGCCAACAAATTCATAACATACGTATGAACCCCATGTCTACCATGGTCCCAGGGTCAAGCACGCCCTAAACCTCTTATAAGCATAGCTGCCCACCATTTCTCACCCACCGAGGATATAGTAACCAAATTCATAACATAGACAAGGCCGTCGACAACGAAGAGGATGGTGGGGTCAAGTATACTTTATGCCCTCTTATAAGCATAGTTGCCCGACATTTCCCACCCACCGATAGTACGAGCACCAAAATCATATCACACACATCACTTCCGACTGCAATCAAGGAGGTAACGATAAGTAAACCTTAAGCCCTGTTTATAATCATAGTTGGTCAGCATTTGTAAAACTTTAAACATCGGGATCATATAACAACCATCCTCGCATGTAAAGAAAATAAAGGTATGCATACAATTGTGTTGTCCGAGGATCAGTAACATGGGAAACACTTAACAATTAACCATACATTGAAGAAATTATGGAGTATACAATTGCATAAAAAACAATACATATATGGTTACAGGTTAGATTAAAACATGTACGTGTTAATACAAATAAACACTGTCAGTCTAACAGTATGGTCGGGGGAACCGAAAGTAAAAGATATAAGACCGACCTGTACATGAAACATCAGTCATGTAACAAACATTAAAGGACTCACAAAATAGTAAGTACATCCAGAGAATGATGTTATAAAGAGTATATATGTATATAATAGCCGATGAAACCACAGTCCATAATAGCAATATCAGTGTTGCTATCGCGCCAAGGAGTTTAGTAAATTCTAGAATGCTCAGAGACATGAGAAAGAACGAATGGTCACAAGCGACAACCTCAAAAATGACTACAATGCGTCAAGTGCATTACATATCCCACGACTTGTAAAGACTGTGTTCCTCTGCTTGCCGTGAAACCACATATATTTAAATCATTAGTCGCACAAGAGAGACGACACTGTTACACACTGATGCAAATAAATATAGGAAAATAATTATAAACCAAATAGTTATTAGCATTTGTCAACCAATGCATATTGCGTGAGCATTGAGTGCTGTATGTCATATTATTGTAAAAAAAATACTTTTGCGAAGGCGAGAAGCACAGTAGCGATAAGGACAACAGTGCTACACACTGATGCAAACAGATTTAAAAATAAAATGTAAAGGAAAATATTTAAAGATCTTACCACCCATCGCAATTACATATAAAACAAGCGACAGGTGATGTAGGCTGCCTTAGACGAAGCTAGACAAGACCAGGCTGTCCTGGTTAGTACAACAGAATAGCAAACGAATTCCTTACGAACAGATTGAAACGAAACCATCACATTAAAAGTACAGCCAACACTCACATCACTAGCAGTGGAACGCAACCGACTCGTCTGACGTTGTGCGATCAACTAGCAACTTTTGAATAATCTGTAAGGCAGCTCAGATGGTCAACCGGCGGCGCGGGCACCGTGAAAGTTTCGGCAAGTCGAAGGGATGGCACATAACACTAACCAAGAAAGAGATGCATCAGGCTCCAGGATGGCAGTCCAGCCGATCACACATGCGCTTTCCTTTACGAGAAGACTGTAGTTATATATTACAAGGTAACTATTTATTTAGTTTTATTTATTTTATACATGTACTTATTTCGAATACATACAATTTATATAGAAATAACCGTAAATGTATGAACTTTGAAATTGGCGAGTACGAAAGCATCGCACTATATACATTTCAGCTAAGTATGTACTCTGCTTTACAGTCATCCCGAAACATGTGTACCCAGACAAGGCTGGGACCGTGCACCGACATTGAGAATAAGGTAGTGTAGATTCAATCCCATAGTGAGCCCTGTCATTTCACAGGAAAAAATACTGCATGATAAGCAATTACAACTTCTGTATTATATATCTGAGTATATAAGTACCGAACACATCATGCAANCGGGTATTCCATTACAATTGTCGAAAAATGATTTTTTCACTCCACCCTACTGTACATGCCTGCTGGGATTGGGGAAGAGTTATGCGTTTATTCCTATCCTTAACAAAATCACACATATACATAATATTGCATTTCATAAAGTATCTAGCACCGAGTTCATCAATAATTGAATATATCTCTTCATTGACAGGAAGATATACTGTTATTTTGCAATGGAACCAACATCATCTGTCTACCAACCTTCGCAGAAGGATCCATGTATGTTCTTCTGTGATGAAGATGTTGCGAGATACCTCTGGACCAAAGAACTGGGTTCGAATCATCGTTTATTCTCCCCATCTTCAAGTGGTCCTTATCTTCAGCAACACGTTTATTATTTTGCTTTACAGATGCTGACACTTCATCGTCATCATCAGTAGAATATTCACATTTCAGTACAGTTTTCACAATATCACCAGCAGTCTTGGAGGCAGCATTGCTTTCTCACCATCCTGATTAGTTATAAAGTATTAGTTTTTTTTTTCACTTTACATGCTAGCAGTACATGTTTGTTGTTTACAACTTATGTAAGTCCATATGGATCACACTTCCCATAAAAAATGTCTGCAACACTATTATTTCCTTCAATGCCTACTGTTTATTTTTAACACAATACATGCTCTTGTAATGTTGTGAGAGCTCGAATTGTCTACCTCCCATGCCTAGAGAGTTTTCATGGTGCCATTCCAAATACATCACATTTCAGAAGCTGATGTAAGACACATCGGGAGAGAGCCGCAACAAAATAAAAACAAGGCACCTCCAACACTGAAAGATGAACAACTAGAAGAATATGAGTTGTTGAATTGTCAACTTCTCAGGCTAGACACCGATAGAACTGATAAAACAACATACGTCAAATGTTATGAAGATCGTAACTGCCCATTTGCCATCGCCTACAAGACCTACCCATGTGTTAACTGCGGTGTGGTATATGTGAATAAGTGTGCCTTGAAGGCTCACAGCAGGAATTGGTCTACACAAACAGACACCATAATCGTTTTGCTCGAATGAAGATAAGTTGAGCGTGTATCAAATATTAATATTTATTCTTTTTATGTCAAGTCTGTAAAATAAAGGTAAAGTGAATATATTACTTCTGTGTTATTAATTTATTTTAACCCATGCAAAAATTAGTTTCACCTCCTGAAACATTTCCTATCACCAAGAAATAATTACCAGATTTTGTCTAAGTCTGAGAGAGAATTAATATTTTTGTCTAGACTCGAGTTTCGAACTCAGATCCCTACACAATAACTCACCTTAGAAGATTGTTTAATTATATATATCAGCCACATTTAAGCATGTAAACAGACACACAATCATATGCAAATCTAATCGCACATATGCAAAATATACGAACATAAATTACACACAAGACAATTACACACGCACATGTCAATCACACCCATCCACCATATTACCTTCACCATCGTCTACCGCTAGCGTACACCTCAGGTGAATTAAATTTCGCATTTGTAGATGGCTGCTTGAGCAATACACACAGATTTCCTCGCCTTCTTAGTTTCTCCAGTCGTTCACTAGATGCACGACCATCGACTACTAGGTTCGTGGTGGTCTTCTGCTATCTTCGTTTCCCCTGTCACCTGTCAGGGGGCGAGGGGCCGTTAAAGTCGTTTGCATTACTGATAGTGGCTGCTAGGAGCACTGGTGTCGACACACACATGGCCGAATTCTATTGTGCAGCAGGCAGAACACTCACCCATGCATGCAGTACTCTGTACAAGTTGCTCAAAAATTACCAGACTAATTATGTTTCGATTTAACTGCCAATGAGGGTTGCAGCTAGATGGTTTCGATAGCAAAGGGAACTACAGCTGTGTGGTTCGACTGTGAGGGCTAAATATTGCTACGGCAGCTACATGGAGCGAAAAACCAAATTTCTGGCCATTATCCAATAATGACAATAAAGTCTCTGTAGCTTTCTATCTAGTAAAGCACACCCTTTCATGTAACTAGTTATTCCTGCTGTATAATCATTCATGCAGATTGTGGATACGTAGTGATATCGACGAGCAGGCAGTTTAAAAACAGGTGTATGTTATAGATTCAGCGAGTTTATATTATAACACCCTACGATTTGGTTCCCTCCTGAATCTTTCAACTAATATAAATTCTCCTTAGTGACCTTTTCAACAATTAATGGTCCCTGAAAAAAGAAAGACAGTTTTTTAGTCATGTTAGCCCACAATTGGCTAACGGGATTGACCTTCACCAAAACAAGATATCCAATGGAAAATGTATTGATCTTTGAAACTCTATGTCCTCGTTGACGCTTCTCTGCTGCAGAATGTGGTCGTGCTTTGACTAATTATACTATTCCTTGGTGCAGTTGTCTCTGTTCTCATCCATCACGTCCGGTAATATGTGCATGTATTGGTTATCGAACGGTTCCGAGCGTCTGAGGGTAAAACTTCATATTGGGGCGTGATTGACGTTCAATTACCTGCCATGCCAAACTGTTCTACTTTACCTTAACTTAAGCTTCACCATGCTGAGGAACTATATACTGTGCGCCCAAAGCCTGGTATGGTTGTGCTTGTTGGACGGTATTCGCATTAGGGTATNTCCGGTAATATGTGCATGTATTGGTTATCGAACGGTTCCGAGCGTCTGAGGGTAAAACTTCATATTGGGGCGTGATCGACGTTCAATTACCTGCCATGCCAAACTGTTCTACTTTACCTTAACTTAAGCTTCACCATGCTGAGGAACTATATACTGTGCGCCCAAAGCCTGGTATGGTTGTGCTTGTTGGACGGTATTCGCATTAGGGTATAATGGAGTCTTTTGCTCAAAATATCTAACATGAGTATTAGTGTTTGTTTAATTTATTATTGCTCCATTAGGATGGATATGATTCTGTGGTTCCCAATTACAATGCCTTGTTTGTGTATCGTTTGGATCCTGTACTACCAATCACTGGTTCGTAGCTCCTGGTAGTGTCGATGATTACAGAATTAATATGTCCCTGTGAGGTAGCCCACCCATACGGAATCTCCTGATTTTCTGGAGCCAGATCCTGCACTGGTATTGCTCCATTCATCTGCCTTTCATCACCATGGTTAGTTAGGGCTGGAGCATTGTGCCATAAGAACTGGGGATTCATCGCCTACTGGCCATGGAGTACTGATCTTTCTCGTTAACCCATTCAGTTCCGAATTAATTTCTGAGGTCAAGTGTTGCAATTATTTAATTTTATGATGTTCACTTTACTTGTGTCGAGCATACTTCTCGCAACCAGTGAACAATGTGCTGCGTGTTCGCTGATGTCAACATTAACCATTCACAAATTAGAGAAGTTGAAACTTCAGCAAATCATATTTCTCACAAGGAAGGCTCTCAAAACACAAAACTCTTATTATGTACAATACCAACCATAAATAGCCTTCATAACCAACAAATCTTCCATCATGGACACGGGGACTGAACGGATTAAAATGCCCTTTGCCCTAAACATAGCGGGAATATATGTTATATCTGCTACGCCTGCCTCTTCCTCCGCGATATGTATTTTTCACATCTGCCAATAGCATGTTACCTCGAGCTCCTTTGGATTCTTGCTGGTTATTGTCTCGGTCACCTCCCATATCACTCAACTGTTGATATAATGGTGGTGAATTTTGAGTTATCGTTCGATCGGTTTTGCGCTGCTGGTAGTTGCGTGACAATTTCTCCAATCGATCGAATTTCAGCAACTGGTCACGAAGTTCTTCGATAGATGAGACCGAGCTAGTAGACCACTTAATTTGATATCGTAGAGATAGTTGGTATATAACTAAAGCTATAAACTCATTATTGGACATGGCTGGCTCTAGATTACGGGTTCTCTCAAACATGTCACCTAAATCTTCCTCAAGAGACTTTCCTCTTTTGGGGTCAAATTTTTGGCCCTGTAATGTCCTACGTAAATTCATTTGAGTTTTTGTGCTCCATAAATGAGCAATAAACTCATCTTTAATTGCCGGTAGGAATAACATTTCTTATTTCTTAAATCCCATCGGTAGTAGGCCGTACTCTTAACTGCTGATTGTTCCTGATTATCTCCTGCTCCTTCAACTCAAAACACGTACAGCATTCTTCGAAATGGTGGATAAAATTAGCCGGGTTTACTGTAATTTTACCGGAATATGTAGAGATATATTTACCCAATGTTTAGCAGCATGGTGGAACATGGTAGCAGTCGATGGTGTCGCACTTGACAGTGCTGGGAACACTACATTTTCATGTAAGCACGTGCCTGTTCTCCTGTGTTTGGCGGACATTGCTGTAGCTCGGAACCCCCTACAAGTCGACTTACCTGTGCCACGTCCTTTGCTTACTAATCAATCCTAGAATAAATTTTATTATTCCTTTATTTTAGCGCCTCGCATTTTTCCGAAGAACTGAGTGTTATTAAATATAAGCGCTGTTCAAATTGTTGCGAAAATGATTCAAGGTTACTCTGCAACTACTATTTTAAGTTCTCTACAGCTCCTCGGACTTTAATAAAAGTAAAACTGACACTTATTCTGAAATGCTCACTATTACGCACAGCTGCCTCGAAGTTTGCTTCAGATTTGGCTGCTCGAACTTGTAACAGCACCACGGAGTTTGCGTTTTAGTTTATGTCTTTTTCTATAGTTTGCAGATGGTCAGCAGTGTCAATACTCAGTTGCTTTTGATCTTTGCTTTAAAATTCCACACTGACGCGTTGTAGTTTATGTTATGCTCGGCCCTTTCCAAACGACTTACTGTCTGATGTAATTCAGCGCCCAGAGATGCAAAATTTCGCTCTATACAGACTACGTCGTCTTTCAACTGTAGTATATAATTATTCAAATGTTCAAATTTCTGCTCCAAACTAGTTTGCATTTGTTGTTTATCATTATTCAAACGTTCAAATTTCTGATCCAAACTAGCTTGTTTATGTTGTATATCATTATTTAAGCATTAACATTTCTGATCCGTACTAGCTGGCATGTGTTATATACTCTTCAGCAAAGTCTGCCATGACACTCTGAATCACCTTTAATCTCAGCGTACACTCGTCCTACTCTTTCCACAGCGACGGGTGTATTCCCGGTCTAAACCGGAGTACCTTCTGCCTGTGCCCTACCTTCGTCAGTACTAACAGTATCCATCACACAAAAGGGTGGATAATCTAAAATCAAAGACTCGTGATTGGTACTTCTTAAGAAGTAAGGGCAGTGATTGTGCTCGTCAGACATACAATTACATGAACGTAGAAGAAAATTAAATTAAGGTTATTGAGCAGTTTTACCAAGAATGCAAAGAAACATGTAATCGCACAGAAATAGCGACATCGTTTAAAATACGCTGTAACTACAATGACATATAATGTATTCTCATTGGTTTATACATCTAAATAGTGCCCAGTCATTTATTTATTGCAAATCAAGGGAATCATATAGTAATTCCTATGGAACGAATACAGGCTATATGCCTCTATTTAAGGCAGAAATTGACATAAAGAGTGTAATCATTAATTTATATACACCTAAAATATTTGCTAGTTAAATAACCTGCAGACTAAACTCTGCAGTCTTATGTACAAATATGACGACATCAACTGTGCATTGAATGTCTGCTGACACAGTGGAACACGACGATTGAGACAGAGTTTTCCAGGAGGTATCAAAAACTGTGAGGACCAATGGCTAAAGTTATCTAAACACCCACGTTTTTAATTCTAGCTTGTCCCGAAATGAATAAAGGAATTCTTAAGGTCTCTATTAATTTCACAACTTTGTTTTTATAAGAGATGCCACAGAATAAATAAAACTTTATATTTATACTTAGGTCACAAAACAAAGTTGGCCACATGTTGGGCTGCCAATCTTTCACGTGTGCTGGCTACAAGGCTACATTTTAAAAAAATTTCATATAGAGATAGACAAACAGCTAACCAATGACAATGACTATATTATAAATGGCTTAGGGATAGATACGTGGTCAGATAAGCGCCGGAACTCAGTCAGTTGGGAGCATAAGGATTTTGTAATAGTCGTGCGCTGTTTCACCAGCAGCTTGTGACATAAAATAACATGAAAATAAATATTTATAATTTTACTTAATAAGAAGAGAGAAAATAAAAACCAAACCAACAGAAAATACTAATATGAATTGTGCGCTGATGCGTTAACCCAAGCAGAACTCCAATTATTAACCATAGACATTTGTATTAGGAAAGACTTTAACTTACTAACCTTCAGCTGGAAGTCGTTGAAAAACAGAAAAGGTCATCCATCTCTTCATTAATAACATTATGGACCAAATAGTAGCTTAAATATAATCCAAACTTAAAAATACAAAAAAAAAAAAAATATAATCTATACTTTCTTATAAAATTCGATATTTTCTCACATCAAATTTTATTTCTAATTTTTTAAATCAACAACTTTAAAAACTAAAATGCATAAATAAGTACGTCACCTTAACCACTGTAACAACATGTTACAACACTTGTGACTATATATTCAGAAAGTTAAAATGAAATGTTTTATGGATAACTTTTATTTATTAAACATTTTAATACTTAACATTGTATTCAAAAGTTTCTTGGAAATATACGCAATCGCAGAACGCAGAGGATGGCTTCAATAGTTTTCAAATATTATGAATAAGCTTGACTTAAAAAAAATTCCTTGCAAAAATATTGTTTTTAAGAATATATATATATATATATATATATAAATATATATTCCTAAAAACACATATATATATATATATATGTATATATATATGTCTGACGACTGGTAAGAAAATACATCTCTTTTATTTGGAAAATATAAATGTNTGAATAAGCTTGACTTAAAAAAAATTCCTTGCAAAAATATTGTTTTTAAGAATATATATATATATATATATATATATATATATATTCCTAAAAACACATATATATATATGTATATATATATGTCTGACGACTGGTAAGAAAATACATCTCTTTTATTTGGAAAATATAAATGTGTGTAGCATATGAAAACCTTAATGGATAGGTATTACTGTTCAATCCAATGTGGCATTGGCTATATACACGTAATCGTTGGTTATGATTTCATAATCGAAATATATTTAAAAATAGAATTCTGCAGACATGTTACACATATTAATTATTTCTAAAAGGTTTGTAAATGTTATCAAATAAAATTAAATATATAAATATGTATTATTAGAACCTACCAAATCGGTGATGATTAATGGCCTTTCAAACTTTAAAAATTCGTAACTTTGGAAAAAAAGAAATTAGTTACATGTCAGCCGAACAACACGAGGAAAAATTTCTATGGCCGACAAATATGGCGGTATACAGCAGACGAAAACACATTACCGTCGTAAATAATAAGGTGGTTTATAACAGACTAAAACAAATGACTACTTAAGATGACTGACTATAGCAGATGAAAACATATTTCTCTTGCTAACAAAATGGCTGCCTACAGCAGAAGCAACCAAATTTACTAATCCTTACTACTATTAAAAATATGGTATATACCACATTTTAAACAGTTAATTACTATTTGGCTCTGTAGCCGAGTGGTCTAATGTTAAGGTAAAATTTTACATGCCAAGAGGGGACGGATCAAAACCGCTCGCCTCCAAGGGATTTTTTAAGCCCGGGAAATTAAACAATAATAGCAGCGCTCCTAGCAGCCAATGCCAGAACCAATATGGCCTTTCAGCAATGGTGTGCGCGCGTCCCTGGCTGCCAACTCCAGAAACAAACGCCAGTGCCCCCTAGCTGCCATCCCCATAAACAAATATGGCGGTCGAACGACTGGTGCAGCCCTAGAAACAGCTGATATAAACAAATGACAGGTGAAAAAATGATGGCGGACATCAGAAACAAGATGGCGGATGGCGAAAACAATATGGCGGACAATATGGTGTACATTGTAAACAAAATGTCGGATAGCGATAACAAGATGGCGGACAAAATGGCGAACACAAAAAAAAAGATGATGGACTCAAAAAGGTCAAGGTCACTGATATTGAAAATGGTGAAATCCATAATGGCGTCTGTTACGTTATCCAAGATGATGGACGAATTCACGAATCCACAGAACCCAGCCCCTGCTCCGGAGTCACCAAAACCCCCTACTCAGAGGGATGCCTCAATCATAACGAAGATGATGGTCACAGCAGAGTTTGTCTCAGTGAGCAGCGCAACGACCCCGCACTGATTGATAAAAGCCATACGTCCCGGATAGCAGGATAGCAGGCCAAATGTTTTACCCTTTTTGTGCAACATACCTAATGCTATCAAGAAGCAAGGTAATTCTCTTACACATAGAGATCGTATTACTCAACAGGTTCTACAAGTCGTAGAGAGCATTCCGTGGCCTGTTAGGTCTCCAGATTTGTCGCTCATTAACATATTATCTTGCTGGTGAACTGAAGCCATTTTTAAGAAATTTTTGTAACAGCTCGTGTTTTATTCGTGTGTTTGGAAAAAAGTGTGCCGGAAAATACACACAAAGGTGTTCATGCAGGGATTTCTTCAATCAATATATATTTATCCTCATCTACATCCATATTTTACGTTAAGGAAACTATCTTAATTTTACAAATACTGTAAGTGTAACGGCGTTTCANTCCTCATCTACATCCATATTTTACGTTAAGGAAACTATCTTAATTTTACAAATACTGTAAGTGTAACGGCGTTTCATTATGCTGCAGTACATAAATGTATGTACAATAGTTAGAAAAAACTTTAAATTTTTTAATGTTATATAATTATTTAAGGTCATATTGTCTCTTAAACAGCTANTACAATAGTTAGAAAAAACTTTAAATTTTTTAATGTTATATAATTATTTAAGGTCATATTGTCTCTTAAACAGCTATCTCTATATATATAGTCGCTAGGATGCCGGATTAGAATCGTGATTAAGTAGTATGAATGTGCATAATTTTAAGATGTAGTTTTAGTTTAATAAGTTACTTAATCCGTCCGTAGATAACCTGATCCTCGATATGCTCTCCCTAATTAAGATAAGATATTTAATAGCTCTAATAAATTAAATTTACTCTCATTCATTTAAAAAATTTAATTTTCTTCTACGTGTTTCCTATTCCTGTGTCTCTAGTGTATAAATGGTTTAAAAATGTTTTTCCTTATTAACTTATGGCGAATAAATAAAAAACTATCAGTGTTTACCAGAAAAAGTAACAAATTTGTATACGATATTTTAAGTAAATTTTAATAAACTAATCATACTAAAATTTTGGCAGCGGTTTACTATAAAAATCTTATAGCAAATTAAACGTCATCATATAAAAATTAACAAGATAAATCTTATATTGTATTCTTTTTGGTCTGCTTACGTGAAACTTTTTAACGCGGAAATCTCAAAATTTCTATTTTTTATTCTGACATACTCTTATTTTTGGTGAGTATACTTAAAATGGGTAAATACAATGCCCTGTTCACGATAAACAGTTTATATAACATTTTCATACATAACTTATTTGAAAAAAGGTATTTTTTTTTGCCAAAAAGCCATTAAGAAATATTTGACAAAAGAAGACGCGTTTTAGAAAAGCAATCACGTTACACTCAAATTTTCTGGTCCAACGAAACCATCGACAATGACAATCTTTAATAAAGAGAGATAAATTTGGCACAAAATACGACTTATGAAATGAGAGTGTTATGTGTGTGTGTGTGTGTGTGANTTAATAAAGAGAGATAAATTTGGCACAAAATACGACTTATGAAATGAGAGTGTTATGTGTGTGTGTGTGTGTGTGAGCGTGTGTGAGAGAATGCATTTCACCTATTGTGTTTCCGCATTGTAATATTTGTCNTGTGTGTGTGTGTGTGTGTGAGCGTGTGTGAGAGAATGCATTTCACCTATTGTGTTTCCGCATTGTAATATTTGTCGTTTCATGATGTAATTTCTTCCCTCACACAAACCTCTGAAACCATAAATCTGTTTTCGGTGTAGAAACTTTTAATTACACTTAAAGAAAGTGGGTTGTATTTTCATTATATCCTTTTAACACTTGATATATGTGATAATTAGAAACAAAACATTGCCGAGAAATTTTGTTGGTCTCTAAATTGTTTGACGAGAAAATTTTTTTTGTAAGTATACTNAGAAACAAAACATTGCCGAGAAATTTTGTTGGTCTCTAAATTGTTTGACGAGAAAATTTTTTTTGTAAGTATACTTTATCCATGCCACGTGTGGAAGGGTTCTTCTTACTCTTCTGGTGCTCGCACAACGCACCTGTTTTCGTCATCACAGTCGCCCGCTGCCACCAACATTTCTTAAATTATCTGCATCTATAGGATGAAAATATGGAATTGTTTAAGTTAATCTCTATGTTATAAACGTCAAAATTTATACATTACCGTTTGAAACTCTTTAACTTTCAATAAACTTAATTTTATTAGAATGAAATTGCTTGTAGTTTACGGAACAACGCATCTAACAATTTAACTCTATTTGTTCATTTATAGATGTATGGTAATATCTTCAAACCTTCAGTGAAGAATTTTTGCTGAAAGTATTGAAAGATTTTTATTGTTCCCGAGCACTGAAATAGTTGCTTGTTACTTAATCGTTGCAACACAAATACGTCTGGATAAAATATTTGGTGCCTTAGATATATGCAACACGTGTGTGAAGATCCTGAGACGGCTTCTTCAACTTGGTGCAACAATAACACCATATCTCAAACATCTTCTGAATATGTTAAAATTCTCTTTCCTTATTAAAATTTGGCCCTTGATGTAAATTTTTTTATTTCAATTCCCGATGTCAAAGGATACATATGCATATCACAGGTATGTGTCAATAAAGGCAAACACGTCGTCTGTGGAATTTTTCTTGAAATGCAACAACTACGCCATGGTACAGTGAGGAAGTTTCCAAAGTTAAACTGTCGGAAATAAACAGGTATAAATATCTAAGAGAAAGGTATCTTGAGCAGTTCCCAGAATCGAGGCGACGCTTGAACGTAGTGGGCAACGGGCTGTAAAAACATCAATGGCTGTCGTTCGGAGTAGACCGACCAAATTTCTACAGATGCGGCTCTTATCAGTTCGTTTGTCTGTCTGTCGGGGAACAAATTTCCACCCCCTCTTCTTCCCACTATCGCCGTCTCTCTCTCCGCATCTCCATTTCCAGACAAACATCAGGCACCGCCAAGTGAAATATTTCCTGTTCCTTCGTTCCCCTAGTGATGACCCTGCTGACCCCCGGCGGTTAAAAAAGGAAGCTGCGGCTGCCGCGTTTTCAAGTTGGAGATTGGGGCCGACAGCCCTTCGGCGTAGTCCCCCTGCCACATCTCCCCGCCCCCCTAGAACACCCTCTCTCTACCGGCTGGCTGTTTTCGAACACGTCTCCCGTCTAGAAGGACTTCCACAAAAAACGCAAGAGCACGTTTGTAAAAGAGAAGACAAGTCTAAATATTTATAAACATGTTTTCACGAGCAAATTGATCTAGAAACATCCCGAGCACCCATCATGGGTGGAATGTGAAACGGCACCGTATTTGGTTTGGGATTATCTGAAATACGGAATATCATCACAGAAGTGATAAGACAATAGTTTTAAAGAAGGTTTTCAGCGTTGCAGCAATTAAAAATCAAAATCATAATAAGAATATCCTGTTAAATAATTACAGCCTTGTTATGGCAGGGGCAATGTGACGTCCCAAGGAAGGAGATTTCTTTCCTGCAGAAGAAACAGAGTCAAGCTGTAAAAACCCCATTTACAGCAACACAATCCCAGAAAGGTAGAAAAATAAAATTAACACCAATCTTAAAATTACGGATAAGTATTGGCAAAAATTGCCTGGAGCTTTTCATGAATTTGTGAATGCTTCGTTTACGGAAGTAATTTTAACTACGTTAATGTGTGTAAATAATTTCCCACCTTAAATGAAAATTGCATGTGGTCAATAATACCACTCATGTAAATGTAAGGTATAGTACATTAATTTGTGTGTTGAATATTTTTATTATATTCAGATGTCTGAATTTATAGTTTAAAAATATTTCTGCGTTTTACTTATTTTGTAATCACACTGACTTCAAAATTTTAATCTAAAAATTTAACATTCTGATCCTTGACAGAACTTTGAATGTAGGAAAACGGCTGTGAAGGAAGCACGGTGCTTGCAAAATTAGAGATGTTTAAACCTTCAAAGCATCAAAGTCACTGGAAAATGGGGGAAAGAAAAAATAATTTTTCGTTTCAATGTTGGTATTGAAATGGCTCTGCTTGCTGCGGAGATATATGTATTAAATTATTTGCGTATTTTTAAAATTTACTTAAATAAGTAAGTAGTGTAGTTACCCTAAATTTCTCAGTGGCCCTTTTCTTATTGTATCAGCGGCAAATGTTTATCCAAAATAAAGTTACTTGCAAACAGAGGATGTTTCATAGGTTCTTTTCAAGGGGATCAGTTCTACGTTCCTGTTGTACGGACTATGTTGCTGTACGCTAATAGCGCATTTCCGTAAAATAAAACGTTATATTGTGGGAATTCTCAACTTTGATGAGCGCATTTCAGTGCTGTCCATACATTGACAAAGCTTCGGTGCATACAGATTTTTCGTGTTCTCAAGTTATGAAAGACTAGCTATTTCCTCCTTTCTGCCCATAGTGTTCTACTTCCGTGTGTAAATTATTAATATCGAAATTAGAAAAATGCGACTTAAACTTATCATTGAGGAAGGGTAATAATTGTTTTATGAACTCAAGTTTGTAGAAAGATAACATAAATACTACGACACGATATTTGACTGAAAGCGGAAATTATCTGAACGTCAGAAGTAAAAGTGTAAGTTTTAAGCACTATAATAAATTTTTTATGAACTCAAGTTTGTAGAAAGTTGGCATAAACGCTATGACATGATATTTGATCAAAAGCCAAAACAATCTGGACGTCAGTAGTAAAGGTTTAAGTGTATTGTAGGCAGTATCATTTACCTACCATAATAATACGTTTGAAAATGCCAAATCATAAAATTAACACGCAAGTAGAAAATAAAAATGATAGTTTTTAACAACTTATTTCTAGCAGTATAAAATATGATTTACAGTATTGGCATATGAACAAATAAAAAGATCATAGTATAAAGCAAAAATTGAAAATTGAAAAATATGTACATGATTCACGAATGTAATATATAGTGTAAAAGAGTTAAAACAAGAAGTTACTGATATAACTAATAATGCTTTATTCCTCTAAATATATGCAAATCAATTTTAATGAAATTCTTAAAATCTTAGAAATAAGGTAGCCTTGGCGTCTCGCTGACAGCAATACCATTTGAGATGGAACCAGAAACTTATGCATTAGTAGTGAGACAATTTCACTGATAACCATATTTTGTGGCAACTACAAATTTTTTGTTGGTGTACTCACAACCAAATAATTTAGTGGTGATCACAAAATATTTCGTATTCACCACAAAATACATTTTTAGAGGCGACATATGTCAAGTGGTGACAACTAAAAAATTTGTGTTCACCACAAAATTGCCCTTGTGTGTACCAACGAAAATTTTTGTAGCAGCTGCAAAGTATTTTTTCAGTGTGTAGATACACGTGTGCTGTACCCGGGACTCGAACCCAGAAAACCTCGTACCATAAGATAGAGAGCAATCAACTACATTAGGGAGGTCGGATTTGTAGTTTCAACTTCGGATGCATTCAGTCTACTGTTTTTAATAATAATGTTTACTAACATCAGATATGTACAGGGCCATCATTTTAAAAATAATTATCTGAGCCACTTAAAACACATATGGTTACATGGCTTATCATAGCGCTACTTGTGTAATGAATTTGGTGGAGATAGGTTGGTTGGCCCCTGAGATACGGCTTAAAGGTGTTATTTTCTTATTTAGTGCTATATTACAAAATTGCCTTTAAAAATGTGTTTAGCTTGCTTTTAATAGATACTGTTAGCATAAAACTTTGGTTTAATTTGGTTAAATTGTTAAATAGATGTTACAAACCTCTCAAAATATTTATATGACCACCATTTTCAAAATCATAGTCTGGTCACACTTAAATAATTTAGATTACAAAGCTTTCTGTAGGACTAATGGTGTGCAAAATGCGGTGAAAATTAGTTGAATTGTTCCGGAAGTATGGAAAAATGTAAAATTTTCTAACTTGCCACTGTTTTGCAAAAAGGACCGCAAAAGAGTATATAAGTATGATCAATTGATTCTTCTAACGAATACTGTAAGTGTACAAGATGTTTTTGCAATTCGTTGAATTTTTTAATAGATGAAACATACTAACATTAAATATTCATATAAAAACGTCACTAGAAAAAGGCCTGCCACACCTAAAACATGTTACTCTNGGAAAAATGTAAAATTTTCTAACTTGCCACTGTTTTGCAAAAAGGACCGCAAAAGAGTATATAAGTATGATCAATTTATTCTTCTAACGAATACTGTAAGTGTACAAGATGTTTTTGCAATTCGTTGAATTTTTTAATAGATGAAACATACTAACATTAAATATTCATATAAAAACGTCACTAGAAAAAGGCCTGCCACACCTAAAACATGTTACTTTACATAACCTACTCTAGCACTACTTGCGTGTAAAATTTTGTAGGAATCGATTGACTGGTCCTCGAGATATGGCATAAAACCTCAATTTTGCATGTGACAATATTCATACACGAAGGACAAAAATGTCATATGATGAAACATTCAAGATAAGTTGAGAGATTTGGGTGGCTCTCAACAAAGAGGTCTTGAAAGCCGATTAGGGTGAAATGAGATGAGAATGGAGCAGCGCCGGAATGCAAGAGCGGGGAAAACGGGAGATCACTGAGAAAACCCACCAGCTAGCGGCATCGTCTGACACGAATCCCACTTGCGAAAATGCGGGAGTGACCTGGCCAGATATTGAACCCGTTTCGCCTTGGTGGCTGGTGAGAATTCAAACTGCTCAGCCACCGCGGCCCCTAAAACATTAGATGATTGCTATAGATACAGTGTAATTTGTAAATTTGAAAGTGTTTACCAATTTTCGTAGATAAAGCACACTTATCTATAGTGCTATTATAGCCGCGATTCTGAAAATAAGTGTCTGGCACTTTTAATTAAAACATAGAAATTAATATGGCCTTCCTCAGTACAACTTCTTCGCGAAATATGATGTGGAACGGTTGATCGTTTCCCGAGATATGACATAAAAACTTATGTACTCTGTGGTTTTATCTTAGATAATGGCGGATAAATAAGTCTCTGTAGAGACAAATTGAATGGCCATAATAGATATTGCGAGCATGCAAAGCAAAGTTGATATTTGTTTCATAATTTTATAATTATAGGGCTTAAATACTGAGAAAAAATGTTTATATCACCGTCATTTTGAAAATAAATATCTGGCTCACTCTAAACACATGCATTTACATGGTCTGCCGTAGTGCTACTTGTTTGCCAAATTTTGTGGTAATCTGTTCGTTTTCTTCGGAGATGTGGCAAAAAAAAAATTGTCACGTGAAACTGTCTTTAAAAAAAAACCTGATAAAAAGAGTCTTTGTGCGGACACATTCGATGGTTGTAATATATACTACCGAGTTAAAAAATTAAGTTGGAGTTAATTACATGGTTTCGACTATTTAGCATACTAAGCTTGAATAGCCACCGTTTTGAAAATAAGTGTTCTACATACTTAAAACATACCAGTGTTCATAACCTGCCACAATTCTACTTGTTTGTCATATTTGGAAGGAATCGGTAAATTGTTTCCTGAGATACGACTTAAAACTTTATTCGTTCAAGTGGCACTATCTTAAAAAAACATGATGTCATATGTCATGCTCTTAATAGATACTTTCAGCATACAAAATTTGGTCGAAATTGGTTGAACGGTATGGTAGGTATACAAAGTAAACCTTATAATATCTGTATCGCTGCCATTTTGAAAATAAATGCATTATCAATTTAAATTGCTTATTTTTACATGTCCTACTCTGGTATTACCTACTTGCCTGTAAAATTTGGCAAGACTTGTTGAGTAGTTTTCGATATATAATGTAATGACTTAATTTTTTCATGTGCTGCTACCTTCTAAATTGCGAACTAACAGCAATATCTATCTCTTTATTCAATGCGTATATGATGCACTGCAAATATACAAAATGTAGTTTAAATCGGTTAAATGGTTGCCGAGATATAGCACATCACCCTTAGTGTTTTAATGTCCGCCATTTTGAAACTAAACGCCCAACGAGGTATAAAAATATAAAATTCTGATGTCCCTACTACTGTAAGTACTTTATGTGTACCGAGATTGGTGAAATTTGGTTACAAGGTTCAAAAGCTTTAAGACAATATTTGTGGGGGAAGGCACACTCACACATACACAGACCCACAGACAGGAAAGGGGTCATATAAGCCTTTCTTTCCTTCGGTAAGTAAGCTAAAAGCAAGCCCTTTTAATTTTCTTTGCGAGTAAATAATTGTATTCTAATTGCAAATCAAGTATAAACTCTCTCATAGAGAGGGAGCCACTTTACTTGGCAGGAAAATATATTTCCCTACATGTACCAGTGAAAATTATTTGCTGGATGATTTCTCTTACATTGTGGGCAAGAAATCTGTGCCGTTCCTTTGGTACAGGTGCATAAATTCACATCCTACCTCATCCATATTTCTACTAACTTTGCGCATCAACTGCACAAGGTGTGACACGCAAATACTTTATGAGCTAACGTCACTGTGCAAATTGCTGACGGGGACGTGCTGCCTGTTAGAGAGTAAAGAGTTTTCTATATGTATAATGTGTGTGTATATCGTGTAGTTTGCAGAATGCTTTAAGTTAGAAATATTGGGTACGTTAACACTGAGAATAGAAAATTATGGGTTGTGTTAAAGAAATTTTTTTTTACACGTTACGCAGTTACAATAAATACTTTCAACAAACGTGACAATGAAGAAGTGCGATTTTTGTTCCTTGCCCCAGTGCATTCATTTCGTAATGTGGCGAAATTTCATTATTTTTCAGGTCTTCCTGTTATTCGTGAATTCATGCAAGGAAATGAAAACGAAACCGCTTCCTACCCGATAGTGCNTATTTTTCAGGTCTTCCTGTTATTCGTGAATTCATGCAAGGAAATGAAAACGAAACCGCTTCCTACCCGATAGTGTCCTAAAAGTTGCTTTTACACGCGCAAAATGGATTTCCTCAGAGTCTTCGCATGCAAACGCAGTGCAAACACAAACAGTTTGCACACAAAAATTGGAGGAAATTTGCTGCTTGAAATAGTGTACGTAGTTGATTTCCNTATTTTTCAGGTCTTCCTGTTATTCGTGAATTCATGCAAGGAAATGAAAACGAAACCGCTTCCTACCCGATAGTGCCCTAAAAGTTGCTTTTACACGCGCAAAATGGATTTCCTCAGAGTCTTCGCATGCAAACGTAGTGCAAACACAAACAGTTTGCACACAAAAATTGGAGGAAATTTGCTGCTTGAAATAGTGTACGTAGTTGATTTCCTCGGTGAAAATCGATATCCATGATAATTATATAAAAACTCCTNCTCGGTGAAAATCGATATCCATGATAATTATATAAAAACTCCTCCACACTTAGTTTTGCAATAACGTCGTGAATATTATTTATTGTGGAAATACTTTCTTCAACTATAATAATTCTATATTAACACTACTAAATTTTTTAGAAACTGCTGTTCTTTCGAGACAGCACAATTTTTCACCAGATTACTTATCCCACGGCTAAGATGCGTGTTTCAGTCTTGTCCGAATGGTATAGAGTTAGTCCCACAACCAGCGTAAGTGAATGACTAAAATCACTTGTTTCGTCTAATTCTTATCAAAAATAGGACATTGTCTGTGTCTTTACTTGTACGATACCTGCATTTCACGAAGGATTCTCATACGACAGGTAAATAGGAAGAGCGGAACGTTTCGCCGATAGCGCGCTTATAAGACAATGAAAGAGCGTCTGTGACAGACGGGAACAGGGAAGGAATCGACCATGACCTGTATCAAGGAACCCTCAATTTTCCAGGACGACCGTACCGGAAATCAGTGGCGGATTTACCAGCAGGCTGAGTAGGCTGGAGCCTAGGGCGGCAGATTTTAGGGGCGGCAAATTTGAGGGCAATTTTTTTTTTTTAATGTCTTACAGAAATTAAAAAGATTCATATTTATATACCTAAATGATATTAGGTCCACACAAACAATTCAACATGTAATATGTTTCACCACTTAGTTAAATTTTTCTACAATTTGCGTAGTCGCGTTTGGTTGCGGCGTGGGAACGAGTGACATGACCGTTCGCTAAGTGTGTCTGGCCGAATTGACTGCACGAGCCCAGCGCGGCGCGGCCGCCGCGGGAGCCGAAGCGGGTCGTGCTGTTGTAGGCATACGCCGTGTGGTGGCATTGAGTTCGAGATAGATAGATATAGAGCGGCGGCTGGCGATACAAACGGGCAAGTCCCATCCCGTATTTACTTTTTCTGGTTGTGTGCTGTAATTTTTCAAAGTGTTTCGTGGATTGTATGAATAATTTCATAGCATAATATCACCAGTGCGTAGAAACTTATAGTAGGTGAGTAATCATAATATATTACAATAAATCATCCGTAACGAATCAGTAAGACGTAATTTAACTTGATAAATAGCTGTTTCGGAAGCTATGCAAATAAATTTCGATTTTTTTGTTATATCATACTTAAATAAATTGCTTGTACTTATGTTAGGTAACTATTCAATGTCTGAAGTCTGAACAAAGGATGTACGAGAAATAAAACTCCCAATGTAATATTTTTTATTTCAGATCTTGGAATCCAAGAAATTGTTGGAATGAGTGATGGGAGAAAGCGACTTAGTGGAGCTGAGTATAAAAAGAAGGCCAAAATGAAAAAAAGACGAACAAGAACAGATTATCCGTAAAACGATAAAAATTGACAGTTTTTTTAAAAGTGGAAGTGGAAGTAGTGTTGAAAAACCAGGAACTTCAACAACATGCACTGACACAATACAATCTGGAAAAGACGAAACGGATTTGAACTCTGCGGCCCAACAACAACAGTCATCTGTTGAACCATCTACTTTTGAAAAAACGGATATTTATGTTTTTGACGTAGAGGTGGTAGAGGAATCATCAATAAGTATAACAATTGAAGATGCGTATCAGAATCAGACGTTAAGTAATGACCAAGTGCAAACAACAGTAAATCTAAACAAAGATCCAGCTTTATGGGAAATCAACGATACCTTAAGGGAGATTATCGCAAGGTACGGCTTCGATCAAAACAAGTCTTGTGACTTCTCTAAAAGTGAAAAAATATATGCTGATCAGCGTCGTTTCTTGCCAGTGAGTATCTTCCAAAGAAAAATGAAAAATAATGAAGTGAATGACCGAAATTGGCTGGTTTATTCTGAAAGTAAAAGATCTGTATATTGCGGGCCCTGTTTGGCATTCGGTCCATTGGAGAATAAGACTCAGTTTGAGAACGAAGGATTTAATGACTGGAAAAATGCAGAACACCGAGTAGCTCAGCATGAAAACTCTGCGCGTCATAAATCTAGTATCCTTAGTTTGAAAGTTAGAAGTGAGATTGATGGCCGACTCGATAATTTACTGCATGTCCAGATTGATGAAGAAATTACTTATTGGAGAAACGTTCTGAAGAGGGTTGTTGCCGTAGTGAAGCGACTGTGTTCAAGAGGCCTCGCTTTCAGAGGAAAAAATGAAAAGTTCGGTGATCCGCATAACGGAAATTATTGTATGATTTTGGAACTGTTAGCTGAATTCGATCCTTTTTTAGCCAGTCATATTGAACGATTTGGGAATCAAGGATCTGGAAGTACCAGTTACTTATCAAAGACCGTTTGCGATGAGTTTATTCTCTTGATGGGTCATAAAGTCTTAAAACACATTGGAGACGAGATAAGAAGGGCGAAATATTTTTCCTTAATCATCGATTCAACACCAGATATAGCACATGTGGACCAACTTACCCTCGTCATTAGATACGTTTTGGAAACAGGCGAACCGTGTGAAAGATTTCTCAAGTTTTTGCCCTCAGTGGGACATAAAGCTGAAGAAATGTTTTCTGCCATTATTTCGGAACTCAAAACACTGGGCATAAATATTGAAGACTGTCGTGGACAATCATATGATAATGCCGCGAACATGTCTGGTGTGTACAATGGCTTACAGGCTCAAATTCAAAGCCAAGCACCTTTTGCTTTTTTCGTTCCTTGCTCTGCCCACTCTTTAAATTTAGTGGCAACTGCGGCTGCTGAATCTTGCACAGAAGCTTGTCGCTTCTTCATGTTGCTTCAAGAAATCTACGTTTTTTTTTTAAGTTCGACACAGCGCTGGCAAAAATTAATGACTGAAATCGGGAAAGGGAAAACGCTAAAGAGAGTAAATCTGACACGTTGGTCAGCTAGAGAGGACGCATGTAGAAGTTTGAGAGATTGTTGGCACGAAGTCCTTAAAACTTTGGAATCAATCAAGGATGATTGTACCGAAAAGCCTGTAACGCGAAACGAAGCGACGGGAATACTTTTGAATTTAGAAAAACTGGAAACGGCGGTAATGGTTGTTGTGTGGAATGTTTTTTTGGAAAGAATAAACAAAGTGAATGTTCAAATTCAGGCTTCTACCGTAGATTTGATCACTGTTGCCGATCTTTACGAATCTCTTTGCAAGTTTTTCGTAGCTGAACGAGAAAATTTTAAGTATTTCGAACAAAAGGCGATGGAATTAAGCGTGTCGAAGCAGTATACAAAAGACATGGGAAAAAGACAACCGAAAAGGAAAAAAAATTATGATGAAACACCCGATGAAGAAATGAGAATGACTGCGAGTGATACTTTCAGGGTTAACACATTTCTCGTCCTCATTGATAGACTCGTATCCGAATTAGAAAAACGGCAGGAGGCCTACAACAGGTTCAATGAAAAGTTTTCATTTCTGACCAAAATGAGTGAATTGTCATCATCAACCCTTACGGAAAAAGCCCTTTTCTTGGAAGAAATGTATCCTAATGATTTAGAGACTGACTTAGTTCAAGAATGCATACATTTTCAATGCCACCTTTCTTCTGAAAGAATTTTGGTAAAACCAGATTCTGGATCATTGAAAAGTCTATCTTCGTTCCTGCGAAAACAGAATTTGCAAAACGTTTATCCAAACTTGGATATAGCAGTTCGCATGGCTCTATGTACACCAGCGACAAATTGTTCGGGTGAGAGAAGCTTTTCTTGCTTAAAACGGGTGAAAAATTATCTAAGATCTACCTTAAGCCAAGAAAAACTAAACGTCTTAGCTCCTTTGTGCATAGAGTCAGAACTAATGAACAAGATTTCATACGACGATATGATTGATGGTTTTGCCATTNTTGTGCATAGAGTCAGAACTAATGAACAAGATTTCATACGACGATATGATTGATGGTTTTGCCATTAGAAAATCTAGCAAAAAGGTATTGTAAAACTTTCATAACTTAATAAATTGAATTTCATCGACATCATCAGCCGGGTTGTTACCAGATAATTGAATATATTGTTTTTAAACTGTAAGTAAGCGCAATAAAATTTATTTAATTACGTTTACCGAATGTACATTATTGTGTAAGTAGTATTGAGGCATTCCTTACCCCACCTTATTAGTAGTACATGATTGAGCTTTTATTAGCTCANATTATTGTGTAAGTAGTATTGAGGCATTCCTTACCCCACCTTATTAGTAGTACATGATTGAGCTTTTATTAGCTCAGAAATATACCCAAAAACTATTTTTTGTGCAATCTTAACTAAATCGTTGGGTTGTAAAAATAATCTAGAAACTGACACATCATTCCCCTTGTTCACAATCACACTAATTACGGGAAAAAGGTGGTGTAATTAAGACGATAGTGCACAAATCATAAAGTTACAATTTCATTGACAAAAAAATTGTAATTAATATGATTGTGAACTAGGGTATCCAATTGTAGAGGTCGGTAGGGGCGGCAAAATTTGAATAGCCTACTGGCGGAAAATGTGTAAATCCGCCACTGCCGGAAATGGAACCCTGGTCTTCAAATGCACATTATATAACATGCATATATATATTCTAACAGGTAAAACAGTTATTAGCCTGGTAGAATGCATCGTAATATTGTTAGCACTAATTACGATGTCGATAAGGAAGACGTTACTTGGTGTCGGATAAAATCTTCAGTGTAGAAGAAATTTATATTATGCCGAGTTTCATGTATCATTTAGTTTTACAATTTATTGCCGTTAAACCTTCTTTTGTAAACGTGAGAATACGCCCACTCCATCTTTTACGGACTTGTCTGGTTTGGATCCACATTTTCATTTCTAGAGTGCTACCACTGCGCCACTTTGCTCAGCGAATATTGGCACAAGAGTTGGTACAGGGTCAGCATCTTGCACGGGTTTTGCATATTTCTCGCGTCGCATAAGGCTGCAGGACGGTTGCCCTACGTCGGCGTCCTTGCATCAATTAACGACGCCGGAATTAGCCGCAGGGGTGCGTCATCGTGGACAAATAGGGTCGCGCGTCTCTAGAGGTCAGCTGCTATATTTAGACAAGACGTTGTCCCCGGCATTAATCAACCCAGAGGACAGTAGTGAGAAGGGAGGGGGATGTGTGGTCGGTGTCTGGGGACAGCGAGAACTACGCCTCAGACACGTGCTGCCTACTGATAGAAGGGGAAGCCGGCGCGGTGCCTCGCTCGTCAATACACTCGCACGCTCTGGGAAAAAGCCATTGTTCATTCCTGTCACTTCGGAGGTCGTAAAGCAAGTCAACAACAAAGCTATTTTATTAATTTTTTTAAAAAATAAAGAGGCATATTTTAGTACATTCTCAAAAATTCTTAAAAAATTAAATTTCCAAAAGAAAAAAACCATTTAATTTTGAATTATGTTATGGATGTTTTGACAAATGTAAAAAGACCTGTTTTTACAATGNAAAAGAAAAAAACCATTTAATTTTGAATTATGTTATGGATGTTTTGACAAATGTAAAAAGACCTGTTTTTACAATGTAAATGTTCTCATTTTGGCAATTTAGATAACTTTTATTATCTGTATGACACGGAAAATTTCGATTTTGAAATGTAATCACTCTTACGTAAGTTTAGCAACAAAAAAAATGCTTATTCGCGTTGCTTCATGTTAAATGAAACTTTTAAACGCTTGTTCTATGCACGTTGGCTATTTAAAGTACTCCTGTTATAGCTATGGATGGGTTTATTGTAAACATAGTTTTGTAATTAATTTATATTGGAAGTTACAAATTTTTTGAACTTTCACTCTTGCATTAGTTGTAGAAACACGAATTGATAATCGATTTTAAAAGAGTCTATTTTTCTCCATAGGCCATAGTTTAGAGATATCAAGGAGTCGTCGTTGGCTGGCGAACACATTTAATGTTCAGAGACGTTCAAAATTCGCATTGTAATCCGTTATCATAGTAAGCGGGGGCCAATCAAACTTCCCGGCGACGTGTGCTTACTACGAAAAAAAATGCTCTCTCTGAAATTAGACGGCTGTGACTATTTCAGCTTATGGTATGATAAGGGAAAAATATAATTTTGTGGTCTCCGTAGAATAGACTACATAAGTACTGCACTGTATAAAAATGCACGAGCTATGTGCACAAACAGATTTATACACGTGAATTTTGAAGTATTTACAATGCATTCAGTCACATTATAAACATTGTGTTTGAAAAATAAAGAACTTCGGAATGCTTATATTAACACGCCGCGGAAATTCATAAATTGGCTGAAAATGTAAATTAGTAATGTTTTCATAAGTGCTCACTTTATCGTTAACGGACTTATAGATTACTCGTTAAAAATACTTTACAGTGCCTGAAGAAAATTCTCGTGAACTGAATAAATAGCTGTTGATGAANAAAGAAAAAAACCATTTAATTTTGAATTATGTTATGGATGTTTTGACAAATGTAAAAAGACCTGTTTTTACAATGAAAATGTTCTCATTTTGGCAATTTGGATAACTTTTATTATCTGTATGACACGGAAAATTTCGATTTTGAAATGTAATCACGCTTACGTAAGTTTAGCAAAAAAAATATGCTTATTCGCGTTGCTTCATGTTAAATGAAACTTTGAAACGCTTGTTCTATGCACGTTGGCTATTTAAAGTACTCCTGTTATAGCTATGGATGGGTTTATTGTAAACATAGTTTTGTAATTAATTTATATTGGAAGTTACAAATTTTTTGAACTTTCACTCTTGCATTAGTTGTAGAAACACGAATTGATAATCGATTTTAAAAGAGTCTATTTTTCTCCATAGGCCATAGTTTAGAGATATCAAGGAGTCGTCGTTGGCTGGCGAACACATTTAATGTTCAGAGACGTTCAAAATTCGCATTGTAATCCGTTATCATAGTAAGCGGGGGCCAATCAAACTTCCCGGCGACGTGTGCTTACTACGAAAAAAAATGCTCTCTCTGAAATTAGACGGCTGTGACTATTTCAGCTTATGGTATGATAAGGGAAAAATATAATTTTGTGGTCTCCGTAGAATAGACTACATAAGTACTGCACTGTATAAAAATGCACGAGCTATGTGCACAAACAGATTTATACACGTGAATTTTGAAGTATTTACAATGCATTCAGTCACATTATAAACATTGTGTTTGAAAAATAAAGCACTTCGGAATGCTTATATTAACACGCCGCGGAAATTCATAAATTGGCTGAAAATGTAAATTAGTAATGTTTTCATAAGTGCTCACTTTATCGTTAACGGACTATAGATTACTCGTTAAAAATACTTTACAGTGCCTGAAGAAAATTCTCGTGAACTGAATAAATAGCTGTTGATGAANTATAGATTACTCGTTAAAAATACTTTACAGTGCCTGAAGAAAATTCTCGTGAACTGAATAAATAGCTGTTGATGAACATGGCCAAGGAACAAACACTTCTGTAAACGTGTTTCATCGATGAAATTAATATTTAATCGGAATATGACTTTGTATTCGGTAAAGAATTCGGGAAAGCCTTACTCTTTGCAAGCTATATTTTGAGCGGGAAAGTTAAATGACAACTTGTGGGTAGACAGACACCTAGTATTGCAAATGTAACTACTTTGTTTAAATATATAGAGTGGTTGCTTACCTTTCAGGTGTTATCCGAACAAGCGCACGCATAATTTGCTGCAATAAAGTATTGACTGTTAACCGGGACCAAATTAGAGCCATACTTAATTTATTAATACTTCGAATTGTGTAGCCTTCTATTTGATGCGATAATTAACATCGCCACGGACTTAATGACTTGTTTCCTGTAGTTAATCAAGCGACGCCGAGAAAATGATATAAACTTTCATTAATTTAAACATTTAAGGTACAAACTTCAATGCTTACGAAATAAAACATATAATCATTAGTTACAAGAAAATACTATAATTTACTTAAGGACAAGTTAAAATTGAACTACATATACATTCGAGTGTCTGCCTCTATTGGATTACATTTTGTTAAGCATGCCCCGATCACTTACAAATAATAAAGAAACTGCGAGGAAAACAGGATCGAATCTCTTGCTATTTGCTGTGTGTTAAATGGAGCAGCAGCCAAAGAACAACTAACTGAGGCTCGAGTGCACAAAGGGTTGCGAAGTATAGCTTCTTGCCGAATGAATCCACGAAATTTCCGAGTCTCTAGTAATAATTTAAAGTGCCACAAATTTGGAAAACGCTTAACCTCTGTTCATAGCTTATATGTAATTATAGGATGTTCTCAAGTAGCTGAATGCCTTTGAAAGCTATGCTTTGAAATCATCTTCCTGTCGCTGTCAACGTGACCGCGTTTTGCACTTTTGACTCAAACAGAACGTTCTTATATACCGCATGTCCCAAATTAGTGTTTTTTGGAACGAGAATACGAGGGTGACTATTAAAGAAAATATGATATATCTGCTTGTTTTTGACGCTATAAGACTGTCAACGTGTCAGTTTTAGGTAAAGATTTACTGGACACGCTTCAGCGTGNTCTGCTTGTTTTTGACGCTATAAGACTGTCAACGTGTCAGTTTTAGGTAAAGATTTACTGGACACGCTTCAGCGTAGCTAGCACATATATGCCAGCAGTTTTGGAAGATATTAATTTACGTACACTCATCTGAGGTCCTACGTGTACTTTTAGAACAATAATTTGCATGGCAATGAAATGTGACAATTTGTGCTGTAAGTAATAGGCCTACTAGAGAGAAATTCATCACACTTTAGTAAAATGAAAATTGGTAATTATTCTTGTAGCCTTGCTGACAAACATAGCTGACAGCCGTAACACGTAAATTCCATCTCATTCGTAAGGNTGGTAATTATTCTTGTAGCCTTGCTGACAAACATAGCTGACAGCCGTAACACGTAAATTCCATCTCATTCGTAAGGAGAAAACTAAGCATATATACCCGATATTGTAGTCACTCATTATTTTTTTTATGTATGCTGTGATATAGCAGCGAACATCATATATATACATATATATATTCGTTTATGCATTAAAACATGTCAGTAAGAAGTGACGTGCGTGGGCGTGATACTAGTTTTAGCGAATAAATCTGAGATTATGACCTCATTGTATTAGAAGTTCTTATTTTGAGAGCTACGTTACACTGTTAAAATTAAAATGAAGACTTTAATGAAAACATTCGTACTATCAAGTTTCGGGCTAGGAGAAATCTGGTTTCCATCCTGGCATGTGAGTACTAGTAGTTTTCATAATNATTCGTACTATCAAGTTTCGGGCTAGGAGAAATCTGGTTTCCATCCTGGCATGTGAGTACTAGTAGTTTTCATAATCGTCAAAATATTACTGAAGTTCTGCTGCTGAAGAAACTTTCTTCTCCGTAGCAGGAAGATAGCTCTTTGTTGTGCGAAATATATATATATATCAATAGATGTAGATAAGAGCCATGTGCAGAGAGGAATTAGACATGACTAACACTAGAGAGGTAGGAAAATCGGAACTTGATGGCTCGTTTCCTTTTTTTAGTCCCTCTTATTTTTTAAGTGAAAACATAATTCCTAAATTGCAAACTTGTGAAGATTTCTGCAAAATGGCAAAAGCACTACCACCCTGAGAAAATATTTACTAAAACAAAATTCTACAAATAGGATTTTATTTTATATGAGAAAAAGCAATACGTCATACTGTAGTTTCATAAGTTTCTTAACAAATGCTATCAACTAACGTCACTATGTTCGGACAAACTCAGGTATCTTCGTATTCAATAAACAATCCAAAGTAAAATTCATGAAACTGCACGAGGCTTAAAATAAACTGGACAGATCCTACCAAATTGAGTGACTCTATAAATTTCCACTAAAGGAAGTGGTAGTGGTGTTCATCTTCCAGGAAAGTGTGTGCATACGGCTGACAGTCTCATCCAAGACCACAACAAAGACATATCTTGTCATTAATTCTACGTGAGCTACAGTTGTATGTTACCAGCAACCCATCAGGTTTATGTCCCGGTGTTAACAGTCTGTATGCGTTACGAGTTCAGAAATCTGCTTGCTATAACCACAAGGTGCCGCAGTGGTTTAGTGGTCAGACTGCTCGCCTCCCACCTTGACGAACCAGGTTCGCTTCCAGGTGGGATCGCTCCCGGATTTTCGCATGTGGGAATCGTGCCGATGCCGATGATGGTGATTTTTTCTCGGGGTTCTGCCGTTTCCACGCCCTTGCATTCCGGCACTGCTCCATACTCACCTCACTTCACCCTCATAAGCTCTCAAGACTCCGATGTTAAGAGCCGCCCTGATCTCTCCACTCTCCTATAACCGTACATGAGCGATAACAGCTTACGAACATAATTTAAGGCAGTCGCACCTGGACCTATGAGGCTCAGAAGGGAAAGAGCGATAAGGGCTGCACTGCGACACGTATCAAGTGCCTTATCGCCGCTACGTGCAAGGCTCTGAACAGGCGTGTGTAGTGTTATCGTCATACTGCATGTTCCCATAGGACTTTCAGTGGTGACCCTATCATTTCATTGCTGGGAAGTCAGTGGTAAAGTTCACTGCAGGCTGCAATCTTAGTTTCGNTTTCAGTGGTGACCCTATCATTTCATTGCTGGGAAGTCAGTGGTAAAGTTCACTGCAGGCTGCAATCTTAGTTTCGCTGATGTCAGGGTAGTAAATTTTAGCATAAACCAGTCTGAAAAGGCCATTTTTAATGACATTGGATATCTCCAAAATAATATTTATAGTATGTGTGATATCTTGAAAGTAACGTTCAATTTCCGCTAGGTTTATGTGTTCTTTTCGTAGGTAAACGTTTAAAAGTGTCGTCAAAAATGGATTTTCCACTCATGCTAGAACGCGGTTCAAGCGTCAAATAAGCTACCTACTTAAAGGCTAAAAGACCAGTTTATTTTTTAAATATGTCTTTAATTAGGGTATTTTTAAGTGGGAAATACTTAAAGCATCGTTTTTAGTTCCAAAAACTCCCGTACAATATATGTGAAGTAGTATAGGAATACCAAACACAAATGGCGGGGTCGTCGCTGTAAATCTCACGGAGGGCAGTTACTTATGGGAAGACAGCTTGCCAGTTCAGTGTGTTGCACGTATAGAGGCTATGATGTATGTAGGCTACCTGGGTCGCCCTTAGCACTCCCAAGCTTCTACACCTCGGACTAGGGTTGGCCATCCAAGTCTGCTAGTATGGAAACATCGACGTTACCAGCCGATGGTCAATGTTTTAACATCTATCGTGGTATATTCAGTAATATCGGACGTCCATGTTATCCTATCGGTGTTACTGACTTTGATCAAATCGCCTTGATAATAGTTAAAGGCAACTGTTCACTTATTCCATAATCTGTCAATTCAACAGCGTTTTTTTTTTTTAGACAGCAAGGAATATCCTATAACCTAAGAGAAAAACAGACTTAAAAGAACAACGTTTTCGAAATTATTATGAATTAATTTTGTTTCAGAGGAATATTTCTTTTACAGGGTGTAAATATTCTGTATATATTTGTCACTCATAATGGTATGTATTGTATTTTCACTAACATTTTTATGTGAAAAACACAATATTTTAATAACATGCACTTTCAAAAATGTCTCTCTTATAGTGTCTAATAAATATGATTTTTTGTTTTTTATATTAATATTATATTTTGCGTTATTTTATTGTAATATTTGTTATTATTGTTAACCTCTGACAGAATAGAAAATATATGTGTTTAGTCCTGCATTACGAATATCAAAATTAATTGTATAAATCTTAGTACACCTGAAGCAATGTAAGATGACAGGGTTAGAGTTACTTTATTTAATTAATATAAAATAACACGATTTCCATTTTTATGTCACCATAGTTACGTCATTTTAAACGTGTTTAATTTTCTTAACATGTAAATTATACCTTTTTAAGAGAAAAAAAACCTACTATTATTGATCGATGCGTATATGATATATAGTAAATCAAATTTATGTGTACACATATTATAATTGGGAATATGAGGATCGACCATTATATCAACAATCAGTTTCGATGTTAAAACATCGTCCAACATAGATGATGAGATTTTGAATGTTCAGTATCCTCGATGCTACTTTCAAGATATTAGTATCGATTGTGACGTTGTTCTCAAAATATCGACATCCTTACCTCGGACCCGAGAACTACGTGCTGGTAGGCGGCAACCACAAGGGCTGCGAAAGAGGGCCAGTTAGCAGTGGTAGGGGGCGAGCAGTGTTTCCCTAACACGTCACAACACGGCGCGGTTAGTCTACCAGGAGTGGCAGCCAGACGGGACGCGGGAAGCTGGAGACAGATCATCGGCGTGGGAACTTCCGGCTCTTCCGGGGAGCATCTTCCTTCCAGCCTGCGAAGTTCGCGGGTTCGACGGTCATCGGCCAGACGGTGCGTTACCGCCAGCCGGCCGGGTATTTCTGGAGGAGTCATAACCCCGGCCGGCGGTAGCAAGGGTGTGTGGCGTATAAGGGAGCGGATATTTGTGCATGAGGTAACTTCCGCAAACCACGACAGCTGTCAGCGGCACGGAACACACGCAGCAAAAAAAATATTTACCAACCCCAACTTACTTCTCACACGTGTGACGCTACATGTGTTCATTCTTCGTCATCGTCTACAAAAATAACACTTCCATTCACTCAGGTACGGGCACCTGCACAATATATTACCGCTATTCATACTACAGATTAAAAATTGACATTTGACATCAAGATTCCTTATCATTTTGCTAATTTCCAGAAACGTTTTTATTCAAGACAATTCAACAATAACTTTGCGTTTATCAATCAACACATTCAAATTGTTAAAACAAAATTTTGGCAAATTTTGAACAAAATTATTTAGTTCTGGTACTCCACAAATGTTCTCAAACTCGGACGTTATATTGTTGTTTGATTATAAACATATTGGCTTATATTAATTGGGGCTTTTTTGCTGACATTGATATTTTATGTCAAGATATATAACATTCTTTACCACTTTGGCAACTCTAAATTTTATCAGTGTAATCCCATACTCACCAAATTTCAGATTTTTCCCTTCCATTCGATTATCTCTTTGGGATATTTATATAATTATAAAAGTGGACGCTCTGCTAAATTGTATCTATGTACTCATTTTGAGCTCTCACGCCACACTCACAGGTTGCCATATGTTGTTAGAGCTATCCCTTGGAATTGTTAGAAATATAAATATATTATTATTTACTAGGTTCTTATATTGTAACATTTATAAAAAAAATGGAAATAACGTTTTGAAAACCACCAACTTAATAACACATTTAAACGTGGTACTTTTTTCCACAAATCTTCAAAAAAAACATGTAAGTACTTTATTCGTTGTTTGTGCAGTGATATTTATAGTATCTTCCTGAATTTGTGTAAAATATTGCTCTATTGTTAATAAGTTTGCTTCCAAAATGTTTTCGTCATTACGCATGTGTGTATGTATTTATAAAAATATGTTTTTAATATTTTAATCATTTTCGGCTTAGTAAGTTGTATAATATGTACACCTGTAGGTAATCACGTTCAAGTAAGGTCAGCATGTATGAGAGGAGACTGTCCTACCTGAGGGACACAACTGTCATTCTGGCCAGCCCCGAAATTTTGAATAGGCGAGTTGATAAGGAGGTGAAGCAGAGGTGGAATAAAGGCGAGGGAGCAAACAGGAGCATCCCGAGAGTAACCCGTAACCCCTACACCATAATTCCCACATCCGAATAAGATGGCGATAAATTTATATGCGTTGGTGCTTGAGCACCCCGGTACTGGGAGGACTGATTTTAAATCACTAGTGGTTCTGTTGTAACTGTTAACCGTTTCCATACATTAAAATAATATCGAAAAAAAATTATATTCTGCATAACGAAGTCCGGTCCGCAATAAAGCAAAACAGATCATTACTCTCTTCTTATGAAGTACAGACGTCTACGCATTTCGTGTAATTTTGGATTTCTCAAAATAATTATGCCAGTGCTGCAGAAAGAGTTATACGCTGCAGTGACACAAAAATTAATTTAACTGCGGAGTTGCCATATTCACAGCACTTCCCAATGCATCTTAAAATCGCCAGTAAGCCTTAAACACGGCAACTATAAAGTAATTTAAATAGCAGACAGAAACGAGTATGTACGTCTGTCAATTTATTAGAAATAGCAGTTTAACGGTACAAATTTAAACACGATAGTTGAATGGGTATGTTCTTGGGTTGATATATTTCTGGTAGTTCTGGCTCGTGTGTAAATCTTGTTCCTAAGCAATATAATTCAATAATTATCCTTATATCTAATGTAAACAGTAACGTACGTTATGTTATTAACGTAATTCCATTTTATAATCTTATACGAAAACAAATAATAACAAATTTATTGAAACTTTCATAAATTCGCTAACATTTAGTGAAATTATTGTAAGTCCGTTACTTTCGAAATTACCTTAATATTAAAAAGATTTTGATATTTTCCGTAGTACTTTTCTACTGCCTGAAGAAAATTAACAAGCCATATTTTTTTGAAGTACTTGAGATGTTCCTAGTTGAGAGCTTGTAATAAATGTTGATATTTGCTAAGGAAGGAGGAGATGGATGTGAGAGACAGACAGGATGTACAAATTGGCGGCAGGCAGTCCTGAGACAGGCGGTCGTGAGCTGTGGATTCCTGGCGACAACTGCAGCGAGGAGAGAACAAAGATGGCGCGGGGTTTGCGTCTTCCGGGGTGAGTTGAAGGCTGACACTTCACCTCCGCCGTCTTCCGAGCTACTCTCAAGGCCGTGTTGTGACGGCTAAGAACTGCACATGCCGGGGTGTCTCCCCACGTGCGCCACACACGACCTCCACTTCCTGCGCCTCAACGTGCAGTGATAACATTTACTGACATACTCCAGTGACGACCATAACGTCTCTCCGCTGTTTCTTCACACTGTTTGAATCAAACCTTTGAAAAATCGCACCAAGTGCAACGTGTTTGATTGTTTCCTAAATATGTCATCTATCACAAGTGTTTTATACTTTTCTTAGAATAAAAGTACCTTCTTTATTATTAAGTTGAACTTGCGTTTATTATTTATCTAAAAGTAACAATATAAGGTTTATAATTATTTTCAATAAAAATAGAGAGAAAATATGTGTGTTGGCAATACCTAGTAAAAAAAAGAGTTCTTATGCTAAATATTATTCAAGTGAGTGCGCACGAATTCGATGTGTTATCGCTTTGGGATAATTTTCTATATTAGGTCAAGCTTTGTTTATATGAGGCGGGGGAATATCTTAGAAGCACAACATGAGTAGGGCTTCAGAAAAGTTGGAAGAAACAGTGAATGGACTATACACAAAGAATGTCGTCAACTGTCAACTGATAACACAACAGATATGCGCAGAAATCATTCACTTATAGCAAGCAACACAGTACACAATACAAAATTCTGCGAGTGTAAATGTAACTCAAACCATATGCAAAAATAAAACTCCCTACTTAAAAAGGGAACATATCGTTGGCATAGTGTTAAAAATGACCATGTACAATTGCATACGTTCTGTTTAACAGCAATTTTAAAAGTAAAATGTTCACCATAATTCTGATAGCCTACAAGTGCTTGAGAATCACAAACTTACTTCAGTATTTGTTACACTATATTCAATAATACGAAGTAACGTTCAGAATTAACAATAAGGCACGGGATAAATAGTTATGCTTTTTAAATATAAGACTATAACTAGTTCGCTTTACTGCTTTAATATGATAAATAACAAAGGAAACAATATTAAATATAAAAATATTAAATTATTTTATAAAAAAATTGTGAACTGTATTGGACAGATTAAACGTTCTCTATAAATACCTGGTAGTATTTAAAAACATTACATATTTACTCCTGGCAGATCCTATGAAATTTAATCACCTAATTTTAATTCACAAAACCAAAATGCGATTGCCCTTATAGGCGGTAGCGAGCAAAGTTGATCTTCAATACAACACTTGTCGCTCAGAGCCAGTGCAAGGGATATTATTCAACGGACAGAATGAGTTATTTAAGAGCACGTAATCTAGTTTTTATGGAATAAAAAATATATAAAAAAGGTTTAGTTTTTATGCTCTGTGTTAATAAATTATCTGAACTATGTAACGTTGTGAAGATATCATTGGAATTTAGACTTAACTTACCTGAACTTATTTTTGTATAAGCTCTCGAGACCTCGATGTTAATAGCCACCTAATCTTTCCACTCCACTCCACTTATTTTTGTGGAAACTCTCGGGCATGATTGTGAATTTATCGACATGTACAAACATTGAAAATAACTGAATCAGTGGCGGTGACAATATTTTCCTCTGAAGGGAAACAACAAACCACGATGAATCGTTGCGTCAATAATATTTTAGTTTACTGTTCTAAAACGTTAAAAGATTTTAATTGTGTGAAAAATCTTTATTGGCTCGGTGGTGACAAATTTTAGATGTCCGAGTCAAAAATATTAATTTTAAATGTATTAAAAAGTTTTGACGATTCAACGAAATTAATGTGAAATTTTGGCTTCATTCTGTATTTAAATGGCTATTTTTGTTACGTAAAAGTAATAGAATAAGTAGTTTAAGTAAGTCTGATGTTTAAATTTATTATTAAAAATAAAATTTGAGTTTCTGGTACGGGATATGGCCCTGTTTTACGTCCCGTAACTACACCACTGGCGACAGTGCTTCTATACTGTAAAGTTCACAAAAAATTTAAACTAAAAAAGTATAAATAATGAGAAGTATGATTATGATGAGTCTGGGGCATCAGCGACTTGGGGTAGGAGCTAGGCACCGGCCGCCATGTTGTGACGTCACACAACAGCCATATTTTATCTGCGTGACCTTGACCTTGGCCCTTGACATTGACATTTAACTAACAATTTTAAAAAATCAAAAAAATGTTTAAAATAAATCATAAAAGAAAAAATATTTTTTTTAATAATTTCGAAATTGTTCAAATATATATTTAATTTTTTTTAAATATAAATAAAAAAACCTAAATTTTCTCAACTCCTACACACACCCCTTCTCCTATACTCAATCCAACATCTTAGTACGTGCAGTCCACCATTTTAGTAGGCGTCACAGCCCCCATCCACCATTTAGGTTTTTTCGTGTGACATTTGTTTATACATTACTGGAGTTTGTCTATCACCTTTGTTTGACCGCCATCTTGGTTTTTTGGTTTGTCATTTGTTTTATATTGCTGGTACTGTCCTCAGTACCGCACCCAGCAGACGACTGACCACCTCCACTCCCCCCTTCAAATATATTTAATTCGCCAATTGCTCCACCCCTGATTCTCAGTGGCTAGTTACCCAACCACTTCAAATTTATTTAATTGCTCCACTGTTACTTATTGGCTAATTACTCGAGAGGTTAATCGCAAGGGTGAACTATTTTTTTTTACCATTAAAAACTATTTATAAGACGCACCTCGAAACCCCTCGAAAAGTCGTCTTTTATATCTCTGTGATTCCTTTTCGCTATTACAAGAGGAAAGCCCAGTTACCATTTCGAGACTTTCAGGTTTTCAAACCCCTGTTAAATTTACGATATCTATGTTGCCAAGTGAAGAAGAAAATAACCGCAACAGAAATGCAGAATAAAATGGAGATAAAATTCTTCAGCTTATCCGCACCATATTAGCACAAGGAGCAACTTTGTCAATGCCATCTACTAGCGCGAACCCGCAACTATCAGGCAACCTGTACCAACCTCCATCCGCCAGAACATCCTACAGCTTATTATCTCCCAGCTTCGCAGAGAGCCCCATCAGCTCCCACGTTGCATACGGTGATATCGAAGAAGAAATGGAAAGTGTCCGTCTCCGAATTTTCACGATTCTGGTCAGATAACGTGAACAAATACAGTGAACAGAATTGAGGGTACACAAGAGTAAGTTTTCGAGATGCTTAAGGCATTCTGCAAATTCAATTTTTTGACGGTAAAAATCACTTGCTATACTGCTGCGATGATTTCGAAGGCTGTTATGTGCGAGACACACTAACGTACGAATATAAAAAATGTAATATTTACACTTTATGCCATAACTCCACGCTCCTTTGTTCGCTGGAGGAGTTGGTAAAATAAAATCGTGATGTCCACGTGTACAAGGCAAGAATGCAGAAATGTGTATTGTACGAACTTTTCCGGAAAAACCAAAATTAATTATTTGTGCAAATGGCAGGAGAAATGTGATGGACATAACCATGTTGTGAAAAGGCAAGTNAATATTTACACTTTATGCCATAACTCCACGCTCCTTTGTTCGCTGGAGGAGTTGGTAAAATAAAATCGTGATGTCCACGTGTACAAGGCAAGAATGCAGAAATGTGTATTGTACGAACTTTTCAGGAAAAACCAAAATTAATTATTTGTGCAAATGGCAGGAGAAATGTGATGGACATAACCATGTTGTGAAAAGGCAAGTTTTCCCAGACTGGGCCTCCACCTGCATGCCTTTTGCAAGTGGAGTGCGCCTAGCCTCGAGGCCGAGACCTTCCACCATGTCTTCTCGCAAGGTGGAGCGCGTCCTGGTGATAAGTTCATTCCCGAGAAAAACTATGCAAGTACATATCCTCTACTGCACAGCGTAACCTACACGGACCAACCGGCCGTTACCGTAAATGTGGAGCGGTGTGACGAAAATGTCAATTTCCCCCTTGAAATATGCGTATTCGATGGTAACACTCTTGAATTATCAGTGCAAGATTGTGCCAGTGACGAGTGTGAAGTTCATTTGTGTCATTCACAAACAGAGTTTCTCACAAACATTGGAAATATGAAAAAAGAAATTGTGGGCGAACGACGTTCATGTAAGTACGACAGGTAAAATTGCAAATTTAATCGTAAAATAAAAAATGGTAAACTTTTTAAAGAATGCTCTGAATGATGTTATGGCACTTGGCAATGTTTGGTGGTTACAACCCCAGAGGTGCTCGTGTGTGCGTGTGCGTATGAGCTTTGCTCTATATTTAGAAAAGGTCAGGTGATTAAATCTCCCATTCAATTGATAATTTTTTTTAGTTGACGAAACACACACTTTCTACAGTATAAAAAAAATATTGACGTGCGTGATTAAAAGCTTTTATGGGAACAAGTATGTTTCTATGCTATGTAGAAAAAGTCATTAGTATGTACAAATAAATGTCGATGTGTTTGATTATCTCATAAATGTCTGTTGTTTACCTAATCTTTTACATATTTTCAGGAAATATGTTTTATCATGTGAAATATTTTCTCACATGTGTTTTGTAAATGTAAATTATAAAGAAAAAACATTTATACAATGATAAATATTTTCCTCAATTTGATGTGTAAATACGAGGTTTTTACATGTTGCGTTAAATTTTCTTACAAGTTTCTTAAGCAATTATGATGTAAAACAAATAATTTTGTTGCAAGTATTTGTGTAATATTTTCATTCGTACTGAAATCATTTTGAACTGACGTGAGTGTTTTAATTGCTGCTAAATGCAAGCGATACAGATAAAAAAGAGAGAGAGAGATATAGAGGCTGGCGGCGCTCTTGTGCGACATGTCAGAATGAAGGTCATCATACGATCACATCTCCTCCGTCAGCATACTCCCCTTGCGTCTTCACATTCTCGAGAGATAGATAATGTAGGTCAGTAGAGGTACCATTGAGCAGTGCAAATTTTTTAAAAATTGTCCACCCTTCTTTAAATGGTTAAATGATAAATATTTCACATAAGTTAATTTTTTAATACACTGAACAGCCAAATACACTTGTACACCTGCCTCATATCGTGCAGGGCCACCGCGAACACGCAGAAGTGCCGCAAGACGACGTGGCATGAACTCGAATAATGTCTGAAGGTATGCAGGAGGCAATTCACACCATGAATCCTGCAGGAAAGTCTACAAATCCACACGAGTGCGAGGCGGTGGAGATCTCTTCTGAACAGCACATTTCAAGGCAGACAGATATAATCAATAATGTTCATGTCTGGTGATTTAGGTGGCCAATGGAAATTTCTAAAGTCAGAAGAGTGTTTTTGGAGCCACTCGGTAACAACTCCCGACGTGTGGGGTTGTCTCATTGTCTTGCTGGAATTGTGCACGTCCGTCGGAATGCACAATGGACATGAATGGGTGTAGGTGATTGGACAGGATGCTTATGTATCTGTCACCTGTCAGAGTCTTATCTAGACGTATAAGGGGTCGCATTTCACGCCAACTGCACACGCCCCATACCATGACAGAGCCTCCACCAGTTTTAACAGTCCCCTGTTAACATGTAGGGTCCATTGATTCATGAGGATGTCTCCATATCCGTACACGTCCATCCGCCCGGTACCATTGGAAACGAGACTCGTCAGACCAGGCAACATGTTTCCAGTTATCAACAGTCCAATGGCGGTGTTGGCGGGCCCAGGCGAGGCGGCGTAAAGCTTTGTGTCGTGCAGTAAACAACGGTACACGAGTGGGCCTTTGGTTCCGAAAGACAATTTCAATGAAGGTCCGTTGAATAGTTCACACGCTGGCACTTGATGATGCCCCAGCATTGAAATCTGCGCCAATTTGAGGAAGGGTTGCACGTCTGTCACGTTTAAAGATTATCGTCAGTCGTCATTTGTCTCGTTCGTTCATGATATTTTTCCGGCCACAGCGATGTCGAAGATTTGATGTTTTACCGGATTCCCGATATTCACGATACACTCGTGAAATGGTTGTACGCGAAAATCCAAATTTTATCGCTACCTCGGAGATGCTATGTCCCATCTCTCGTGCGCCGACTATAACACCACGTTCAAACTCACTTAAATCTTGACAACCTGCCATTGTAGCAGCAGTAACCGGTCTAGCTTCCGACCGGATCGCGTTACTCTGATTGGGTCCATACCTCTATTTTGTGCCTCTCTTGTGTATAATATGGCAAAATAAAACCTTCTTGGTCGAACGTGGTGATCAGGTCGCTATACGGGTAGCTTTCGCTATTCAAAAATATCTTTACATTTTAGACTTTGTTGTAGTCGAACGTAGACTTGTCGGCTCTAATACTATGCTGTTTGTTCGTCTGAAGCGTCAGTATGATGTAGCGCAGTTTTTCTGTGCTGAAAGACGGTTTTACAACACAGTGATTATGCGTGGCGGCGGACAGGGCCGGGCAGTTGACCAGGCTTCTAGTTCTCAATGCTATTTCGATCACTTTTTCTTTTTTGTCATAATTCAACAGCTTGACACGTTAGCGGGTGCTTGGGGTCTCATGAGGGGCACACTATTCTCTGGTGTTCAAAGTAAGAGAGACGGTCTGCATGTTTTCTCCGACTCACAACACAGCATGGATATAATGTGGCCAGCGTTATCACCAACTCCTACTTCACTCCCATTGTTATTTTCTTATAATCTTCGGCGAATTCTAGTAGCAAGGAGAGAGGAATGCAATCTTTGAACAGGCCTTCGGTGTAAATGGGAACACTGTAGTAATCTTCGATTACCCAGCCTGCCATCTTGGCTGCAGAGAGATAGTTGGGCCTGAGCGATAGGTAATTTTTGTAACGACGAGGTTATGCCCACATCTCACGACTGTTCGACTGCGATACCATTTATCTCGTACATTATGTGTTCGAAAAGGTGCAGAATCCCATTTGGAAACAATTTGGTGATGGTTGGGTCAGTCTCATTTGCCTTTGTTAGTCTGCCTCTTATGCGCACAAAGGACTAGCTAGGCAAGATGTAAATATCTTTATGCTGTATAGCAATTCGAACCTCCATTCCGAGAGCGAAAGACCCGACGAGATAAGACTCGTAGCAGTGCATTTCGATTTTATCAAATTTTTCGTCAAATTCTAGGCGTTGATCCACGTCGAGGATTTCGTGCACCATGGGAATTTTCTTTTAAACCGAGGACGTGGAGAGACTCTGCGTTTTCAGATGTTAGGGTAACGATTCCTTGTGGCTTATTGATCCTGGGTTCAATGTATCAAACGCAAAGTGATTTCTTCGTTTCGGAAAATGATTAGTTATTCGTTTTGGTCCACGATCGAAACGGCTACTTCGAGGATGCTCTTTGCGACGATCGAAACACAAATGAGTATTTTTGGACATTATACGATTTTATATCCAGGACCTATGGTGGGGTCATACTCGTAAATAGTGATATTTGGTTTCCCATTCATGTAATTGTAAATTGTCAAATTACAGTTTACTCATATGACGTTAACCGGAAAGCTGTTAACTGGTCTCGACGACACATGTTTTTTTTCTGCTTCGTACATGCTGGCTTCGAACTCCAGCATGGGCCCGATCGTGTCCTTTTCCGTGAAATCTACATCTGCGGTGCAAATCATTTCGGCCTTTCCTGTATTCGTATTTCTATGCAGTTCAAATCCGACGACGTGCGGCGGCGATTTCTTTATGAAGTATTCCATATCCTTCAGCTCACACACCCCGGTGAGAATGACAATTTCCTTCGCTGCCCCCATACCGAATACCGAAAACTGGAATATTTATTTTCCTCGATGTTGGATATGGAGTTGTAAGTTTGAAAATATACTATCCCCACACCCCCCCCCTCCTCAATTTATAACGGAGGGTAAACGCTAGCCCGCAGCTCGGATGTTTGACCACTCAGAATGATAGACACTAACACACTGATGAGATCGGTATGGCTCACACGCCTTTTTTTATTCCCTTCTAATTATATTGATTGTTTTCGGTTTATCACTGAAATTTCGATTCCTTAAACACACAGACACAGCTGTTCACAGTTCCAGAAGTTAGGCATCTGTTCCGTTTCATAATTGTACTTTAGTTTGGTGTATTTCAAATAATCGCGCAATTCGGGCGGAGGATGCAAATTTCCAAAACTGTAATAACAGTATGTGTGTTAACAATTTTTACGTAGGCCACCCTGTCAGTTCCGGGCCTGGCTGTCGTGTCCAGATTAATTATGGCACATTGGTTTTTCTTGGGTTTAAGGAGCAAAGCATCTCTCATAAACAACCCATGAAAATTAGGTATTTTCCATTTTCGCGCAAACAATTCCAAATCCTCGTTCGTCAGTGGGAGTATAGGCAGATTCACTTTAATTTCCATCTTCGATTTTTTCCTATTTTTCCCCCAGCAATTGATACTCCTCTTACCCTATTCGGATGACGAATGTAGAGCCCCCGACCATATTTTTCCCCATTGCGAAAGCTTATAATTTTCTGTTATGGCAGTGGGTAATCTACCTTTTTTTGATCGTTCGAAGCTTGCTTCATGTCGCTTACAATATCCGTGACTGCCCCGGCGATACCAGTGAGAGCACTGATTGCAGGTATCAGTGCAGGCAGGAACCTTCCTACCTTGTCCTTCACTTTCTTCTTAGTCCTTTGAGAGTGCTGCGAATGCCTTATACTTGCATGTAGACCCATGCCTAGTTTAACATTGGCTTTCATGATGTTGGATACGCCCCAGGCGGCTGCCTATTTTCTTATTTCGTCGGCCTTTTGTGCAATTATTTTGTCTGCCTGATGCCTATCATGCAGATCCTTATACTAGGAATAGGCGATATCGTGCTGCTTTCATGCTTCGTCCAGGGCATTTATACCTGTCTTGTTGCGTGACAGCCTTTCAGCTAGCCTTGTTCCCGGCCCGCAGAACCTGTATCCTGGAATGTAAAGTTCAAACAGGAGGTTATTGATGAGTGAATCGACGATCCCTCAGTCGAATTTCACCGTCTTTACCTTACGGCACATTGAATTAAACTAAGCTAGCAAACTATAAATATTTTTCTTTTATATAGTTTTTTTAAGTATAATAGAGGTAATCGAGAAGGACATTAGTCTCCCTGTGCGTATCACCGGGGATCATGCCGAAACCGAGAACGAATCACATTATGGTGTCATGTTGCCTAATGGTGTGCGAGGCATGATTTGTGGGCCTACCAGGTGTGGGGAAACATACGTCCTACTGAGCCTGCTGCAAGAACCGAATGGTCTTTGATTCCAGAATGTGAACGTTTATTCAAAATCGCTCCAGCAACCAAAATATCAGTCATTGGCACGAGTACTGCCGGCAGTAAATGGCGTGGGTTATTTCCCGTGCAGCGAAAACTAGAAAGTGGTACAACCGAATGAAACTCTTCCAAACTCTATATATTTCTTCGAAGACATTGCCTGCGAAAAACAAACTTGTATTCAAGAATACTTAAGCATTTGACAGCACAGGAAAGGTGGATTGCTAGTACCTCAGTCAAACTTATTCCCGTTAACCCAAACAACTGCTTTGCGACAATGTGTATTTCCTCGTTTTGTTCCGCATGGACAACACTAATTTACGCCATGTTTACTACGAAAATGTAAATACAGACATGACATTTGCAGAATTCCAAGATATGTGTTCTTTGTGCTGGAAAGACAAGTTCGGTATGTTGGTAATCGTAAAGTACAGATTGCTACATAAAGGCTGGTACAGATGTCGGTTCGATCAGTTTTCCCTACGAACACAACTATGAGCCATGGAAGCATTTCCAAATTTGGCGGTATCGATCATCACGATTACCTAGGAAGTGGGCAAAATCGCTTCACCACTGCATGCAGAGAAGACTTGTCCCTTATAGGTCGAAAATTGGAAAGTGCGAAAAATGAAGTTATTGAAGATTTGGTAGTGGTTGATAAATGCTTAGACTTCTATACATCATATTTTCCTTGTGCGTCGGCTTTAATTTTTTTTTTAAAGGCGTGTGGAATGTATGTGATGGGAGTTTTATTTTTGGAAGGGGTTTTTTTTTTTTTTTTCAAGAATCATATTGTAACGGGTACAATTTTTTTCATCAATATGTTCTGTTTGTCCTCATCAGTATGTTGTGTCTGTCCTTAATAAATAAGTATGTTATGACTGTTTTTCATAAATGAGTATGGCATGTGTATATTTTTTTCATCAGTATGGTAATGTGTATATTTTCTCAAGTGTCGAACCTGAACCCTCCTGTCAGTGTGCCCTTGTGTGAATTCTCGAATGGGCTAAAGACAAAAGTGTGTTTCTTTTTTCTGGCATATTAAAAATTGTATGATAAAATAAATACGCAATCGTGAATTATTTTTGCAACGTATTAAAGTTATACATTATAAATGAATATGCAATCTCTATCTGTTGGAATTCTAAATATTTATTCTAGAATTTATATCTCAAATGCGAAATATTCCAAGCCTTGTTAGCTAGCGTGTAGCTGCCGCTGTATGCAAGCGAGTTGCCTGCCTCCATTCCCAGGCAGCCCGGCCGGTCGCTGCATGTTCAGCAGGAAGGGCACAGTCCAAGTCATGACTGCACACTCGTGAATAATGCATGCGGTGCCAACCTTAACTCCGGCCGTCTCTGCAGCCGCTACATTACACATATAGAGATAATTTTCGAGCCCCCGTTCATTTGCAAAATTCTTAATTTATTATAATAAATAATTATGTTCGTAGACATAAAATATATCATACGTTATTTTACTGATGGCTAGAGTCTCATTAAAGATTTCATGGTTTTGTTTCTTTAAATTAAAAACAAACTGGGTATATACTATATATTTTTATCAACAATGTTTTTTTAACTTACATAAGCACATAACTCGAGATTTAAAAAAATAATTTTTTGAACACATTTATTTCTGCACATATCACAATAGTAGCCTTCTTCATAATACAAAGAATAATATTTTTAAACGAGTTTATTCTCTGAGTCATGTATGGCATTACACAAATTTAATAATATTTTTAATGTACCATGGGTTCCTTGGTTTTTTTTTTCATGTACAATGGGTTATCATAAATCAACAATCTTATGGCTTCAGGGTAACCCAGTGCCTAGCAATATCTTTTATTTCTGCACTTTTTAAGTCTTATGGCGTATGTCTCGACGAGCTGTCGANCATGTACAATGGGTTATCATAAATCAACAATCTTATGGCTTCATGGTAACCCAGTGCCTAGCAATATCTTTTATTTCTGCACTTGTTAAGTCTTATGGCGTATGTCTCGACGAGCTGTCGAAACGGCAGGCAGCAGCAATGTTTGTGAAGGTCTTCAAATTTCGTACCGATGGTGCACGCATTGTGAATCGCTGACTCTTGGCTACCTCCAAACATATACACAGGATAATATGGAATTATGTCATAGTCCAGTATTGCCAGAATTTCCTTGAATGGATTATTTACCTCGTCCCACCTTAGTCCGTGCGTTTCGTACGTCTGTAGGCGATACGCCTGTTGCGCGGTGCAGTCCAGGTGCTTCGATGGACACGGAGGTAAAAAAGTAAAAACTTTGGTTTTCTCGTCTTCGTCACTGTACTAGATGACAATCTGCTTGATGGTGTACGAATCAAACGAGCAAAAAACATGGATGTTGCAAAACATTTCACAAACTTTTTGTTATATAAAAAAAATTTAAGTTCCCATGCACACTCCCCGAGTTTAACAAATTTTCTACATAGTCATCTAAAACATCATCGGGTTCCATACAAATCGGGCATCTGTGTTCTGGGTTGGTTTCCTCGCCGGGCAGTGCATGCCAGTAAACTTATTGAATTGGAGCATATTCCATGGGTACATCTTGCAAGTAGATAACTATCATGGAGACGTCGTCTTCTACGGGGAGGGCGTCTTTTACGGGGATGTCATTTTCAACAAGGACGTCGTCTTCAACAGAGACGTTGTCTTCTTCGGGCACAGACGTTGCGTGGGCTGCTCGGCGGGCCTTGCACCAACCCTTGCGATGCGGCGTGTCGGGAACCGAGGTGGTGCAGGCCTCGAAACACTCCTTGCATGGGCTGCAGTCCCTTATTTCTTCGTTCTGCTGCAGGTAGGCTGGCAAATTCTTGAATAGGGTCGAAATTTCGCAAAATGCGTAGATCAGGAGAAATTATTTCTGCAGGTACGGAAACTCGTCCCGTTTTTCCAAGGCACTAAGCGAGCGCACCCTTCCAAATGCCAAAATAGCCGAAAGGATTTTATGGCCGCTCAAACAACACACTTACATAGCAAGAAACATGTTTGCTCTTCCGAGGGGGCTCGGGGTGCGTCTTATAAAGAGTTTTTAAGGGGGGAAATGTAGTCCGCCCTCGCTTTTAAAGTAGGCCACCGATTGGTCGGAACGAAGGTTTCTGAAAACACCCGAGTAATTAGCCAATGAGAAACATTGGTGGAACAATGAAATATATTGGAAGGGGCGGAGGGGAACCAACTAATTGGTCGAACGAAGGTTTCTGAAAACACCCTAGTAATTAGCCAATGAGGAACATTGGCGGAGCAAGCTGTTAGCCAATGAGAATCAGGGGTTGGGAAGTTGGTCAATTAAATATATTGGAAGATGAGCTTGGAGGGTGTCAGTCGTCTTCTGGGCGCGGTGCTGGGGACAACACCAGTAATGTAAAACAAATGACAAACGAAAAAACCAACATGGCTGTCGAACGAAGGTGAGAGTCAAACTCCAGTAATGTATAAACAAATGACAAAAGAAAAAAAGCGAGATTGCGGATGGTGGCTGTAATGTTTTCCAAGATGGCGGAGTGCAGCCACCAAAATGGCGTACTGCACCTACCAAATTGTCGGATGGTTGCTGTGACGCCTATTAAGATGGTGGACTGCACTTGCTTATGTGTGGAAAGGGGTGTGAGGAACATCCAAAAATTTAATTTTTAAAAATATTTTTTTAAATAAGTGTTTCAATGTTTTAAAAATAATTTTTAAAAGTGTTATTTAAATTTTATTTATAATTTATTATATTTTTTTAATTTTATGTTCAAAGTTTAAAGTCAAGGTCAAAGGCCACACGGATACAAAATAATGGCCATCCGGCGCCTAGCTCCTACGCCAGACGCCGATGCCCCAGACTTCTAATAATCATACTACTGCAATGCCAAATATATATGAAGAAAAAGTGGTAAATCCGTTTCCCAACATAAAGAGCTTATATATGAAAACTATAAGATTATTTTTGCTACATTAGTGGTTTGAAATGTTTTTGGCAGTAAGACTTGTGTATGGAATATTGCGCCCTGATTCAAGGTGCAATATGCGAGAATGTATTGTTTTGTGGTGAATCCTCGCAAGGGCGCATGAATCATAAACCAGCTATAAACTCGTTTATTAATGTCTGCAAAATTTTCACAGTGGGCACAGAATACCTTCCATTTAATAATATGTATATTTCAGCCCGTCTTTTATGGAAGTGGAATTTGATACTGTCTACTTAGAGGTACTGCGTCTTCATTTTATTAAACAACACATATTTAACAATATTGGTAAATTAATTCAAACTATATCAACCATATTCGATCTGCAATATGTTTATAAACAAATAACGTAAGCGTTGAGCGATTTTTATAAATAAATTACTTGCGCAGGATGCCGCACTTGCACACAAACGCTTGAACTGGATCACGATAGATCACAATTTTGAAGTGTACACAGATTTCATGCGGGACTGGCGAGGCGATGTAGACCTGGGTAACCGGACAGGTGGCTACACAGTACCTTTGACTAGACGATTTAAAATTTAACTCACATGTAATACTAGACGAATTATACATTTTGTAATGGTATGTGTACTCTGCCCCACCTTGTAGAAGGAACTTTTAGAAATATAAGATGGGTAAATTTTCAGTTAACGGCTTTTTAAAACTTTGTGAGTAAATATTTAGCCACACTTATGCATCCCTCTCGAGCTATAAATATAAGCTATAAATATATACTTCTCATTACGGCCTACGATATTGCGCTAACATACAACAAGCCTGTAAAATTAAATTATTTAGATACATTTTGCTGGTTTTTTTTTATATCCTTAAGTTTTTATGACAGGAACGCTTGACAAGGATGCACAAGCTGCGATAAAACATATCGCATTGACTTTTGTAAATATGCTTACATAATCACGTTTGCAACTTGGTATATATTTTAAATCCTCAGTTGTGTTACGAATAAGTGAAACACAAACCTCTAACTGACAAATTAATCAAATGATTTGGTAACCAGTGCTTCTCATTGCTTAAATTTACTATAATTGTGTAAATCACAAGTTCATCTGAAAATTTCTGCCACCCTAGATATCATTAAAATTTTACCTCAGGATAAATATTTTCTTAAGTGCATTAACTATTTCATGGTAATAGTGTATTTACTGCCGTGCCACATAATGAGAAAATTCACTATTGCGAACTCTAAATAAATGCANTTAACTATTTCATGGTAATAGTGTATTTACTGCCGTGCCACATAATGAGAAAATTCACTATTGCGAACTCTAAATAAATGCATTGAAAGTTTTCTGTATTACAAAGAAACCTGTTTCTTTAACGCTTTTTGGTTTACAGCAACGCAATATTGCTTTAATTAAAAGAGAAGATTAGAGAAATATAGGTTCACTGATACTAAATGTTATCTTTATACGGTTTGGTTTTATGGTAATATTACCTGCCATTATAGTCAAGAATTAAAAAAAAGTTTGAGCTGCGTTAGTTTACAGTAAAGAAACACTACTTTGTACCAAAGGTAACGGTTTAGCGATATTTTCTGTCGTGTAGTAAATTCACGGGTTCTTCGGATGTTTTTAAACAAAACTTTGAAAAATCACTATAGGAGAAGCATGTCAACCTCTTTTTTAAATAACTCTTATACCACAAATGAGTAGCATTGTGATTAACTATAAAGTATTATATTGTTGAATAAATAAAACCTTAACTTAGAATATTCTAAGACTTGTAATAATTATTTCGTAATCAACTCGAATTAAAAACAGCGAGAGCAGCGATACATTTTCAATGGCTAGTAAGAAATTTTTCCCAGTTAAAATATTGTTTTGACCAATATTTTTTGTATGCTATTTGTAAATTAAAGTTNGGCTAGTAAGAAATTTTTCCCAGTTAAAATATTGTTTTGACCAATATTTTTTGTATGCTATTTGTAAATTAAAGTTGCCTATTGAAATATTGAGATTTGTAGGTACCACTGGCGGAACCATTATAATTTTTACAGTTAAAAATATCAGCGCTATTTACGGTGCGTAGGCCCTAGTGACATTGTGGTTTTTTCCATCCGAGGAAAAACCTTGAAAAGGCGGAACGAAGATTGTCGCTCCATCTCCGTCTCTCTCTATTNGTGGTTTTTTCCATCCGAGGAAAAACCTTGAAAAGGCGGAACGAAGATTGTCGCTCCATCTCCGTCTCTCTCTATTTATTTCTCTCTCTCGGGAAGTTTCGCACCGCTAATTGCAGCGGGAAAATTATACATGTTTTAAATTTTAGCATATTCATACTTATTATCGCAAATATACTTGTTTTTGTATTTGCAATTTACAAGTGAAACGATATTTTACTGTTCGAATACTTATTATAACATATTGAGATGTGATGGTTGGTCGCTTATAAATTTGAAATTGGCAGATACGCGGCGACATGACGGTGACATGGCGTGTTGCTCTTGGCTGACTGAACGAAGTGTTAGTTTTTCTTGCTGCGGAATATGCTCAAAATGACCACAACAGTTAGANGTTGCTCTTGGCTGACTGAACGAAGTGTTAGTTTTTCTTGCTGCGGAATATGCTCAAAATGACCACAACAGTTAGAACGGGTTGTGTTTCACACCTACCTAGGCAAGTTACTATGTTGTGTGAATCTGTTTTTCCACGGCAGGAATAAATATTCTGTAACGTGTGTCANACCTACCTAGGCAAGTTACTATGTTGTGTGAATCTGTTTTTCCACGGCAGGAATAAATATTCTGTAACGTGTGTCACGACCGCTGCGCGTGAAAGGGTGTTGTTGTGTTTCCGTCGCATCGTGTACGTTACGCTGGGCTTGTGTGTGTGTGTTGCAAACATTGGACGGGCGAAATTAAAATGTTTTAACCGTTAACTGTTTTTATAACAAAATTAGTTATTTGAAAGTTACGTCTTTTCATCACAACTATGTAACTTCGCCCTAGGTGTTTGAAACACAGTTTCTGTGATTTGAATGTTGCCACAATCGCAACAAATTATTAAGCTCAACCAGAAAATTCTAAATATATAAATAAATAAACCTAGTAAAAAGTAGNGCCACAATCGCAACAAATTATTAAGCTCAACCAGAAAATTCTAAATATATAAATAAATAAACCTAGTAAAAAGTAGGTACCTGTGCAAAGAAATATAAGCGTAATAAAATTTACAGTAGGCCTATTAGTTTGCTTGTTTACCACTATTTTTGAAGTTTGTTGCTGCTACGTACAAAAATTAGTAACACGAGTTACCTGCTTGAATTTACTTTCTACTTCTTTGAACAGGTAGTTCCTTCGTTTGAATATTTATTCCAATTGAGGTCACCCTTTTAACGAAACAACCCAAGACATATCAATAACAAGAGGTTAAATATTACAGTTCTTTTCCCCGCAGTTGTAGAAGGATTAAACGCAGTACCGGCAAAATACTAACTTGTATTATGTGTTATGGGCTATATCGTGTACAACACAAATATGTTAACAATATGTAAAATAATTACCGTAAGAACTACCTATCGCCAAAAATGTGATAAAGCTGACCTAAAAATTGTTATAGGCCTAAATTGTAAACATTCCTACATAATGGTTTTTGAAATATGACACATTTATTTGAACATCTGAGAACAGTAAACAAAACATTAGACTATTAAAACTTATAAGCCACATTGCAGTGTTTATGTTTACTTGCAGCGGAAGTATACGTAATCGGTAAACAAATGTAGAACTGTAGCAGAGCTTCAGAAAAGTGTGACGTAACCGTAAATGACCTATACATTATAGTTTTCAGTAGTTAACGGTTGTTCCCACCCATACATTCATAGACCAGTTTATTATGCAGTTGCGAAACTCTAACTGTGTACTCCTGCAGACATTTAATGTAATTCTAAAGTGTAGTTATTCCACAAATCACTGACCTCTATTCTTCCCAAGAGGGGATATTATGGCCAATGCTACCACCTGCAATAACCTACCTATCAAAAGTAATCTAAAGGTAATAAGACGTTTGGTGAAGGGCGTTTGACGAGTAGTATGGATGGTTCAGGTTCAAATCTTAAAGCCATCATAATATTTATTTTATTTTTTAAGAAAATTTAATTTTAAAATATTTATTACTTCTTTCTTATTTACTAATCATAGTTGTTTTCTAGAGCACAAATTTTNAGAAAATTTAATTTTAAAATATTTATTACTTCTTTCTTATTTACTAATCATAGTTGTTTTCTAGAGCACAAATTTTCTTTACACTGTAACTGACATTACAACAAAGACGTTTGCGTTTGCTGAAGTACTCTAACGACAATGCAATGTTATCATGGTCATTATTATATAGATAGAACAAATATTATGTTTGTGTGCAAGCCTCCTTTGCAGTGGATCAGATTTAAACAACTTTCTGTTTGTGGTAATGAATCATGTATTCCAGTAAAGAAACCGTTTCTACAGTGCGAAATGACACGGCGGTTTCTGTTATGTGGGCTTACCCATTAACTTACTGGCTGTGCGCATTTGTGGAAGTGACATCTTGTCTGGCTAATGAGCGCTGAGCAAAAGTTCTTTATTGTTAGGCAATTCTGTCTGGCAAGTAAATGATACTAGGCGCTGATTGGCGAACATCGTTCCGCATGATATTGGCGTGCGCCGCTGTAGCTGGCGATACTAGCAGCTTTCTCACATGTGTTAAGTATCGCGTGTCCGAGCACTAGACCGATCAGCCAATCAGAGTCACTCCCAGTACGTAATATATAACATTTAGAGATCCCTAAATGCAGTATTTAGATGGCATTCAACACAACGTGGAAGTGAGCGCTATATTTATTTTATATATTTATTAATAAATTTTATTGAATCAGAATTGCTTATGTTTAACACATCTTTCTCTTACGTTCGCCACTGGACGTAGAGCAAACGTAGGTAGACAATTGCTGGAATTAAAGTCATCACCATCCAATCAGCTTTCAGTAAGGTTTTGCTGTACATCTCTACACGAGACACATCTGCTTACTCCACCAACTGCTCCAGCTGGGATATCCTCCGCTTGGCATAAAACTGGTTTGACTTAATTTAAGCCAAATACTTTTATGGCAATGCCATTCAACAAAATTTTTTATTTTTAATAACTGTAGATGAGGCCGACCTCCTGTGGCGCAGTTGGTTGGTAAAACGCCCGTCTGGGGGGCGGGAGGTTCTTGGTTCGAAACCCAAATTAGGCACGAGTATTTGTTTAAGTTAGGTAATACGTTAGTTTGTAATCTGTCCGCTGATAAGCCTTCAGGCATAATACCGGGGGAAGTTAATGGGCACTTTCCAATACAATCCCATTAGGCGAAATAAGTTTAGGCCAAAAATTTGGCGAAATGACTAAGAGCCTATGGGTTAAATTATTTTTAGCTAAGTGATTATGCAAAATATATTTCAGACTAATTGATTTTCAGTTTGAAGCTAAATTGTTATTTGCAAAATAATTTAAGTCCACAAACTGTTTTTAGATACAAGAGAAATTTTTTTAGAACTACATTATTAGGGCTAACGATTTGTGGTCGAATAATTTACAAACATATGATTTTGTGAAATTTACTGCTGAAGGGTTCCAGACTTACTAAAATATCCTTAAAATTATGTCCTTATAGCCATATTATTTGTTTGATTAATCACTGACAATTTTAAAAGGATAAAATTAATAACTCCAAATACAAACATTTTAGCAATGTACTTAGCACTGCAGTACTGCCATAATGTATGAAAATAGTAAACAAGTTGCATTCCTTCTGGACAAAGTAAATTAATAGCTGCACGATTTCAGTTATATTTTCTAAATATTTCGTCCTTAAAACATCCCTCTCAGTCTAATGATATAAAATAATGCAAATAAACGTGATACATGACCAGCGCCATAGACAGCGAGTGTCAGTACGCAATGCTGGCAGTTTCTTCCCTACGACTTATCTTATTTGTGGACTCTGGCTAGATGTGTGATTGATAAACACTCACGCCAATGCTATCAAGCATAAAAACACGTAGTTTACTATGAGTGATTATTAAAAAAGCACTTAGTTGGTTTAAACACATCATGGTATAAATTATTATTTGTTGCAAAGTTTGGAAGTATAAATTAACGATGCACTGGAGGATAAAATAACCCAGTATGACGTGTAAGTTCGCCCGAGATTAATAAAAAAATTGAAAAACAAATATCTGCAACTACTGCAAAACAAGTCACTGCAAGAATTCCATAGAGAAAATAACGGTTGCATGCCTGCTATCGCATAAATGTCTGTGATGCATAAGCTTTATTGGTTTTCCAATGACGGATTATGAATGAGCACATAAAAATAAACGAAAAAACGTGGTCTTACGTTATCAGTCCAAATCCCACCGTTTGCGATAAATTCTGAAACAAAGATCGAAACCATTGCGTCACTGCACCTGGCCGGCAAACAAAACACATCACATACAACCACCAACTTTATTCATAGATTTTATTTTTACGCCTTATGTTTCCATATGGAATATGCAGACTGAGTTTTTCGGTGTTTTTCACAATCATTCTTGATATGAAATGGCAATAAAAATACCCTTGAGTGTACGTTTCATAATGTTAAACCACAATGCTTGAAATGCACTAAAAATATATATTTTACGTGTGCTTAGATATTATTGAATTATATGTAATTTTTCTATCTTAGTTGAGCAAATAAACATTCAGAAAATTACCCTGTGCGTAAAACGTTCTCGTTGTCATGATTCAGTAAAGGCGGACAAGCCTAGCGAGCAGCAGTGACGCGTTGGTGTCCAAGGCCAGGCGAAGAATCCCAAACACATTACAGCAATAATAGTTTATAGACCACATCAGTGAAGCGCCAGCGGAGATCCCCTCCCAGCGGCACAGTATTTGGGATAATTACGCCACCATAAATTATATAACATGGGAATACTTTGTACGCGTGGTCTGTCAGCCTGTCTGTCTGTGGACCGACGCCGAGATAAAGCCATCAAGATGCAGCTTGGCGTGCCGCTCGTCGCTTTCCGACTCACCGCTCAGCTTACGGCGATGTTACCATTCAGGTAAGGCATATCTTGTAATTGATTAGGACCTCCCTCAACAATAGCTTTAAATTATTGTAACTCCTTAAAAGTGTATTGCATATCTTCATAATTAAGTNTAAATTATTGTAACTCCTTAAAAGTGTATTGCATATCTTCATAATTAAGTTCAGATTTTCCCTCATAATAGTATAAACCTTCCATAGTCCCTAGACACAAGTACAAAATATCAGAATACATAACAACGTGTATCACCACATTTCATTCAAACCGTAATTTTGGGAGCAAATAAAAAATCTAGTGATACATTTTAAGTTCATTCAGATTGTGGTATTGTAAGGGATTCGTTAGTACCGGTCAGACCATAGTGTAAGCTAATGGGATACACGATAGGACAGTGGCATTTGAACAACGTAACTCATCATATCTACTATCGCGTCAACACACTAAACTGCTATTCTAAAACGAAGTAAATGCATTTGTAATGCTGCCTGCCGTATAGAAAAATTAACACCTCTATAATTTCCGTATTTTCAAAACAAAACAATTAAGTGTTATAAGGGAAAAACTAAATTATTCTTTATTTGTACTGTGATTTCTAAGCCATAGTGATGTTTTTATTATATCATGGAAAAACTCCAAATCTATTTCTTTCTTTTCGAAACATCAGTGCGAGCAGTCTGGAAATATTGTTTCAATTTCTCAAAGTCAGCGGGCAAAACCATGTTCGTTAAGGGATGGAGGTCTTAATTAAATGAAAGAGTTAATTATAATTTCCTTATTTTATTTTCAATAAATATAAACATAATTATCTGGACCCATTATCTCACAGTTACCTGATATCGCATTCTGTTTATATTTAATTAATTCAATGAATACAATTTAAAATAATCGCAAATAAATCAATGTAATTAAATTATTTAATATCAGTCCCAGTGGACAGTATATCAAAACCTATTCAATTATTATACCAATTAAACGTTTATGTTGTGAATTCCAATATTTACAAAAAAAGTCCGTATCACATGTTATTGAGTCGCACCTCAGTTAAAGCCAGGTCCCACCAATCCGCAANAATATTTACAAAAAAAGTCCGTATCACATGTTATTGAGTCGCACCTCAGTTAAAGCCAGGTCCCACCAATCCGCAATGTTGTAGTGTTCTCCGAGTGCCCTCATGCACAGTAGCATTCACTCGTCGGGTTTCCCGCCTTCTCGTTCATTTAAAGCACAAACACCTCGTCCGCCGTCACCCTGCAGTAACGCGTCGTCGTCCTTCCCCTACGTGTCGCCCGATTACCGCACTCAGCTAATTGGCTTCCATAAAGAGACTGCCAACAGTTCAGCTGTGGCTTGTAGTTATAGGGTCGTTGGCGATCGCCCAGGAATTTCTTTAAATGCCCCGTTGCACCGGGGTCTTAGTTCCCAAAATATACTTGCGCATCCTCTAAGCTCATCAACTTCTCCAGCAGAGAGGAAGAAGGAGGGGTTGTGACGCGAGACAGGTCACTGCTGTCAATCATTCCTCTCCCCCCCTTTCTCATAAGAGCGATGGGGCAGCAAGCGGTTGTGCCTGAGGGGGGTGGGGGGGGGACGTTGAGGTGGGTCACCCCTCACAGAACTTAACCTAGCATGTAGCTCGCGTCAGAGCGTAACAATGCCCTCTGCTTAGGTATGTTCGTCCCGAACAGACTCTCCAACATCTGGACCTTCGTACAGCGTCAGTAAGTCTATTTGGACCACCTTAGGCTTCGACTGAGAGCCCTGTCAAAAAATCCGGCAGACCACATAATTTATCTGTTTCAGGATCCTGTATGGACCTTCCCAACGTTTATGTAGCTTCTGGTAATATCCGTTCACCTCTGATGGTTGTGNTGTTTCAGGATCCTGTATGGACCTTCCCAACGTTTATGTAGCTTCTGGTAATATCCGTTCACCTCTGATGGTTGTACAACCACGCCAGCTGTCCTGCTTTAAAGTCTCTTCAGGTAATGTCCGGTCATATTGTGTTTTTATACTGTCACTATTAATTTGAAGGCGCCTCTTGGAAAACTCACTATGTCAACTAACTTTTGACATAGTTTAATGGCATATTCTGAGATGACTGCTCCTTCCACTGGATGTCCGAACAGCAGGTCGCCAAGAAGGCGGAGCTCTCTCCCTAACAGCATCATTGAAGGTGGTTTNTGTTTCAGGATCCTGTATGGACCTTCCCAACGTTTATGTAGCTTCTGGTAATATCCGTTCACCTCTGATGGTTGTGCAACCACGCCAGCTGTCCTGCTTTAAAGTCTCTTCAGGTAATGTCCGGTCATATTGTGTTTTTATACTGTCACTATTAATTTGAAGGCGCCTCTTGGAAAACTTACTATGTCAACTAACTTTTGACATAGTTTAATGGCATATTCTGAGATGACTGCTCCTACTTCCACTGGATGTCCGAACAGCAGGTCGCCAAGAAGGCGGAGCTCTCTCCCTAACAGCATCATTGAAGGTGGTTTTGCTGTAGACTCGTTGACTGCCTAACGATATTCCAGGAGAAATAAGCATACCTTGGAGTCCTAATCTATATGGTTGTCTTCTACGAAGATCGCCAAAGTAACCATCTGCTGTGTCGTGCAGTTCTCTTAGCACTCCTTGGGCTTGGCACTCTGGTAAGAACAATAGTATATAACTTTGTTTCCTATCATTACTTTCCCAGTTCCTGTAAAGCACACAATTCTTTAGAACAAGATAATTACACTGTGCCCAGTANCCTATCATTACTTTCCCAGTTCCTGTAAAGCACACAATTCTTTAGAACAAGATAATTACACTGTGCCCAGTATGCCTTGACTGTCATGCCTAAGATGGATATCTCCGCACATCTTGGTCGATGTCCGGCTTTCTTCCACTCCAATATTGGGCGCAAAGTGGAGCCACTAAGCTGATCATTTCTCATGTCCTTTTCGTCCCATGTATGTGACCCATTACAAGATACATTGCCTTGAATTNTGCTGTGTCGTGCAGTTCTCTTAGCACTCCTTGGGCTTGGCACTCTGGTAAGAACAATAGTATATAACTTTGTTTGCTATCATTACTTTCCCAGTTCCTGTAAAGCAGACAATTCTTTAGAACAAGATAATTACACTGTGCCCAGTATGCCTTGACTGTCATGCCTAAGATGGATATCTCCGCACATCTTGGTCGATGTCCGGCTTTCTTCCACTCCAATATTGGGCGCAAAGTGGGGCCACTAAGCTGATCATTTCTCATGTCCTTTTCGTCCCATGTATGTGACCCATTACAAGATACATTGCCTTGAATTNGCCACTAAGCTGATCATTTCTCATGTCCTTTTCGTCCCATGTATGTGACCCATTACAAGATACATTGCCTTGAATTTTTGTCCTCTTTGCTTTCCACGATACACCACCCTTTTCCTTTTGGTATTCACAAAGACAACAGAATGGTTCGCATGGTTTCCTGGTAAGTGCATCTGCATTGTTGTGAAGGCATTCAGATCTGTGACATATTTCAATTTCATATTCTTGCAGAAGATGTATCCACCGGGCTATTTGACCTTCGGTGTTCTTGAAATTTATCAGTCAACATAATGAAGCACTATCAGTTCTAAGGATCAAGTGTCTGTCATAAAGATACAGGTGAAAATGTGCAATTGCCTTCACCACTGACAGAAGCACTCTCCTTGTCACACAGTAATTCCTATTAGCTTGTGTAGCACCTTACTAAAGTATTCCAATGGCCTTTCCTTTCCATCCTCAATCTGAGATATCATAGCCCCAATACTTACATCACTAGCATCAGTATCCATAATAAAATCACCCCCTCTACTCGGGAAGCCCAGTACTGTGGGAGATATCAGAATTTCCTTAAGTCCATTAAAAGAAATTTCGCAGTCTGGGGTTCAATAAAATTTTATTCCAGGTAATAATGCAGAGGCTTAGCGATCGTGGTGAACCTGGGCACAAACCGATGGTAGTAAGCACAGGACACCTCGCATTTCAGTTTTATCCTGTGGTAGAGGCCCATCTCTTATTGCTCTGGTGTTCTCAGAGATTTTTCAACCCTATGGGCCGATACAACATTGCAAATAAATTGATTTTCTTTTGGAAAATGTGGCATTTATTGGGAACAAATTTTTGGTAGGCTGCAACGACTTTCTGAATTACAAAATCTAGGCAAGTAAGGTGATTTTCAAATGTTCTTCGCGGGTCCTTAATGTCGTCTAGGTACAAATGGCAAATTTCTAGGGTTAGAACTTCCTCCATCAGTCGTTCAAAGGTGGCAAGGCATTCNTGTCGTCTAGGTACAAATGGCAAATTTCTAGGGTTAGAACTTCCTCCATCAGTCGTTCAAAGGTGGCAAGGCATTTCATAGCCCAAAATGCATAACCTTGATTTTCCAAATTCCTTTTCCTTGGATTAAAAAAATCATTCTTTTCTTTTTCTTCTGCAGACACCTCGCACTGCCAATACCTGCTCTTCATGTCTAAAGTAGAAAACCACTGTGAACCTGCTAGGCTATTCAATGTGTCGTCTGTCCTAGGGAATTGATAAGATTATTAAGTTGGTGAAATAATCAACACAAAATCTAATAGAGCCATTGAAAGTTCCTGTGAGACCTACTTGCAAACCCTTATTGTGGCCCCTTCTCAAGATGGATAGCACAATCAGATAAATTAATTATCCTAACAGGCAAACTGTCAGATTTTGAAGAAACAAAATTAATTTTTACAGTACCACCATCTGGTAAAATGCCACCTTTCTGGGCTGATTTGATTATGCCCAACAGCCTGACAAATTTTCCCTGGCATCTGCGTGGAAAAAAAAAATTTTCNGGTAAAATGCCACCTTTCTGGGCTGATTTGATTATGCCCAACAGCCTGACAAATTTTCCCTGGCATCTGCGTGGAATAAAAATTTTGCTAGAAGCGGAGAGCAGAGTCGTCTGATTACATACAATTGGGCAGTTCATTGGCGAAGATAAATATCGTTGTGTTGACACTATCTTCTCAATATTACCAGCCTGTAACATTCTCCAGTCGAGTATCGATACAGCACCCCAGTTTACGTAATGCATCAAGGCCCAAAAAGCATTCGTCCTCTACACGGTCGAAACACATTATTATGACCACCTGCTAGAAGTGTAATCTGCTGTACGTAGCCCATGACATATCGCCCATGTAGTAGGCTGATGAAGCAGGTATATAAATCGACCGAGAGGCTGGCTGTACACANTAGCCCATGACATATCGCCCATGTAGTAGGCTGATGAAGCAGGTATATAAATCGACCGAGAGGCTGGCTGTACACGGTGTGCTTTCTGCTGTCATGGGTAAGGGAAGCGATTTAACCGAGTTGCAAAAAGGGAGGATCGTCAGCTTTCAGACCAGGGCGGCAGCATTTAGGAAACAGCGACATTTGTGAACAGTTCATGTGCATCTGTGGTAAAGGGGTATTGTTAATGGATGAATGGCAGCATTGGAAATAACCATCGTGGATACAGCAGAGGAGGTGTACGGTAACTAGAGGATCCCCTTGCAGCTGATGCTCGGCGTGTGAAGGCCAACCAACTGGTTACAGTGGAACAGCTCAGCATCCAAATGAACCAGGGGGCATCCAGACAAGTGTCTGGATACTCCCGGGTTCGATTCNTACAGTGGAACAGCTCAGCATCCAAATGAACCAGGAGGCATCCAGACACGTGTCTGGATACTCCCGGGTTCGATTCTCGTTCCGGACGATGCCGCTGTTGGGCGGGTTTTCTCGGGGATCTCCCGTTTCCCCCATTCTTGCATAACTCGGTGCTGCTCCATACCCACCTCTATTCACCCTCATCAGCTCTCGAGACAGCGATATTAAGAGCCGTCCAAATGCCTCCACTCCACTCTAAATTTGCAAAATCCTCAATACACGACTGTAGATATAACAATTCTGAATGTATTCATCCGCATGATTTCCATTTCTCCCAGATCGCCCTCTTAGGGACAACATTTCAAATATATAACAACGTTTTAAATATTTGCCAGTGACACCAATAATTAACAATAAAATACGATATTTCCATAACTTTTGTGGTCATCATATACATCTACCCAGTATAGACAACAGCGGACATCTTGTGCATTTCTGCGGAAAGCTGCCATTATTTTCATGTCTTGCCAATTCCATTTAAGTAATTTATTTAGTTTCAGTAAAAGTTAGGATGGCAGCACAACTAAATTTGTGACATAATATGTTATATCTGAACGATCGCCACGCTCAAGACTTATCATAATTGAGTTCAATACGATTTTCACCGGATCAAGGGTGATCACATAATAACATACGTAGATTTTGCTCTATTTTCCGAAGGAATCATGCATTTAATATCTCAGCACGGATTTTATCCCCCTTAATCACATGGCCAGATTCCCTGAAACACTTTAAGCCTTTGTCTAATCTCAACGTTCATAATCATCATTAATATACATATTATTTTTACCACATCATTACTGATCAGTTGATAACTTAAGCTACCTTTACCTAACTCTTCGAAGGACGGCAATGCTTAAGAGAAAGGGCAAAAAAATTTTGCGTACCAGTAGGCTAGACTCCACTGGGAATATACAATGAAGAACCAAAAAACTGGTACAACTGCCTCATATCGTGTAGGGAACTGGCGAGCATGCAAGAAGTGCCACAAGACGACGTGGCATGGACTCGAATAATATCTGAAGGTATGCAGGAGGCAATTCACACCATTAATCCTGCAGGGCAGTCCACAAATCCATACGAGTGCGAGGCGATGGATATCTTTTGTTCATGTCTGGTGATTTAGGTGGCCAATGGAAGTGTCTAAAGTCAGAACAGTGTTCCTGGAGCCACTCGGTAGCAACTCTCGACGTGTGGTGTGTCGCATTGAATAGGTGCAGGTGATCGTACAGAATTCTTACGTATCTGTCACCTATCAAAATCGTATCTAGACGTATCAGGGGTCCCATATCACGCCAACTGCACACGCCCCAAACCATGACAGAGCCTCCACCAGCTTGAACAGTCCCCTGTTTACATGTAGGGTCCATTGATTCATGAGGATGTCTCCATACCCGTACACGTCCATCCACCCGATACAATTGTAAATGAGACTCGTCAGACCAGGCAACGTTTTTCCAGTCATCAACAGTCCAATGGCACTGTTGGCGGGCCCAGGCAAGGCGTAAAGCTTCGTATCGTGCAGTCAACAACGGCACACGAGTAGGCCTTCGGTTCCGAAAGACAATTTCAATGAAGGTCCGTTGTATAGTTCGCACGCTAGCACCTGTTGATGCCCCAGCATTGAAATCTGCGTCAATATGAGAAAGGGCTGCACGTCTGTCACGTTTAATGATTCTCGTCAGTCGTCGTTTGTCTCGTTCGTTCACGATCTTTTTCCGGCCGCAGCGATTTCGAAGATTTGATGTTTTACTGGATTCCCGATATTCACGTTATACTCGTGGAATGATCGTACGCGAAAATCCAAATGTTATTGCTATCTCGGAGATGCTATGTCCCATCTCTCGTGCGCCGACTATAACACCACGTTCAAACTCACTTAAATCTTGATAACCTGCCATTGTAGCAGCAGTAACCGATCTAGCAACTTTGCCATACGCTTGTTGTCTTATATAGGCGCTGCCAGCCGCATCGCGTTACTCTGATTGGTTCCATACCTCTGTTATTTGCATACGCACGCTTATACCAGTTTTTTTGGGTCTCCAGTGAACTATGTCTTTTTCAGACTCAGCTTTGTTCATTATTTGCTGCCCAGTGTGTAACCAATTTTACCTCAGACCAATGGTGACATGTGGGATTCGGTACTTGTTTCCTTGCACGTCTTTTATTGCCCACTAAACTGTGATCCAACTGCAAACATACAAAAAAATATGGCTACATGTGTTCCTGAAGTGTAGCTTGTCCTAAAATTAACTCGTGAAATTTTCCAGTTCCTACTTATGAGATCGCGTTCCAGTCACTGTGTTGTGTGTTTTTGTTTGCGTGAATTTTGTTTCCCCATAATAAATTTTGAATCTGTGCACTCATATTCACCACTCTTGGGGCACTTATAATATTTAAAAAGGACATCCGACTGTTACACATTTCGACCATGATTTCTGCTGAGAATAAAAATGACTCACTTTTAAATGTTTGGATACTGCGTCAAATTAAATTGNCATTTCGACCATGATTTCTGCTGAGAATAAAAATGACTCACTTTTAAATGTTTGGATACTGCGTCAAATTAAATTCTATGAGCTATTTCGGTGAAGTGCTGGGGAAAAGTTATTTCGATTTGTTTGTACACCAACGGACATTTTATTTGCAGCTGTAGCATTTGTTCCGTAAATGTGCTTAAGAATTGCTTGCAACGTTCCCTCGGTTGGTTTAACACAGTTTGTAAATCAATGTTACGGAAATTTAGTGCTACATCAGTTTTCTGACTAAACAATTTTGTTGCACTTATTTCTGTAAAGTTTGGTTTTGGAAATTTTGTTATTAAATCAAGAAAAATAAATAAACAATTTTAAATTACTGCTATCGGCCTATGCTGCTTTAAGAACGATGAAAAATGTTTGGTTTCAAGCTCCATGTGGTATTAAACTGCTTTGTTCTCATTCGAAAACTATGTGAAGGTGTCAAAGATACACTTTCCAGCTGATAGCTGATTGTGAAATGATGTAGTCTCTTATAAACAGTTTGTGCCGAAAAATGGTATTTTAACTTACGGTTGTATTTGTTGCAGGAGCTACATATTTTTGATTGTGTCGGTGACAAACTCTTTGTGTTGACCCTTCAAGGTCTGTGGCTGATTAAAAGTATGAATCCATGCGGAGACTAAGTCCGTGTTTCGCAAAGGCAAGGAAACATGGGTTCAGTGACTTGTCAGTCAAACTTGACAGTCGTTTGTGTTAACAGCCCCAGTATTTTTTTCATTGGATACTGCTCCAACTACAGCCAGGGTTGGCTTTGACCAAGCAGTGTAATTAACTGAGGTAGTTTTGTGAAAGAAACTAAAATGTAAACATGTTTGTAGTCTTAGCTTTTCTGATCAGTTCCTGGAACGTTCCGGTCAGATATTTTACAGGCAAGAGATTGTGATTTAAAACGAGAAATGTTTTTTGTAGCTGTTTCAGCGTACATTTTACGTGTCACGAAAATTTTTATTCTTTGACTCGGTAAAGGATAATTTTAATACTTTGATTCTAAAAATCTTTGACTCGTTTGCAAGCATCCAGTCACAGACGTAATATCACAAAGCTCCACCGTTTTAAATGCTTTAAGGAGATTAAATCTCGCCATATGCCAGCATTTATATTAATGGTATAGCTCAGGGGAAAAAAAGTTCAAATCGTNTAGCTCAGGGGAAAAAAAGTTAAAATCATGGAAAATGTGTAACAACAGCGTACGCGAAGTATTTTGAGGTATTCCTCACACACAGAAATGCCAGGTCTGTACAAAGGCGCTGTTGTTTGAGCCATAGCTGTTCAGAACTGCGCGGTAGAGGTAGACACAGCTGACCTTATTCATCCACGAAAGCAGAAAGATTTCACGACTGGAACATATCTGACAGGGGTGGTTGTACCTGAGAGGCCAGGCCGCAGGTCTCAGGCGGAACGAAAGCAAGGCAGCGCGAGATGTTTGAGGAAGCCGCTTATAGCTTCACAGGGCAAATGAGAGGTTTCCGGGCACAGGCGGGGGTCATTGTGTGACCACCATTGTGTCGCTGACTGCGTTGCGGCTATCACAACTCTGTTAGCAGCTGTCAACAGCTGCCTCCAGCCCCCACGCTCACTTACACTCTGACCCACACACGCGACCACTATCCGCAACGAAGGTGACAATGTGCCCCCCCAGTTAGTTTTTAAATTAGACGATTCGGGGACAATTGGCATATTTTCTAGGAGTATTTTCCTAATCGGTGTGAGTTACATTATATTATTTTGAATTACGAGAAATAATAAATTTTTTCAAATATACAGTCTCAATTTTGGTGATGTAAGAACACGTGAACGTTAAATCCTGCTTTCGAAACGACATTAAATGTATGCACCACAAAAAATATCTTCTGAACAGAAATTTCAATTAAGCCAAACACGAAATTTATCACCTAAACAGCATATTAAAGAACGATCTAATTGATAAAACAATTTCATAATCTAATGAAAACATTGTTAATCGTAGTGACAACCGTCTGATTAACGGTGCAAATCGCAAAAACGTGGTCTTACCTCGAGGTCCCACGTACTCGTGTTCTAATATTTCACAACTTTGGTACTGAAATAACACGGTGGTCGTTGTAATAACTTAAATTGCAAAAGAAGCCATTTGCATTCAGGAATTCTATCTATAGAAGGATCGTCATCGTCTTAGTCAGTGTCATTCCCGATCATCCCTTCTCCATTGTTGGAGGAACTACAAAATACTTACCTTTTTTTTATGATAGGATAAACTCCGCCGACAATGTTCGTACTTATTAGAACTGGAGTGACAAATCTCCTGCAACAAAATAAAACGGAAAGTGACTTGGCATAAAGAAGAGCAATCAATTAAACCATGCATGATCTATGCCCAGTCGTGTGTAATGAACCGGTCGTGGTTCCAGAGGTATGATAAGCTATATGAGCATTTCGAGGTGTCGCTATGTTCCAAAATATGAAAGCAATGAAGACACATGATTCTGAATTTAATTATTACATTGTGGACAGCCAGCACACCAATGTTGGTCCAAATTTATTATTAGTTTCTAAAAATATTACGTGGTATTCACAATTTAAATTGACAGCTATTTAAAAATCAGTGATTGTTATTTACTAATTTTACAAATCGGCAAACCGTTTCTGATTTATATACGACGAAGATACTACCACTTTTATTCATGTTCACTTTCCTCCTCGATTCGAAGTATTTCTTTCGGAAGTCCAGAAAACGGCTGAATGTTCCTCGATAACGCCACGATGTTGATGGTGCAGGTTGAACACTTGGCTGTAACTGACCGGGTCTGCTACTATTGTTTGCTGCTGGTCTCCGTTGTTCATTTGCCATGGCACTAATATTTTATTAGGCATGGTGTTATTCATTCATTAGGCATAGTACTAGTCTTTCATTAGTCGTTGCTATTCTGTTCATTAGCAATGCTGATTAGCTGTAATGATAGTGCTTGAAGATGCTCGAACGTTCACAAGAGGTATATGCTTCCACCGAGAAATCAGTGTCCGTTAATATTTGAGGACTGGATGGGTATGTCTCTCTTAATATGTACCGATCCGTTGACCGACATCTCGCTTGTTGAAGCAGTCAGACAAACGCTGCTAATCAACTCACCACCGAGATGAGCCTTGAGTTTTCTTTTATAATGCAGCAATAATTAGCGCATTTTCACTCTATTGAATTATTAGTGTATTCGCGAACGTAGTGTTGGATTGGAGTTTCAAATGACAAGTGAGGATGGCTTACAATTGTGGTTGTTTTTTTTTACGGCCAAGTTTTGAGAGGTTCAAATTCCACCTAACATGTTCGACCTGCTATTTCTTTTATTAACTACTTCGTAAAGTAATTTCTTCATTGCTGTCTGGTAGGGCATTCGTCGAATATCCGTATGANATTTCTTTTATTAACTACTTCGTAAAGTAATTTCTTCATTGCTGTCTGGTAGGGCATTCGTCGAATATCCGTATGAATTATTCCCTGATATTTGGCTTCCGTGATTAAAATAGGTTCAACTAATGTTTTTTTTTTAAACTAGACTGAAGTACCTACAGGCTTTCAACCTAGCGCCTTTGGCACAACCATGAGTAAATTTTTCTTTGTCCTTCACCAAAGTCCTCAGCTTAGTTATCGGCACAGAAAAATATTTTCACAGTCTTCTTTCAGCCGATGAGGTTGGTTTCTTGCTGCTTAAACGGCAATTTTCATTTTCTTTGAATCCCATTGCTTTTTTAATTTTAGTTGTAGGTGATACCGCGCTGTTGTAATGCATCAATAAAACGACAACAAAATAAAGTATTCCTGAAAGAATCATTGCACTGGCGACAACAAATNGCTGTTGTAATGCATCAATAAAACGACAACAAAATAAAGTATTCCTGAAAGAATCATTGCACTGGCGACAACAAATCATGCGTCAAGTGTGATTATTGGACCATTACAGAACAATCAGTAACAGGAAACCACATTAAATAAGTATTACATTTCACTGAAACAAATAAATAAAATCACTTTACTGAAACAAAAGTGACTTTACATTTAGTATTATAGGTACTAAATAAGGCTGTTTATCCCTTGAATTTTATGTGGCACTATCGTGTAGAACTCGATTACTTCACCATTATCTTATGTAAAAAACTGATGACACTGAAATGNATTTTATGTGGCACTATCGTGTAGAACTCGATTACTTCACCATTATCTTATGTAAAAAACTGATGACACTGAAATGTTTTCTTGTTGTCCTCAACGATACGTTCCAACCACTAGCACATGGCCAACAACATACTGAAAAATATTTGCGCTTATGTTGCAAATGTTTAAAGTTCTGTTCGGTAAGTCATTAAAAATATAGAGGAGTTTGTTTGTTACTTGAAAAAATGACGGGGCCACTATCTATATCAGCAGGCAGTCACGTTACCACATTGCCTTCTGCTTTATCTGAGATGAGCAACTTTCTGAGTTTTGAAAAGTTATTTCTTTACTTTGATATTTTAAAATTATTCAATTCACTCTTTCCCACGATTTATTAATACTTTTTCAACCTAACATGACAAGTTGTACTTATCATGTTACACGTACGAACGCCTGATTATTGCGAAAAGAGTTCCTGTCTACATGTAGACCTATTACAAAATAAATAAGATCTATGTCCGCGAAAGAATGGTTTTAATCGTGCCACGTCTTAGGTGCCTGTATGTTTAGTAATATGTGTTTGGTAATGGGCCTAAATATTCCTGTTTGACCCAATCAAGAACCAAAATGTTATCCTCCAAAAACGTGCGACCCGTCACCTGTGACGCGCGCGTCATTTGTGTCGCTACGAACCTGATGGATTGGGTGTTATGTTACGTAGGAAGTGATATTTTTTTTTTTTTTGGAATGTCGTGAACTTTGCACTGTATTGGCTGACGGCAACACTGAAGGAAGCTCGATTCTCGCAGAAAGATTTCCACGCAGGCTAGACTTCAATTTTATACGAGTAGCCTGTACCTGCTTCTTTTTCTTAGCTTGTTGGTGGGGTGTGCGTTAGTGAGAAGACATTCTAGTATTTGACTGCCCCAGTCAGAATTATGTTACTTCGGCACTGAACGTCTGTGATTTACGATCGGGTACCTAAGACGTGCGGAAATCTAAACCATCAGATCTGAGAAAACGTGTCTTGAAGTATAACTTGGCACGAACTCTCTCCGTGAAAATTGGTTGTACCTGGTATAATGAACGTTGTATGGTCCAGTAAGCGTGTTTGTCGTAGTGTGGCACAACAGGGCAATACAAGTGGGAAGAGACAGACCAACAGAACTGATGTTTCTCCAGTGATGAANTGTGGCACAACAGGGCAATACAAGTGGGAAGAGACAGACCAACAGAACTGATGTTTCTCCAGTGATGAATATAGGTGCGTCACCGCTAGCTTGGCCTTAATGTCTCCAGTTCTGTACCGTAGAGTGAATATAGGGTAGAGCGACCTCGCTGACTGCGCAGAACCAGTCTAGCTGTCCCAATATTGAAATCCTGTGCTGCTAACACAAACGACATGGATAGGAATTGCGGTTAGAAAACTCTTTAGTAAACAAGTGCTTTGAGATGTCTGTATACTTTCTCTGACCAATATGTATAACAATTTGGTTATATTCAAATTGTTTAAAGTAAAAAAGTGCTTGTCTTTTTCAAATTAAGATATAAACAAACACATTCAACACTGTAGACCATGTGACTTTGACAGTTGTGTTCCTTTGGGGTAGGTCAATGTTGAGAAGATGAGCAGAAGACGGAGAACCGTTCTTTACCACATGAGAGGTTATTACACAGAACTGAAATGGCATGACAGTTCCTTTGATATAAGCGTAATTGGTAGCTCATTGGCGATGGGAGCAGGCATCGAGTCTGATTGACATGTGGCGAGTTGGTATATATTTCCTTTGTGCAAAAACCTACAAAATACCTGCCTTGTTTTATGATAGGATAAACTTTGCTTCATTATAGACGACTGGGCAGAGATCATGCATGGTTTCATTGATTGCTCTTCCTTATGGAAGTCTTTTGTCGTTTTATTATGTTGCAGGAGATTGGTCACTCCACTTCTTAACTTATTACTGGCTAAAGAGTTCTAATAAGCACGTCCAACATATTTTTGGCGAATAGCAGAAATCTAACAAGCGTACACAAGTTGAAGTATAATGTGCCGCCAAAAAAATAACGCGAATTTTGTTTGTCGCTTCCTTTTGACTTTGCCGCTGCCCAACGAGTTAAACTTTAGCTGCTGATTGTCAGATTACATTATTCTGCCATGTGTCTAGCCAGTGAGGTCATTTTAATGACGTGTGTGACTGGGCTTCACAATAGGCTAAGATCTGCTGTTTTGCTTATGTACTCCTAAATATTCTTTGTCTGTATTGAAACAAAAGTGTAATTAAACTTTTAACAGTTAGGGTATTTTCGAAGCTCTGTCGATCTAAATATGCAGGGTATTTATATCGGTATGTGTGTAGCATATGCTTTGGTGGCAACTTAGATTCAATGCAATGTAGGGCTTTGTTTGCAGACTAATAAAATACATTTAACACGGGGGTAACGTAATTATCATTGACGGATTCAAAAAAGGGAAATGACGCCATACACAAACTACAGAGAGAAACGGATAAAAATAAATCCTTCAAATATGTCGCAGTGTACTGAAACCCAACAAATAAGTTAGTATATGTTTTCCCCAATATAACTAAGTAGAGACCCTATGAAGACCATCAGGTGGGATACGTGTCCTTGTAGCCCTGAGGTGTGCGCAAAAATATTGCTATGAATATTGATGTAGACGGGGGTCGGTCGGAGGTGGAAGACGGCCGGTGGCGCAGATTGGATTACGGGGCGCGGCGTATCGGGCGAGGCGGTAATTGGTTATTGCCGCGGAAGAAGGGGCGTGATTGCGTAGCGCCGCTGAGTCACCGCCACACGTGCCCTTCTGGACCGTTCGTCGCATCGCGGTATCACGCGGTGTCCGTCTTGCACCGGCAGGAAATACCAAACTCATGTTCTGCACGCCCGGCCCACCTCTCGTTGCCGTGAATCCAGTTCAGTTATAAGTTGACATAAGGCCCATTATTTTAACTGCGCCATCACAGTGACAACCAATAAGATTCTAGAAACAAGAGGCTACGTTTTCCTATGGTATTAATTTTCAGTCTTTTGTATTTCCATTGGGAGTTTAAATTGTGCAATGACTTCAGTTAATAACTTAATTCGAACGCAAATTAAGTCAAAGTTGTAATTTATTTCGTGGCTGTACCTGCGCGTTTCAATGCCAGAGAAATATAATATCCTAAATATGAATAACTGAAAGAAATCTATAGGTGTGTTCAGAAAAATTGTGTATGGTGAAATGTGTAATGGGTTTTTCGTGGGTAAGCTAGTAAACATTAATTTTTATGTAGGAAAAGGAATAAGTGTTCATATACATATAAAGATATTTACGAGCCTTTTCCACATCCAAGACGTATTTGACTCACATGCGGCATGACTCCATTATACGCCGTACTTAACTCTAGGGTTGATATAGCTGCGATTTCGGTCATAATTTTAACATGTAGTTAAAGCAAAGTTAACATGACTAACTTCTGTTAACTTTAATGCTAAGCGGCCTGTAGAGCTGCGCGTTATCCACTTTCAAATGCAGTTTCTATCCAAGCTAACAACGTTGATATCCACACAGACTATCGATTTCGTAAAATATTAAAAATATTAATAATTTTATTATTTATGTCGAATAATAAGCACTAGAAAATGCCACTCCTTTTCATTAGGGAAGTTTCTATATTTATAAAACCGCATTACATATATCGAAATCGAATATCTCATAAATAGTTGTAGATACAGAAGTAATATACATAAACAGTGTTAAAATATCGAATTGGCAAGAAATTAAACAAATGTATATAGGATCATGCTTTCTATTTATGAAATTAAATCTATTTCAATGATATGTACATTTATTTGTTCGAAGTGTTTGATAGGGACGTCGTTAACTGAGCAAACCAGGGAGACTCTAACCCGGCGAGAAACATGTATCACTTATTGCGCACGTTCTGTTTTGTAAAGTCGAAGAGAGACACGGCTTCTAGCAGAAGCAGCGTACTTTAAACTGTATCTATTATCGAGTTTGTACATAACTGAGGAGTCTAGCATTACCGTCCAACATACAGCGACATTGTATGGCCTCATCCTATAGTACATATTTCCAGTTTGCGAATAAACCTCCCACCACGGATTAAATTATGAAAAGAGATAACAGGGAGGTTTCTACGTCGGTGCTGTGTCAACGTGGACCAGCGTCAACTAGGTCATGTTTTAAAGCCACCCCTCCCATTGTAATAGTGACAAGCATGCCAGGTTACTTGACAGGTAGGCCATTTGCTTTGTAAAGGGTGATTAAGTATATATTTTATATCACAATATATCGTAATAAATAGAAAATACGTATAGTACATAAGCATTGTGTGTTAAAATCTTGTTGAAATTTATTTTACTTGTTTGTTCCGTGTTGTCGCGTGTCTGAATTTTAACTTATTAGATAAGTGTTGAATACAGATTATAATAAACTTAAATATTTACAAATGACAAACAATATATAATATTTTAGCTTTCAGTCATGTGCTGAGTCATTGCGTTAACAAGAATTCTAACATTTTTCAGCTCCCTTGTAAAGTTCTTTCTTTATTTATTCCCGACCTCATTTAACAAAATGTTGAATTCGCAGTATCTGTGATATTGTAATAATTGCTATATCACAAATCAAGCGATAACACAGTGTTACTAACAATCTTAACTTCAGCAGAATGAAAAATGTGNTTAGCTTTCAGTCATGTGCTGAGTCATTGCGTTAACAAGAATTCTAACATTTTTCAGCTCCCTTGTAAAGTTCTTCCTTTATTTATTCCCGACCTCATTTAACAAAATGTTGAATTCGCAGTATCTGTGATATTGGAATAATTGCTATATCACAAATCAAGCGATAACACAGTGTTACTAACAATCTTAACTTCAGCAGAATGAAAAATGTGNAATAATTGCTATATCACAAATCAAGCGATAACACAGTGTTACTAACAATCTTAACTTCAGCAGAATGAAAAATGTGGCGGACTGAATTCCGAGTTGTGCGCTGTCCTCAACATTGACTCACCGATCGCCAGCACAATTTTCACAGGTGCGAGGTTACCAGGTATAGTCATACTCTATCTCCTATCACGTCTGCAGCCACCTGCTATAAGTTATTACTTATTCCTTGCCAGTAGTTAGCAGTTACGAAATATGAATAGCACAGAAGCTCTAACACGTGAACAATGTTCGGGAGACTATTAGACCACGTTCACATGGGCCACTCGTCCGCGACACCGAGTGGCTGGAACTGGCTCCCGAGTGGCGCGACTCAGTGGCCCGTGCGAACGGCTATGCTACCAAGACGTAGTATAGCAAAACGTCACTTTGAACATGGACACGGACGAAGGGACGTTGATCGTCGCTCTACTCCTGCTACGACGGTGGCGTCCTACACGAAAACCATCACGTTGGATGTATCCAATAACGGCAAGCAGGTTGTCAAGCGGACAACTCATTTAATTAATGAATCATTTAAAAGAGAAAATTAATAAATTAGTTAACTACTTTAGAATGTCGCAAGATTCTTTCAATGATCTTCTATCCTCCATAGATATGCACATACAGAGGCAAAGCACAAATATAAGGAGTATTATCCGTGCCGAGGAGAGACTTGCAATAACAATGCGGTGGAGACGACTTTATTATTGAAAAAGTATGTGAATGGCATATGTATGAAATAAGTCATGCCAAATATTTGCATACAACAAGATATAGATACACGAATGAACTATGATGAGGTAATTCATTTGCTAGATTAAAATATACCATTGACATCACCGTAAACACTACTGCAAAGTAGTATGTGTATGTGGATATGTACACAGCATGCACACATATATGAGAACAAAGTGCGAGCTGCTGAGTCCATAAATGTTGTGTCGATGGTACATCAGCTTTCATACGTACAATTTTTCCTCTTTAGTCAAGCATTAATAATACTATTTTCATGTATCCAATATTTTAAATGGGATTCAACGAGTGAACATTAGGTTTCTGTTAAAGTTTCACCCATAAAATATGCATAATAATCTAATTTTCAAACAGTTTAAAACAACAACATGTGAAATANAGCATTAATAATACTATTTTCATGTATCCAATATTTTAAATGGGATTCAACGAGTGAACATTAGGTTTCTGTTAAAGTTTCACCCATAAAATATGCATAATAATCAAATTTTCAAACAGTTTAAAACAACAACATGTGAAATATGTGATTTAATAAAATGGGTTACTGCCTTAGTTTTAATCGACAAATGTAATTGTTTTCAGTGAAATATTTACTACTTTCTCANATATTTTAAATGGGATTCAACGAGTGAACATTAGGTTTCTGTTAAAGTTTCACCCATAAAATATGCATAATAATCTAATTTTCAAACAGTTTAAAACAACAACATGTGAAATACGTGAGTTAATAAAATGGGTTACTGCCTTAGTTTTAATCGACAAATGTAATTGTTTTCAGTGAAATATTTACTACTTTCTCAATATGGTTGAACTTTTATGATTTTAGTTTAAAAAAGTAAACACATTTGATCTATTGCCCAAAAAATTCATTTGAATTTAACTTGTATTACAAATGATTTAGTTTTCTTTCTGGTGTTTTTAATCCATATAAGTGTATGGATTAGGAAATTTGTAAAATATTTACTTTAATAATAATTTAACCGTTTTCCTTTTCTGGCGCATGAATAAAGTGTTGAGGTCCACGGCAATAGTTGATTCTACACATGACAGAAGGATAAACAATGTGCTTAGAAGTAGATGTTGAGCAAGGATTTCAAAAGTGCTTATTTTACCGTGAACAACTTACACGAAATTGAAAACTAAGAATTAACACAAAGCTTAACAAACGATGACTATTTTGACTGCACTGAATCTACGTGGGGACAAGTGTGTTGCTGTAGGAATCGACAATAGTAATTGCTTTCAACAACCCACGTTAGCACAGTGGTTTTCCTCCCCTTCCCTGTAAAAAACCATTAGCTCAAGTTTCACTCTGCCTCTCTTAAAAAAAAAAAAACCGATTAAAAAAATTAATAAAAACGCTCTGTATGGACACTTGACAAACAGAAGGTAGTTAAATTTATTTTAATGTTCTGCCACATTTAATCTCTCTGTCAAATCCGGGGAAAACTACCGTAATGTACCGTGGTTGCTCAGCACCTGCGAGTCCTCATTCAAAATCTAACTGTATTGCATTGCTTTTCATAGCAGCTGGCACCTTACACAAAAATATTGTTAAACGTGTTTCAAAAATTTCCAAATGAAGTGTCTTTTTGCCTCTGCTATCTCTCTCAAGCAAACTCATTATAGCAAACATTACATTTTGTACCCTTTGCTTCACAAATTAAAATAGAACACTACTGGCCACAACTGCAATATAAGACGAAACGTGGCCCCCTTCTGCGCCCACCCAGGGTGCAGTGTTCTCTTGCTACACCTAGTCGTGGCGTCCCTGTCAGCAGTAAACTGTTGTGGCAGCCACTAATCGCCACTCAGCGGCGCCGCCCATTGTGGCGAGGATCAGCGACTGCTCACCACAGACACCCGCCATTGCAGTCGAAACAATACTAGCTTATGGCAAAGTGGTCCGCGCCTCTTGCCACTTCTCTGCGGCGACACCGAGTGGACGGGGCCTTATTCACTCTCAGTCATGCCAACAAGTTTCCAATGAACGTATACAAAGAATGGATGAATTCAAGATGTTAAGTATTACATTGTTGTTAAGTAACATGTACAGAGGATTAAGTAAAGTGCGGTTACGACTGGTTTGAGACTGGAGCAGGCGCGCAACTACACGTGTCGAGAAGAGATGTGAGGAGAGGATGTCCACTGCTGGCAGCAACAAGACGACATGTGGTCGGCGGACAGCAGCTCCTTGTAATGATTCAGACAGGTCAAGTAGCGGAGCAATTGTCGCTGACCAAAACACACGTGTTCGCCGGCCACTCACGTCAATAGCTGCGGCTGTACAGTCGCGTGCCAGGCGCTGTGGCAACCCCAAGGCACTCAACGCCGGCACGCACCATCAACAGCTAGGTGCCTTCATCTGCAGTACGAAACCCGAACTATTTATGTAAATTGTGTTTCAAATATCGTAATATTCACATTATTTAGCATAAAAATACGTACCTTCCTTTTTACAACTGCTTAATAACACGAAGTAAATTGAAGTACAAATATGTTAAACAACTGGTAAAATGTAAATTTGTGGTCGTGAATTCTCAATAACTAGTCTGAAACATTATTTATTACATCAAAACGAGAAGAGAGTGTGGTGGCGCAGCAGCTAAAGTGCTTGCCTCTCACTACTTGCATTCCGACGCTGCTCCATTCTCACGTCGCTTCAACCTTATCGGCTCTCGAGACTTCGTTCTTAAGAACCACCACAACCTCACCACTATACGAAAACGAAGCATTTTTGCAGTTTTACTTTATTAATTACTTCAGCTACAATTCAGTTTTAACCACGGAGAATCAACGATGTTACCCACACGCCATTAATAGTGATCAAATAGTTGTTCCGCGGCAGATTGGGGATTTTTCAAATTAGTTAAAAAATTACCCTTGCTCCTAACTGTAACTTAAGTGACACCATGACTGGCACTCTCCCAATGACTTTGCAGTCTACGTAGGAAGATGATTCCATTACTCAACATTGCATTAAACAAATGATAATTGGATTTCTGGACAATGAATGCATTAAATTTATTCCTTTCTTATTACCAATATAAGAGTAAGAATGAACTCCAAACTATTTTACGTTCCTAGCAATGCTACAGTTACACTGGATTGGCGCATGAAATACACCACGGAGTCAATATCAGCGTAACGTTTTAATGGAATTAAAGTACACAAAATGGACACAATATAGATCAAAAGTAGGTCTTTCAAAAGTGCATAGTAATCACCAAATATATTACACAAGTTTTCATGCATACGCGAAAATAAACAAGGCCTATTTGTACCGTTAGCGGCAATTTTGCAGGAAAATTAGTGGTCAAATGCCGAAAGTTCTTAAAATCCCAAACGAAAAAACAATCAAAATATAAAATATTTTTCTCCGCATTATTGAAACTTTTCATATTAAGGCCATCAGGAGGTACCGTAGTTTTGTAAAATAAGCCGAAATATAAAATACGTGGTTTTTTTCAAGCAGAAGCATTAATTTAATCTTTTAGCAAACTGCGCGTATGAAAGTTCGAAAACTGAGATGACCAAGCCTGACCGCTCCTGTTTGTCAAACGAAGTACGCAGTTGTCGCTCATACCATCGTATTTGCTGTCCACGTGTTATTATTGGCTATTTCGCAAGTTTAAGTACGTAATTAGGTACAAAATCCTGTGTTGTATGTGCCTGTAATAAGGAGTGAAGCGTATCTATTTAGAAACAGTTAAGAAAATTGTACACCAGTTGCCAAATATGTTCAAATCAAGAAATCATGAACATTAAACATGCACAATGATTTTCATGATGAATGCTTAATCAAATTTGTTCTTTAATTACGTTCCAGTGCTATTTAAAAAGCGTAGGTGTTGTCAATATGTTCCTATCTGAATTTAGAAATGGGCTTAAGACTAGTGTCATCTGTCTATCGCGAGAAACTTTATCTACCAGTTGTACTCCAAAACATTTTAGATCATCTTTCAAGATTGGACGATTTTAATTGTTACGTGTTTTATCTGCCTGCCAGCAAATCACGGATTTTAATATTGAAGTAACTTAGGCCTAAATTTTATTTGCCCAACCATGTAAAAAAATCAATTTCAATGAAAATGTACGGCCGATAACCAGAGTGAACTGCAGATTTGCACGTAAGAAAATTTAAATAAAGCCTTCCGTAACTGATTTGGTGAACAACAGGTGTAATTGTACATGACAGGCTAAACCTAGACCCTTGTTACAGGAAATAAACTAGCCATTAGCTACATCAGGACTCTTTTTCTCTTCTGGTAGTTTTTTTGAGATAGTCCCAAGAGCATCGCAGATTAATTTTTTATTAAAAATATTATATTTAGAGAAGAATTGTTTATAACCGATACAGGTAAACGAGTGTTAATGAAGATGAAGTTAAGTTTCTTTATTAACATGTAAGGAATTAAATGAATTACAAGCTATAACAAGTGGATGTATTTCAGATTTCAAAAGCAAAATGTATGTTACCTCAGCTCAAATGTGATGTTTATTATATTTCAAAACAAATCTGCCTTATGTAAAAGAATTTTTTTGTGCCCACACACAGGTTACAGTATTAATCAAATGGACGTTTGTGAACTACGCGAGCATTAACACGGGTATTTATGCATATGCAATGACACATGCGAATATTCAGAAAATACTTATCTATAATTATATGTTTGGCTTTTGAATTTCCTGCCTTATTAATGCTCTTCCAAGAGGTTCAACTAATATTCCTTAAATCTGCCGAAATTCAGTTGTTCAGGACAATTAATCAAAGGAATATTACCATTGCTACTCTGTGGCTTAGGGTGTTAGCCGAGAAAAATGCATATCTTTCAGGGTTTCACAAAAACGGTTTTATTGAGCTGCCGGAATACAAATGTGGAGACAGAACTATTAATGGTAAGTGTACGTAATACACTTCAATTGAATAATACCTGTCATTTAAATATTCGTAATGTTTACTGTAAACAATGTTTTAAATACCTTGTATCAAAAATTTCAATAGATTCCTTGGCTTTACAAGAGAGGTAATTATTCAAGTAGCAAATTTTGGTGGTAAAATAAGGTTAAAATCACTTTATTATTTGATTCCCTAGAAACGGAAAAATAAGAAGGTTGAAATGAATAGAATATACATTTTGACAACTAAAAATAATAAAAATATTAAATCCAAGATGTAGCCAATCGCAATAAATTTGTCAAAACTTTCAACAAGAGCAAGTTGGGCATTAACAAAATAATAAAATAAACTAATTAAAATTATTTTGGCAGTAAATGATTTCATTACAACTTGCCTTTGTTTGGTAAAATTAACAATGTGGAGGTTCACTATCATTGACATATTTTAGCTACTCTGTACCAGTTGAAACGTATGTTGAAAAAAATCTTAGACAAGTACATTCAAAAATATTAGAAATATTAATTATTTCAAGTTTCCTGAGTCGAACGGTTAGGAGCCTATATACGTACAGGTTTAAATGTAGTCAAAGTTTTCTTCAAAAGAGATTATATGACTAGGCATCAATATAACTTATTTGCTCGCTTAACTATTGCAGTGCATTAATTTTTTCTCGTATGCAAGTTATATTATTTTCACTTTTGCACGTCTGTTATTTTAATTTGTTTACTATGGTAGTAGAAGCATACCACGAAGCAACGTGCTATTTCCTTCTTGAAGGTAGAATAGTGGAGAATTCTCTCGTATGTTCAGCAAAAAATATTATTTTGAATGTTATGGCTAATACATTTTTGTGTGGATTATGGGTAAACACTTTAAACAAATATTTTCCTTGTATTTTGACAGTGTGTTGATAAATAATTGTTTCAGTGGTTTTATTAGTGAAGTCTGAACGTCATGGTTTTCTGATAATTTCTGAGGCTCTCCTCTAGAGAGCCGGCTTCGGAGGAAGTGGACCATTCATCTTGTCTGTAGCTTCATTGTTATTGGGAAATTTTGACTGCCAGGTTCACCTTTCTTTTTACGTTTCTCTGAATGTTATGAATTTGGTTTAGTGATATAATCGTGGTATATGGACATACATTCAGCATGACTGCCAACAAAAAATTATAATGGTGTACTCCAATAATTTACGATATGTATTATTGTGACTGGAGTGATAGAATACCAGTACTGAAACAGTTTACATATTGGCATTTGTTCAGATATAGCGGTGACGTTGAAAAAATCAATATGGCCGCCGCTAGACAAGGCGGATATTCTAGTGACTGACTTAATGATAGCTCTATAACTGGTAGAGATAAAGACTACTTTACTTTCTTTCGTCTACTTAGAATATCATTGCGATTAAATGTATAGTATAAATCTCGATTCATTTAGAGAAGTGTTTAAAATGGATAATTAAATGTAATTTGAAAACTTTGAAGTAGATCCGATATTGGGCGTAGTAAAATAATTTTTTTTTTAAGATATGACAAAACAAATGTTATGCGTTAGACACTCAGAATTATATTTATTATAATTTTAATCACTAGAGTATTGTTTATGACGTAAGTGAAGTCTAAATATAAAATACTGGCCATTTTCGTTTGTTTGAGACTAATATAAAATGTAATGTATACTATAGAATAAATATACATGACTAGTCACAATAAAATAACATTAAAACTGAGCAGTAGGCCATGAATAATAGCTGAATATATTCCATACTAACATAAGTGCACAGAGAGTGAAGTGGAAATTTATATTTCACGAACCCGAAGTGCATAAATAGTTTGGTAAGTTGTTATCGACTGATGAATAAATGCAGTTATCTGGTTATCAGTGCATTTCATAAAATATGCGTGTGCGTGAAAATGCACACTTTGTTAAAAAAGAATGAAATTTATTTGAGAAAAATACTTTATGAAAACACGTCATAAACGTTTACTCTAAACAATGACATAAATAATGATATATTTTCAACTACTGTCGGTGCACAAGAGAAGAGTTTGAGGATATTAATGGGTTCAATTTAAAGTTAGATAAACAACGCAGGCTGTAATTTACAAGAGCGAGAGATTTTTTTATTCTTTTTAAGACCTGTAAGCACACAAAATAACTTATATTAATTTCGATAAAATGCTTTATTTTTCGCCCCTTACAAATTAAAATATTTAATAATAAAACACAAAACAATTAATTTCTTCACACTTGACAAATGTGCGTGAAGACAGAAGAGGTTGCGTGCCGTTGTAACCATATCTCCGACATAGGTGGACGCAACATGTGAAGCCGAGAGTACGTGTTGGTTGGAATTTCGACTCTCTTCTAAAAACAAAATACTTATACTCTTAGTATAGGGTTAACAAACATATTTGTTGTTGCTACTATATAAATATTGTAATTGTAACAGAACTGTAGGCCTCTGTCGTGTTCCAGTCAGTGATCGTATTTGTTATAGTTATGAATACAGTTTCTACAGCGCATTTCGCTGTCCCTACTACACAACAGATAACCCGGTTTACACAAAAACTTCAACAACATTTGGATACTTCCTACAACAAAAAGAACTGCAATAAATAAACAGAACATCCTCATGCCGGTACTGAAGTTTATTTGTTGCTGTCATGAAAATAGATTATAGAAAAGTTCTATCACTTCTCTGCTATTTTTTTCAACAAGTGCTGTAAATATGCATGTTTCTCTGTCTGACGATCGTTTCCAGAGTGGTTTCGAAATACACGGAAGATGGAGTACGGGACATGTAGTGGATGTTTTTTCCATTGTTCTGAAACGACGATGTGTGCCTTGACGTGCTGTCAGGTGTTAGATCGCTGTCAACAGTTTGAATGTAACTCTAACTATTTTATGTGTTCTAATTCGTTGTGCACTGGAGCATCTTTTTGGTGTAATTGTACATGTACAAAAAAGTCATAAATTTAATGACGTTATGTGTCTGTTGCCTTTGATATGAGAATGGCTCTCTCTTTGGCTTCGTCTTCACGCATTGCTATGTCTTTCCCAAAATGTTATGAGTATCGTTATGAAATTATCCTCTATTACTCATGAGGGCATTTATTTTAGTTTTCGTAGATTATATTTTTCGTTCTCCACAGGTATAGGTTTTTTTTAGTCTGAAGTATCACCTTTTCATCAGCTATAGTTTATTCTTATTAGTCGACTTTCCAAAGGAAACTTAGGCTTATGCAATCACTTGAATGCCTGTCTGGAACGTAAGTCCCACCTCCTCTCCCCCAACCCACAAACTTTTTAAACTGTTCACCGAATTTCACTAAAATCGGTTCACATATAGTATTAAGCAAATACATCCGACTTACATAGTTATAGATCTTGCCAGATACATATTTTCAAAATAACAGCAATTTTTTAAATTTTGGGCGCTATGTTATATCTTGGGAACCATCGAACTTAATTTGCTGCATTGATACTGAATGACGCAAGCAAAGAACTATGAAAGTTATAATGTTATTGATCTGCCATTTTGGAAAATATTTGAAACATGAAAAAATTTAGCTTTTATAATAATAAATATGATGTAAATAATTAACAGATTCCTGCCTAATTTGGCATATAAGTATTACTATTGTGACTATTGTGGGCCATGTTAATACAAGCAATTATTATATATTAGAAACTTATTTTCAAAATGTTGACCATATAATAATTATAATTTTTATATGCTATAGTGAATGTCATATAATTTTACTAATTTAGAGATAACTTATTATGATTAAAGCATATATTACAAGTATCAAATAAGTCACTACAAAGACTCTTTGGTCAGCCATTTTGTAAGATTGGAGTTCATGAAAAATAAAGTTTTAATTTCATATTTAGTGAGAAAAATCAACGGGTTCCTACCAAATTTGGTAGTAAAGTAATACTGCTGTGGACCAAGTAAGCAACCATGTTTTATTCCGGCAGACACGCAGTTTCAAAATGTGGTCATGTAAATATTTTAGATTATTGAGCAATATTTACGAAACCATGTAACAAATATTAAATTAAGTTTGCAATTAGTAGCATCTATTGCAAAAATCAAATGTAATTGCCGAGGGCCGGTTTTGTCCACCATTTGTAAAATAGTGACACACAAAGTTTTGTCATATCTTGGGAAGCAATCAACCAATTTATACCTAATTTGGCAAACAATAACTGCTATGGTAGGTCACGTAAACGGATATGTTTAAAATGGTTCTGATACTTATTTTCAAAATGGCAGTTATATTAAATGTGGAAATTTAGTGTACTACATATACAAAACAACAAAACCAATTTCATTTTAACTTCTTGTGCTATATTTTAGAAACAGTGTAGCTAATTTCAACTTAATTCAGTATGCCATTTTGGAAGATAGCACCTCATGAATAATTAAGCGGTTATGTCCATTCTCGGAGAACAATTAACAGAGACCCTCCAACTTCAGGCAACAATTTATGCTTTTGTAGTCCATCTAAATAAGGAGGTTGTCACATATCAAAATAAAAGTCATCAGAATAATTAGTCTAGTATTCGATATGACCTAAACCATTTCAACCAAACTTAATGTTTGTAGCAGTATATATTCACCAATATGTTTTCTTTGCCATTAATGAAGATAGCTTTATGCCATATACCGGAGACAATCAACTGTCTCCCATTGAATTTCGTACACTAATAATGCTACAGTAGGTCACATAAACCTATGAGTTTTAAGTGTGCCATTGGCTACAATATGAATGACATAAATAATTTAGATAAGTTAGTCATATTTATGAAACAATTTAACGAATTTCAGTTAAACTTTGTAGCTGAGAGTATCGATACGAAGCATCAAATATGCTTATACAGATCCTCTCTCGTCAGCCCTTCTTCGAGATAGTGCCAGATGATACAATATAACATTTATGCCAAATCATGGGAACCAACCAATGCCCACCTAATTGTTCACAAATCTAGTACAACAGTAGGCAATGTACACTTACATAATTTAACCTGTTAGTACCGAATGCTTTGAGAGTCTTTCTTGCAGCTAATGTGATTTGTGGAATTTTCTTTACGCTTTTGATATGAGTGGTTAATAGCATAGATCACGCAGTACGTTGTTCAATGGCTACGAGAAAAACGCTGAACACAAGTACAGTGCATATCAAAAAATTACGTGATTGCAACACTTCAACTCAGAAATTAATGTTTAACCAAACAGGTTAAGCGGATTACCATTTTCTTCTAAATGACTGTAACATAAATTGTATAGATTAATTTGTCATGGCTATTTAATAATTTGACAAAATTCAACCAAATTTTCTATGCTGACGGTATCAATTAGAAGTTTCAGATATGACTTCACAGGCCCTGTTTATATGCTTTTTTTTTTTTTAATAANTATTAATGTTTAACCAAACAGGTTAAGCGGATTACCATTTTCTTCTAAATGACTGTAACATAAATTGTATAGATTAATTTGTCATGGCTATTTAATAATTTGACAAAATTCAACCAAATTTTGTATGCTGACGGTATCAATTAGAAGTTTCAGATATGACTTCACAGGCCCTGTTTATATGCTTTTTTTTTTTTTNTATGCTGACGGTATCAATTAGAAGTTTCAGATATGACTTCACAGGCCCTGTTTATATGCTTTTTTTTTTTTTAATAAGACCAAAGTAAAAACAAAGCTTTAATGCCATATCCCGGGAACCAGTCAAATTATTTCCANTTTTTTTTTTTTAATAAGACCAAAGTAAAAACAAAGCTTTAATGCCATATCCCGGGAACCAGTCAAATTATTTCCATCATGTTAACCTACATGATTACAGTGACTCGAAAACTTGTTTTCAAAATGATGTTCCTGTAAATATTAGAAGTTGGCGAATACAGTCTTCCAGGTCTTTAGACTGACAACAACTGAAATTGGTGATCTAAATTCTAACTCCGTAAAGCAGTTGGTAATGCAGTTCATAGCGAGAATTTTTCGTTGTCCTTGTACTCAGGGTTGTATTGCAGTAGGTATAATATATTGTATAATACGCATATGTATACGTATTTTAAGAAATGTAAATAAAATAATAAAAATTATGTGTTTATTTATGACCTCCGTCGCTTCATTAATCTTGAAGCACACATACAACAAGAAAGGCTATTTATTTTAGTAGATCCTAGGGCATAAATTGTAATTTTTTTAAGATTGCCTTTTCTGCCATAAATATCAATATGTAGGGACAGGAAAATTTATATTTTTAAACAACGTGAGTGCTACACTCCACTGTCCTTTGTATTTTCGAGCCTCATTGTGGTATTTATTGGCTGCTGCCCAACTGAGTTGCCAGTTTTACGTCAGAACAGGTGGCACGAGATTCGGTGCTTGTTTACTTACAGGTCTGTTTTTGGCTCAGAGTTCACGTAGTCGTGTCCAATAAACTGTAACCCAATCGCAAACATAACAAAAATGTGTGTGTGTAAGAAGTCTAGCTTGTCCTAAAAAAAAAAAAAAAATATCGCGACATTTTCTAGTTTCTACTAATATGTATAATATTCAACAATAAAAAAATAAGTTTTATAATAATATACGTACTTTTGACTATTTTTTTTAAGACACTAGATCCTTATATTTAAGATATAATTGATAGTCAAAAATGAAAACTCAAGACAACCACATGCTTCCTGAAATTATAGTAGACACGTTTTCGTTTTATTCAGGCGCGCGAGTTTCCTGTGCTCGGCGATTGTTCTCGGAAATGGTCAATCCTTGCATTACTCATGCGGAAACCTTCGATAGGCCCCACGAAACTTAACTGATAAAGCAATCTACAGCAACACGAAACCATGACTCTCTGCTGCAAAAAACTGCCATCTAGTAGGAGTAACATCATCACTTATGCCCTTATACTGCTTGTCTAGGTTCTGACCATTTGGAATTCTGGGAGGCGGGGATATCCATCTCAGGTAAAAATATGTTCTTCCCTTGTGTAGGGACATTTCTTTCTTTGCCAGGAAAAAATTATTTCATTTCGGGAGACAAGGCAAGGTTAATACTGAATTTAAAAATGTTATTACAAAATATTATTTACTTACCATATAGTATAACTTAGTAATTTAGTTTTTCGAGTAGATTCCTGTTTGAATGAAAAGTATCTTGTATTATCTAGTTTCTCTTAAAAAAATATTTCTTCAGTAATAGGCATATTAAACTTTCATGTCTTCCGTTTTCGAAAAGTTTTTAATATTGGTCTTGAAAGGGATTTATTGTCACAATAGTGCACAACAGAATAAACAATACCAATGGTTCCTCATGCATCAATATCGTCTATCATAATCTATTCTACTGAAAACTTACTTAAAAAACGCTTGATAACTATTTGTGCAAGAGAATAATACACCCTGACTTAGACCACCCTATTGTAGATTCAGTTAACCTGTGTGTGTGTGTATATATATATATATATATATATATACATATAAATAAACATTTACAAATGACCTATATATACATTTAAGCTTTCAATCGTGTCTTAAGTAATAGCTTTTGCATCAATATTTAAAAATCTGGAAAATGTGCGAGTTCAATAACTTGTATGCTAGACTTCACAGACTTGTGTACAAAAATGCAGCTATCGATTGCTCACTGATTGGTTGCTGTCGTAGTAGAACGACATGATTGGGCTGGCATATTGTTGCATTATTATTATTATTATTATTATTGGATAAAGGTTCTCCAAGAGGTGTCTCATAACTCCATGACCTATCGCGAAAGAAATATAAACGTACATATTTTGTTTTATAGCTAGCCTCGAAATAAATTTGCGAATTCTGAAAACTCTACCAATACTTCAAAAGGCTTCAGCGAATGTAAAAGAATTTCCCTGCATCAAAAAACAAGGGTTCGCACCTTGTCGTCCAGAACAGATACGAAGTTAAATGACAAAGTGTGGTAGAACTAATGTCGAAATTTGGTTGGACTTCCATTAACAACAATGACTACGGAAAAATATCAAAAGAAGATGAATACAATGTATTTATGAGGAAAAAATATTCCGTAAGAAGTTAAAACATAAATAAGCACATACTTGTATGTGAAACGAGACACAAGGATTGTTAACACATGTGGACAGGAGTAGATCGCACTTCCGAAAAGTCGCGGCTTTTTTGCTGTGTTGACGCATTCTGCGTCCCTATATTTTATTCGTCAGAACACACGCTCTCGCGAAGCTCGCAGCTGGACGACCGCAATAAGGATTAAGGGTTTTGTGGATATGCCGGCAGAGTGACGCCAGGAGCCTCGCAGCTGCAAAGGAACCCTACCAAAGGTTTCTGCATGTGCAACTGTTCCTGCATGTGCAGACGACATGCGGAGACAACGGAAGGCACCAGGGCGCGGAAACAGCTGCATTTTGCAGCTGCCCAAGGGACACCGAGATCCCACCCCCAGCTGTGCCTGTCCCGGGCTTGTACCGCAATAAACCATGAGAGCTTTTAGCGGACGTGCGTGCAGAACGGGACAATAAACTTCCAGGCCAGAACCAAGGGACGACGCCAGGCCGGCTGCGGACCACACGAGCAGTGGCCACGTGTTTTATGACTCAGGGGGACGACAAGCACTCTGGACACATGCAGAGATGGCGCAAGTTGAATATGGTGATGGACGCTACAAAACCGCACGAAGGGGGGAGACACAGGGCAGTCAGTGGAGAGACATCGAATCAGTCAGTCGCGGATCGAGCAGTCAGTCAGTCAGCCGGAGTCAGTAGAGGATCGAGAATGCATCACGACGTCGACCTCAGTCAGAGGCCGTCAAACGAGATGTGCGGTGGGAAGAATCCGAGAAAAGTCAGTCAGACTTCGTCAAACGAGAACGGTGTACCGGGAGCTGAGAGAAAACGAGTTCGCCAAATGCATCAAGATGTGGACCTCAGTCAGAGGCCGTCAAGCGGGACGTGCGGCGGGAAGCATCCGAGAAAAGCCAGTCCGACGTCGTCAAAAGCAGAGTCCTGCGTGGACCCAAGAATGAGGAACTTCGAGGCCAGGCGTCGGGACGCCCCACCAAGCCGCCAGCCGAGGGAAGACAGCGCAGCAGTGTCAGATAAGTAGTTCTACACCAAGTGTGAAGAATTCCCCCCCCCCCTCACAATGCCAATCGTGGTGTCAAACCAAGTATCACGTAATCTACATATAGAAAAAGGGGAGGGGAGTTTGTCTCGTGAGTTCATGTACCAGTTAACCTGTTCAAGCAACAATAAAACTCGATTATGTGAACACCCGTATAAAGTGTATGTTATTAGTAAATTGGACCTAGAAACAACAGTGTCGACGTATTTGTACGCCCTATCACTGAGGGCTAGCATCAAGTGCTGGCGCCTCACGCCGCAGAGCAGAATCAATACCTACTTCCAAACTTCAGCATTTGGCAGGTATCAATTTTTGGCGCCCAACTGTGGGGCACTCTGAAGTCTGTATAGATGGAAGCAATGGCAAACTGAAGCACCCGGGAGTAAAGGGATCTCGCCCCGAGAGCTAGCACATTTATGATTTCGAGGGGGTCATAAAACAAAAATAAAAATACAATTAACGCTCGTGGCACCCAGTACCGACAATAGAACCGAGAAGGGAGCAGAGCGAGAGAATTAACCGGACGAGGAAAGGGCAGGCGCAGGTGTGCGCGGAATTTAGGAGGAAGGCGGAGAATAATAGAAACCCCCAGTGGGTTACTAGGTCACCAGGCGGTGAACGATAACGAGCCAGCCAGGCTAAACACAGACGTCAGGGAGGCTATGACAAAACAACCTGTAGCGTCCAGGAATATTACTTTAAGGAGTCCCAATTAACGAGGGAGAAATTAGCGAACGGGAGAGGAAACGTGGAGGTGATGCCAGGCGCGGGCAGAAGGACGTATGAGCGAAGAAAGGAAGGTATATTTCACTGGATGGTGAAAAGGGATGAGGTGTCAGGCAGACAGGTAATTACCGTGCCGACGAACGACGAGAAAAACGAAGCATAAATTTGTGAACGGGAGCGGAAACGTGGAGCGGATGCCAGTAGCGGGCAGGAGGACGTGTTAGTGAAGATAGGTCTCTTTCACTGGATGGGGAAAAGGACGTGGGTTCAGGCTGACGGGTAAACTACAGTAACCGGAGCGACGGTGAAATATAAAATAGGAAAAAAAAGTAAGTACTTATTCCCTGGATGGGGAATAGTGACATTTTCCGATTAAGTATACCAGTATTTCCGCCCACCATAAGACCACTTGGAGGAGCGGCAGAGAAAGGGCAGGAAAAATAGTTCACTGTATGGTACAGAGACTGCGAGATAAGGGTAAAAGAAAGCTGCCAAATAAACCCAGTAAAATCGCGCAGTCGGCGCCCGAAGATAAACATACCCGAGAGTGCACACGGGAGTTTCAAAGGTGACTTCAGCGCCGCGAAACCTAGTGCGCACGGGAATACCCATGTGAAGCGGACGACGAGAAGTGTGACGCAACACGAACGAAGGATGAAGGAGGCAGAAGCTTTGCGTGCACGGGAATGACCAGGTGAAACGGACAAGCGAAGAGAGGGACGAGACAGCAGACTGCGGACGTCTACTGAACAAGAGATGGAAGGGGTAGACCTTCCCCCCTCCCCCCAGCAGACGGTCTCATTCCAGCCAGCCTAAGTAAACAACTGACCGGACTTCTCCAGGAGAAGATATTTTGTGTACCGAGTGCAAAGTGACCGATTAGTTTCATTAATTTCAAAACCGCAAGTACGAAGTGTGGAGAGGCCTTTAGCCAACTTATCAAGTCAATGTTGTAGTGTAATTATGTGTTCAAACATGCACAGTAAAAACCACGAAAGTCCGCAACAACAGTGGCAGGACATCTGTCTCATTGTACCCGAGCTAAATTCATCAGCAGCACTGTTTGCCAGGTACTGATTGTTTGCACTCGTGTGTCCCCAATTAATAGATTTTCACCGATGTTTGTATTTTGTTTACTTTTTGTTTACCACTGTGTATCAACAGTGATTGTACTTGTTGGTTACCACTGTAAAGCATTGTTTACGAGTGTGTGTACTTCACTGCCAGAGGCAGTGTCCTTTTGTGTATCGTTGCCCCGTCAGACCGCTCGTCAGGCAGCAGGGAGTGTGTTAAAAGATAACCCAACAGATACCAGTAAGAAATGCCAGTAAGAATTACAACCTGTCACTACACAAACAGTGGCAATAACCTTAATACTTTTTAATCGCCAAAGTTTGTTTAAGTGGCTAAGAATTAATTTTCATATACCTGTTACTGGAGGTATATCGTATGTAAAGTGTTACGGGAAAAAGCTGCCTACTAAATATAGTGTAGAGAACCATATGTGAGTTGTGTAATTTCTTAATGGTCATGGCTTATGACGTTGACTGCATTTTATAATACCTTTTTGTTGTATGAGTGTGCCGCTTGTGACGAATATATATCGCGTGACGACGCTGAGGGCGAGAATCATGGTTTTAAATCAGTCGCTTTTATATTTTGTCACGTTTTACTACAGAAAAAAGTTCGTAGGTCAGTAAGCATCGCTTGAAAAACGAGTAAGAATTAGTAATTTTTAATCTACGAGGTTAAAGGCCCGGGAGTGGCCGAAGCTCCGGCCAATGGCTAGGCTCCCACCGCGCACAAGATGGCCAAGCGGGCGTGCGAGACGCGTGGTGATTACAGGTAGGGTGTCAGGAAAATTAAATGTTTTATTTCAATGGCGCGAGTTGGGTAGAACGAAAGGATATGTTATGTAAAAGGTCCGAGATACCATAAATTATTTTTAAGTGACCCATTTATAGATTAACTGGTGATTTTAAAGTTCGGAAATAAAAATTTTGAAAAATTTCTACAAGTGAAAAAAAATCTGTACTGTCTTTTGGAGTCTTTGGCTTAGAGTTTTAATAACAAATTCATAAGGTATGCAGTGGTTTTATGCGGTAAAGTGGCAGTGCCACGGTAATTGAAATACGTTTAAATTCGCGTGATTTTAGCTCGTCAGAGTTGGTGTTATGTTTAACAAGGGTTAGGGTGTAAGGTGAAATTCGAGAGTTAAGCCGCCAGCCAAGATAGGAATATGAGTTTTTTTTACCGCCAGAGTCAGAGCGAGTAAAAGACCGCCAGGAAGTTTGTTTTGAGAGGCCTGCCTGCCCTCATAAATAACGTGTGTTCACGTCATGGCCAGGGCCATACATGGCGTGGTTAACCCCGAGAAAGGCGCAATTATGTACCAGTCGTTTACCACTAGGTTTGAGATTGGTTTTTATTGTTACCGATGTTTCACTTCATCAGTCTCATTATATAGCAATGGTTATTTAGGGTTTACCAATGTTCGCTTGTCGTTTACCGTTGGCAAGTTACGTGGATAAAAAGGTGTAACTATGTATTAGAATTCGAGATTTAGAGCCTCAGCCATGGTAAGTTGTTTCTTTCGGGGTACGAGTCACGAGTCACAAGGTCGGAGGAGAAAACGATGTGTTTTTTTTTTCGTGTTGAAGGGCCGACTAGCCCCATGAATAAAGTGTGTTTATTTTACCACTAGGGTNTCGTCAGACCGCTGGGGTGGAGCGGCAGAGAGGCTCATGAGATAACAGGATCGTTGTTCCTAAGTAGTAAGGGGAGCTTGCTCGCATAACCTGTTGGCAACTGTTCAATAAGAAACTGTTCAAAAAAAAAAAAAATTATCCCGCCAGGGCGGGCTGGGCAGTGCGGCAGAATATAGTGTGTAAGGAACCAGTGTAATTAATTGTAAGGATGTAAGAGGAGTGTGCTATGTGACATGGGTTTATTTTGTTTGTACTTTTTGTCAATTTTCAAAGTGTCAGGCACCTCCCCCCCCCCCTCACCACCAGCATTGCCAAGGATTTGTGGGCCTGCGATGTTCTAAAATTGTAAGAGCGTGTGCCCCTCACAAACTGGTTTGTGACGCAGAAGCCCTAACTTTCCCTCAGATGCACTGCCAGGGCCACGCGACATAGTATGGAGGGGGACCGCCCCTCCCCACCCCTAACGAGGTCAGAAGCAGAAGGCCGCCCCAGCTGCTTTCGCTGCCTCCCAGCAGCACAAGCACAGCGCCGCGCGTGCGCACAGAACCGCGATGAGCCCAGATGACAACCATAAGAGGAAGAAATGCCAGACCTGCACCGACGAAGAGAGCGGTGGGGAGTTTGACGCATTCTGCGTCCCTATATTTTATTCGTCAGAACACACGCTCTCGCAAAGCTCGCAGCCGGACGACCGCAATAAGGATTAAGGGTTTTGTGGATGTGCCGGCAGAGTGACGCCAGGAGCCTCGCAGCTGCAAAGGCACGCTACCAAAGGTTTCTGCACGTGCAACTGTTCCTGCACGTGCAGACGACATCCGGAGACAACGGAAGGCACCAGGGCGCGGACACAGCTGCATTTTGCAGCTGCCCAAGGGACACCGAGATCCCACCACCAGCTGCGTCTGTCCCGGGCTTGTACCGCAATAAACCATGAGAGCTTTTAGCGGACGTGCGTGCAGAACGGGACAATAAACTTCCAGGCCAGAACCAAGGGACGACGCCAGGCCGGCTGCGGACCACACGAGCAGCGGCCACGTGTTTTATGACCCAGGGGGACGACAAGCACCCCGGACCACGTGCAGAGACGGGGGAAGTTGAATATGGTGATGGACGCTACAAAACCACGTGAAGGGGGGAGCAACAGGGCAGTCAGTTGAGAGACGTCGAATCAGTCAGTCGGGGGACCTGAAGCGAGGCGTCCGGGTCGGAGCCGGACGAAGCCAGTGCGATGAACGAGTCAGTCAGTCAGTCAGTCGCGGATCGAGCAGTCAGTCAGTCAGTCGGAGTCAGTCGAGGATCGAGAATGCATCACGACGTCGACCTCAGTCGGAGGCCGTCAAACGGGACGTGCGGCGGGAAGAATCCGAGAAAAGTCAGTCAGACTTCGTCAAACGAGAAGGGTGTACCGGGAGCCGAGAGAAAACGAGTTCGCCAAATGCATCAAGACGTGGACCTCAGTCGGAGGCCGTCAAGCGGGACGTGCGGCGGGAAGAATCCGAGAAAAGTCAGTCAGACTTCGTCAAACGAGAAGGGTGTACCGGGAGCCGAGAGAAAACGAGTTCGCCAAATGCATCAAGACGTGGACCTCAGTCGGAGGCCGTCAAGCGGGACGTGCGGCGGGAAGAATCCGAGAAAAGTCAGTCAGACTTCGTCAAACGAGAACAGTGTACCGGGAGCCGAGAGAAAACGAGTTCGCCAAATGCATCAAGACGTGGACCTCAGTCGGTGGCCGTCAAGCGGGACGTACGGCGGGAGGAATCCGAGAAAAGTCAGTCAGACTTCGTCAAACGAGAAGGGTGGACCGGGAGCCGAGAGAAAACGAGTTCGCCAAATGCATCAAGACGTGGACCTCAGTCGGTGGCCGTCAAGCGGGACGTGCGGCAGGAAGAATCCGAGAAAAGCCAGTCTGACTTCGTCAAACGAAGAGTGCTGAGTGGACCCGGGAGGATAGGTTCGGAGAGCAGGCGTCGGGACGCCCCACCGCCAGCCGAGGGAAGACAGCGCAGCAGTGTCAGATAAGTAGTTCTACACCAAGTGTGAAGAATCTTCCCCCCCCCCCCACGACGCCAATCGCGGCGTCAAACCATACGTAGCCTACATAGAAAAAGGGGAGGGGAGTTTGTCTCGTGAGTTCATGTACCAGTTAACCTGTTCAAGCAACAATAAAACTCGATTATGTGAACTCACAAATAAAGTGTAATTTATTAGTAAATTGGACCTAGAGACAACAGTGTCGACGTATTTATACGCCCTATCACTGAGGGCTAGCATCAAGTGCTGGCGCCTCACGCCGCAGAGCAGAATCAATACCTACTTCCAAACTTCAGCATTTGGCATGTATCAGTGTATTTGGTTGTTTTAGTCTTGTTACAGTTAAGCTGTTCTTGTTGTTTTGTGTCGTTCGTTGTCGGGCTAGATAACTATATTATTTATCGATTTAGGTACTATATAATTTCGACTTTTTGCTATTGATTTTGTGCTTCGTTTATCTAAATTTTGCTGCTTTCATCTGGTCACATTTGTACTGTATTTTCTGTATGTGTGTCGATAGATTTCGGACTGGAAAATTATAATATTTGAATCATATAGGTCTAATTTTGCCTGCAGTATTTTGTTCTATGTACACCTGTTGCGCTACTGCTGTTCCTGTTCCGTTTGTTATCTAATTTGATCGTTTTCTCTTGTTCACGATATGTCCTTAATTTTCTATTCATTTTTTAAATGAATTTTAGTGCCTTCGTTCATATACTGCGTTATTCGTTCTTTTTGTATTTTTTATTCGTCATACTAGGCAGTGCGGAAGTTCAACAAATTTACAATTCAGTTCCCAATGTGTGTCATTGCTTATTGTAACCGCTCTTCATCAGGATGAAGATTTTCCTCTGCACGTCACCCAGCATGGAGAGTTTCAACCACTACCACCATCTTGAAGTGATGGGTTACCAGTAAAAAGCCCACGGACGGACCAAACGATCAGCTCGTGGTGCACTTTAATTTTCATTATTTCTTATTTCACCCTACTTTTCGAAGGAATGATAGACTTTGGAACTACCTGAATATATCCCTCCCCCTGCCTAATCGTTTTCAAACCCATAAACCGAATTTCACCTAACGCAGTCTACATATAGTATTTAGCAAGAGTACATCTGACGTTTATAGAGTTTGATCACACAGGGCACTCTCTTTCAAAATGGCGACAATTAAAAAATGTTATGGCACTATGTTATATCTCTTAAAACCACCTAAGCCATTCAAACCGAATTTGAATGGTTGATAGTGCATAACGTAAACATTGAATTTAGAAAGCGATAATCTTAATTAAAACGAATTTTGGAAGAAAGTGAAACGTGAAAAAATAAAGCTATTACGTTATATCTCGGGAACTACTCAACCGATCCCTGTCGAATATTTCGTTTAAGAAAAACTATTATAAGCCATAACTAAACTTGCAATTTAAGTGAATAAGGTACTTACTCTCGAAATCGTGGCAATATAAAGATTTTAGTACCCATTGCTATATCTATGACACCGCTTAACCAATTTCGACAAAATTTTGTATGCAGTCAGTATCCAATAAAAGCATAAAATATATTCTTATACAGACCTTCTGTTTTCTGTCTTTTTGGAAAATAATGCTGGTGATAAAATATAACATTTATGCCATTATCTCGGGAATCAACCAATAAATGTTCACCCAAAATTTTCACATAAGTATTACTATAGCATGTCATGTAAAATTACATGATTTAAATGTCAAATACAATTTTTTTCTTCAAAGTTGGTTAACAATAATTGTGTAGATAAGTTCGTCGCATATATTAAATAATTTTACAAAAATTCAACCAACCTTTGTATTTTGACAGTGTGTATTAGAAGCCTATACAGAGCATGGTTGTAAGCCATTTAGTACAATATAGCAAAAAGAGAAAATTAAGCTTTTATGCCATATTCCAGCAACCAGTCAATTTTTTTTACCAAATTATGCACACGATTTGTGCTATGGTGAACCATGTATACAAATATTACTTAAGTGACTCACACATTTGTTTTCGGAATGTTGTTCCTGTAAATATTTGAGGATGGTGAACCCAGTCTACCAGAACTTTATAGACTGATTACAACAGAAGTTGAAGCCCCGAATTCTTACTCCGTAATGCAGTTCAGTGGACACCTTTTTATGGTGCGAAGTATTCTGGGTTCGAGTTCCGGTTAACACACGCATTTTTTTGTAATTGTTTTAGTAGTATTTCATTAGTATCTGGTTCCTTATTCAATAATATCGCTGTCAACAAGACACCAAGACCCACCTAACTTCTAACATTTTAAGAACTTCATCAAAATTATTTGCATTCAAGAAGTGGAATGTAGGCTCATAAATTGTGTCGGCAAATACTTGTTTATTTTTGAACTGCTGAGACTCACGTTTGTTATAAATAAATCTGGCTTGTAAGCTGAACTGCGCTCACTACACGAAACACCACACTGGTCTAACTGAGAGTTGAGTTGTTGAGAGACTTTGGCGGCTCTTAACAATGAAGTCTTGAAAACCAATGAGTGTGAAATGAGGTGAGAATGGAGCAGCTCTTGAATGCAAGGGCGGGGGAAACGGGAGACTCCCGAGAAAACATTCCAACCAGCAGCATCGTCCGGCACGATCCCCGGTTCGTTTGGTGGGAGGCGAGCAGGTTAGCCGCTCAGCCACCACGGCCTCACTGATCCAGCTGCCATCCAAACCTCACGCGATACACGCCACGCAAGCTGTTGCACAATACAGGATGTCTATAACATCGCTATCTACGTTCGCCATTTCATAACCGATTATGTTTGTTTTACAGGTGGTGATCAAGAATGAATAAAGAAGAGTAAATCATGGTTTTTACCCTTCGTGTTCAAGGGCCCAAGTGTCATATCATTAGGGAGAGGTTTCAAAGACGTTTCAACAAACTAGGACCTACAGATAAAGCTATTTATGAGTTGCTCCGGAAGTTTAACAGAACAGGGTCGGGTCTTCATACGAAAAGAAGTGGGCGACCCACCACACCAGACCAAAGTGTTGACTTGACGTGCAAACTGTTCGAAGAGGAACCATAGATGCCACTTCGTAGAGCATCCGAGAGACTACATATTCCCAGAGCGACCATCCATAAGATCTTGAATACCATATTAGGGAATAAAGCATACCACATTCAAATCCTATATTCCCTTCACGAGCAGCAATGTTTGCATATATAGTTGAACGGGGATTGCAAACGAATGTTTGATGGCACACATCCTCTTTAGTAATCAAGCAACATTCCACACTTGTGGTTAGGTCAATCGACACAACTGTCACATCTACGTCACTGAAAAGCCACGGGAGTTGGTGTCATGGCCGAGAGATTCACCTAAGGCAATGTGTGGCTTGTAATGACGAAGACAACGGCGTATGGCCTTTTATTCTTTATGAAAAAAAACAATAACGGGGACTGTGTATCGTGACAGGCTTGAACAATTTATAGAGCCACAGATGGTTCAAGATGGTATCATCCGTAATGCTGTGTTTCAGCACGATGGAACACCATGTGACTATGCAGTCATTATCTAGGACAACCTCAATGACCGGTTTCCTGACAGCTGGATTGGGTGGGGTGGCAACAGTCCCTGGTCACCGAGGTCGCCGGATTTAAATCCACGGGATTTCTTTGCCAGGGATATGTAAAAGCCTACGTGTATCAAACAAAAGTTAACAATTTGCAAGTGTTGAGGGATCGTATTCGGTAAGCAGTTGCACAAATTACATCATGGATGTTGCAGAATGAATTCCGCGAAGCACCTGTGAGATTTAAGCTTTGCAGAGATGCTGATGGTACACATGTAGAATCCACTTAAATGAGTCATGCTCTTGGATCGTAAAATATGAAGGTATAACTGCTTCAGGAGTATATTAAACAATCTCATTTATGATGCATGCTGTTATATTGTTGCGTTTACTTACCCAATCCGAAAATAGCTAGTGACTTCATAGACATCCTGTAATGTGCGAGGACTCATTCCCGGGCATCAGGTTGTGGCAAGACGTGAGTGTTGCTGAGTTTGCTGGAGCAACCGACTTCAGTTCGAGAACGTGTACCTCTATTCTAAATAGCTCTAACAACCGACACACCAGTGCCTGGCACATTTTATGCTGGTTGTGAGTGGTGTAATATATTTTCCGTGTAGCGATAACGATGCAGTCGTTCTTCCGAGTGATTATAATTCTTCAGCACACAAATTAATATATGGACGACTATAATAAGGAAGTACATTATCAGTCTTAGTATAGGAGATAGAAGGGATTCATTTCTTTTTGGATTAAACACTAGAAATTATATGTAAGGTTTAATATAGAGAGATTTTAAGCGACTTGGTAAGGGTGTGTACGTGCTTTTGGGTAGAGAATTGTAATCTCCGTCAAATAAAGATTCTTTCCTTATCAGAGCTTACAACGTTTACATCTCGGTACAATATAATATCACCTCTCTGCCTACTGCTATATATGTATTTTCCTGAATCATAAACATCCTTTTCACGACTATCTCTGTTTGTGCTAATTAAATGTGGTAACCGTTTCATGTATACTAATCGTAAGTAGTATTTCTAAGCGTTTTCCTAGCCTAAGGGATATATCCACGGTTCATAGTTCTCTCGAAATCTCTTCATTTAACTCTCATTTGCCATTCGCTTTTGTGGTAAATTCATGCCATTTTTAAAATTAGCAGTAACCCTATGCCTTAAAAGGATATATTGCCAGTTTCAGGCTACAATTGGTTAGCCCAGTCACTTGATCAAGCATGTGGACATTGTCACCATATCAACGTGATCGTCCAGATGATTATCTCTAGGTTGTATTTCGTATTCTAGAACAATACATGAGTTATTCAGCTGTCATGCTGCATTGCCGTTCTTACAGGTCCATTGGAAAACAACTTTAGTAGAGCAATACATTTTGAATAGTAAAATTGACCAAAGTTTGGGCCATAGCCGACATTCAAATGTCTTCGGGGTGAAACTTGGCCTGGGTGCTCAGGAGTCCAATTCCCTACCTGTTGGTGAGGAAACACACTTCCTCGGTCGGCATACCTAGCATAAACTCCGTTATAGGGAGAATAACAGGGTAAATAGCCAAGGAAGGCATGTTAAGTTAAATGCTAGAGGTGGTACGTGTAGTCGGAAGATCTGCTGGTCAGAGAAAGGCTATTCATGTCGTGGCACCTGACGTTTCCTTAACTAAGTTGATCACCTCTCTTAGACGCAGGGGGCTGGTAAAAACCCCGAACACCTCAGTGATAGATGATCTCTTTTCAGTACAAGAGTGTCTCAGATAACCCTACCATTCCAATCCGCAGTGTAACAGAATATAACTAATGGTAGACACCTGAACATTTCGCAAGTTCATTGATCTGCAGTCAGGACTTCACAAACATTCGTACATTTAGGCAGATGTCATTAGATACGTAATAACAAAATGAGATATCATTATTATAACTGCATTTAGTCTCCAACTTATTATTGACCCAATTCTTCCAGAACTTTCAGGCATTTTAGATTTCGATATCATACATGTAAAACTGCAGATTTCTTTGGGTTATTGACTGCGCGTCTTTGTACGGACACATGTTTGTACTTGACTGGGGCAGTCAATATAAGATTAATTCGGTTCTGAGTGTTTCTGGATAGCAAATATCCCTACACCCAAGGGTCAATTGGACTTAAGTCCCACGCGCATTCAAGCCATAACCTTGTGTTTAGGTCATATGTTTTCTGCATGAAAATAAGCACATCCTAATAGAAAATCATGGGGTTATTGCATTTAGCCGTTAACTCGTTGGCTGTAGGACCACTTTAATTTACGTAGTTCATCTTAAAATGTATTTCGACAAAATTTATTAATGCTAAATTCGTTTTACTTAAAAAGTGTTTCTCCATTTTCGTATATTACACATTTATCTAACTAGGTGTTTAATCGAGATTTCGATTAGTCAAAAAAGCGTTTTTCCTTAAAGGTGTGATGCATAATCGTGGTTAACCTAAATTTATTTTGTGTTCAGAATATCATAGGCTACTGTGAGCAGTGTGAACTGCATTTAGCGTAAAATATTTTTCATAACCGGTGTTTAATTTACACGACGGGTTATGTCTGAAAAGTGTTCACCTAAACTGCGTTGGTCCTACGAACGTTTACTAAATACATTTAGTCAAAAATGTGTTTCTTCCAAAGGAATTTTGCTTGAAATTGCTTAGTATAAAATCGTTCAGCCTGAATACGTTTTCACTAAATCGATTAATCTAAGAACATTGAAACTGGAATATAAAATAGTCTAGCCTAGTAAACGTTTAGCATGCAAAATTTATCGCATATGGTGTTTACCTCACTGGCGTTCTGAGTGAATGTGTTTAGCCTAAAGTGTATTTCGCCAAAAGGCTTTTGACCTACAAGTTTGTAGCATACAAGGCATTTAGCCATTGTTGGGTAGGTTATATCTTAAAATTAATTCCATTTACTTTTTTTGATACAATAACTTCAAATACTGTTCGTTACTTTAAAAGGAACTGTAACTGGGCGTTTATATGAAAGTAACTTAACCGAATTCCATTACTCATCAGGTAACATTTATATGTGAAAGCCTACTTAAGCTTAGAACACACTTCATTCTAAAGAAATGGGTAAAACGTCACATATTTATACATCGAATCCTAGCAACTAAAAACCACTGAATGCGCCTAAATACAATAATTTTCTTAACTACGATTCTTTCCTAACAATCTGAATAGTCAGCGACCTAGTAAGGCCCACGCGCGTGCTTTCCACTAGTAGAATTACTTTTCAGTACTTTGATATTCCAGTTCTAACATTTTATAAAAACATTTCATTTTATCATAAATCTAACACAGCAGTACACAAATCTATTATATCACTTTAAAGACTAAATGTTAAATATTGTATCGAATGAGCAGTGTGTTTAACAGTAAAGCCTTAGTTTAACAACGGTGTCAGTAATACTGTATAACAAGAGTAATAAATATATTGGTAATAATACAGCCAATTTAACTCTCAGTTGTTTTAATAACTTACCAAAACAGAAAAATAAAATAAGACAAGTTTATTTTCAGTAATTAAATCAGCTACAGTATTTTTGCAAAGCAAAAAAAAAAAATTAAGATTTAAAATAAAAATAAAACACAAAATGGGTACGTCATTATTAAAACCGACTTTTTAAATTACTATTCGCATCTAACAGTTCATTAAGTCCCAAGAAATAGTATATTGTGAAATTGAGTGAGTGAAGAGATTTGGGTGGCTCTTAACATCGAGGTCATGAGAGTCGATGATGGTGAAGCGAGGCGAGTACACTCGAAACTTGAATCAGTGAGAATTGAGCAAAATCAGTGAAAACAGTGAAAATTTAGCAACTGATAAAATCAGTGCCAGGTAACCAATCAGTATCGTGTCTGAATTTCACTTATTTATTTGTGTTTCTCACTGAATGTCAAGAATTCCAATGCTATAAATCACTTGTTCCCAGTGAATTTGCTAGATTCGCTAATCATGAGTAGCTTATCAACTGACTTCCAGTGAATATTATTTCACTGATTGATATCACTGGTTTGGACTTATAGTGTACGGAGCATCGCCGGAATGAAAGGACGGAGGAAACAGGAGATTCCAGAGAAAACCCGCCGACTAGCGGTAACGTCCGGCACGATTCCAACATGCAAGCAAAATTGGAATTACGTTTCATTACTTTTTTATACCATTTTTGTTTGTCGCGTTACTTTCAAAACGTCAAAACACACAGCTGTATAATGTGACAAGCGTTTCATACTTCCGTTAACTAAAATTCCGTGGTTTTGGTGAAATGAAACTTGCGCACATACATGTATAACACTACCTACAATAATAATTTCGTAGTCAATACGAATTAAAACACTAAGTGAAGTTCTGTGTTGGTAACGACTAGAATTAAATAGTATTCCTATGAAATGTTATCAAATGGTTTTCTGGTAGATTTAGCAAAACAAATAACACTAACTGTAAGTTTAATCTGTAGATATGTAATATAATGATATAATGAATTACACATTTTTTACAATACAATAGTACCGGTACTTACACAATAAACGAAATTATATTATGTAAGACTGTTAAATTACAACCAAATATACACATACTGGGATGCCAAATAAATAAATTATAGAACGACCTCGATACTTTGCATATTTCTAAAATACATTATTTGTTTTAACTGTAATTAAGTTTCAAACCTTATATTATAGTAAAGGTTAAAATATTTGTGACAGTTTTCGTACAAAATACATAAAAACATGTTGACCGTGAGTAATCAAAAAGTTACCAGATTTTTCAACTTCGGCCGTGCTCGAATCGTTCAGTTTTTCATTTAATAATTTGTGATTCAGGAGGTAGACTTCGAGTCTTATTTTCTGGATGGATTTAGGGCCACTAACGATTATTTGTTGCCAACCACACTGCATGAATTATTATTCCTTCATTATTTACTGATCTGTGCTTAATGCGTGCGGAATAAAATAAATCTTTTATGAGCACATTCGAATGTATTACATTAGAAATTGTACTTCAATTTTTCTTTAAGAAAACTTTTTTGCCACTGCAGCATAACTTCGTTAGCTACTACGATGATCAAAAATGTAAATTATTTATATATTTTAAACAGTAATAAACATCTGTAATGTTTGTGAAAGGAATGCAAGCAAACGAGAAACCAGGAGTTCATAAGAATATTTGCTGGGGACGGTGAACATTTTCGCACTTGGTTTGGGGTTAAACAGTTCATAACGAAGCACTCAAAATCTTATTACACGCATATTTTCGTACATGAAAATGTGGATAAGTTAAAAAATATTACACACTCAGCAAACATACTTAAAAACTATTGTAGACCATTTTATAACGCATTTAAAGCAGTGTGAAGTAGCAGTGTCTAAATTACGAAATAGAATAATTACTGGCAACGGTAAAGTCAGCTTAAATGAAAGGCTACCACTAACACAGATCAGCTGAGGCATCTTGCTCCATAAACCGTTAATGCGTGCCATGTTAGTTTCTCAAAGAGTCATAAGTGAAAACAGTATTATTGCAATAATAATAAAAATAAATATTTTGCTAGAAAATTACATTCATTTATAAAATGTCCGTTTGTGAGTGACCCCAAGGTCGGCGTACACATAACCGTCAGTGCTCAATAAGAACACCGTTGGTCCTAGCTGGTGCCACGCCACATGGCAGTGCAAGTATCATTCTTGGGATGTGTACTGACGCATTGTCAAGTGGGCACCTCCGGTCTCTTTAACTCCCAAATCATGAAGTTCCCCCTGCTTCGACTATTCTCGCTGCACAAGAGATGAAACTATTGTAGAACAACAAGTAATGTAAAATTAGCTTTTATTTTTCTTATCGTTACAATAGAGTACCGTAGTTAAGTTACAAGTTATTTTAAAATATTTTTAAGTGTTACCCCAAAAGTTAATTTAAAAAATTCGTTGCAGAATAACTCGATTCTTTCGTTATGTTACTAATTAACACTGCATTTAGCTTCCAAGTGTTAAGAAAATGAGGCATTTATCCGGCAGGCGTGTTTGTAAGTTCGTGTATAGGTAATTTTAAGCTGTTTGGTTTGAAGTTTTACATGGCAAGCCAGCTGAGGCAGGCGGGGAGGTGGGTGAGGTCCGTGATTGGCGGCAGCGAGTGTCCCTATGTTGTGCCGCGGGCATTAAGCTATTAGGGCGGGCGGCAGGCACGTGGCCAAACAAGCCGGCTGCAGCTTCGTTATGTCGTTACGACGTCCGCACGCCGCCAATTCACCGCGTGGGCCGACCGCTTGGCCGTGCTCCGCGCAGGGACTAACTGCTCTCTGCGCTGCCCGTACGTCCTGAACGTCTTTAATTCACCGTTAAATGGCCACTTTTGAAAGACCTGCCGAGTCTCTTCTTTCTGCCCACAGTGTAACAACCACAGCCCGCAATCAGAAGGACCCGGGTTTCATCCTCGGTCTGGCCATCCTGTTTTCTGCTTCCTATGGTTTTCCTAAATCATTCTAGGCAGATGCCAAGACGTTTTCTAACGCAGGCAACGGCTGCTTCCTTCCCCGCTCTTGATTTTCTGACCTATTTCTTCCATACCTAAAGACACCGCTTTCGTGGAGAGTCAGACCCTGAAACAAGATAATATTATCATCACTAAGGACACTCCATTTTCGCAAAAAGAGTTCCATTTAGTTGCTCTTCAATATATTACGTACATACTTCCAGTTTTCCTTTGGTTATTGTAAACCGTGGCGGTACAGTAGTCAGACTACTCGTCTCCCAACACGTCGAACCGGGTTCGATTCTCGGCGCAGTCACCCGAATTCTCGCATGTGAGAAACATAGCAGCCGTTGTCGTTGACAGGCAGTTTTTCTCGGGGAACTCCCGTTTTCCCCGCCCCTGCATTCCGTCACTTCTAAAGTTTCGTCTTATTTTCACATAGACCGGTGCTCCGGACCTCTGTATAACGGGGACATTTTGGCATATGGCGGGCCAATCAGAATTATATGTCACTCCTGTACTGAAAAGCTGTGTTTCGCGTAGTAATTGAAACAATGAAATCATTACGAAAGTGAATCTGCGCTCAAATGGTTTGCAATACGACTAGACAGGAACTCGTTTTCATGATAGTCTGGCGTTTCTCATTAAAAACATAAAGTCAATTACTCCATTGCCGATACAGTAAATATAAACCTCTACGTTTATGAACAATAACTTGAAAACTATAGCCAAAATATTTTAATGGGGTATTAAAGAAAAAGAGTGTGCAAATTTTAAATGAAGTTACATTTTACAATATTGTTTACTACCTTTGAAGGAATAAAAATATCACCTGAGTATTCTACGTGGTCCATAACTGTGCCCATTTAATTTAGCGATAGCGAAACAAACCGCCGTTATTCGAAAACGTTTATCTTACTTTATATTTTTTGACCAATAATATAATATAGTAAGCCCTGCCTACAAAAACGATCCTCGTAAAAAGTAATAAAACTAATGTAAAAAATAATTTTCTGCAAATATGATTACGCAAAGTAAATAAAAATATTATCTATTCAATAATCTCCTACCAAGATATTTACAATATTTTGTCATTCAGGCTGTTGAAGGAGTCTCAAACTGTTTCTGGTTATTTTAAATAAATAATAATCAAAACTTTATTTTCAGGGATCTATAAGTGCGACAAGATTTGACTTTATCGAAAAAGCCTAACAACCTTTTCGGCTTATTATCTCGTAAGAAATCTCATCTGTAAATTAACACATGCCATCCAGACTCAAGTTCTATCACCTGTATATTATTTTGTAAACCTTACCAGGTTTGTCTTTAAATGTATGTTCATGTTAACATATTAAATTAACACACTCCGTCCTGATTCATTCTCTATAACCTGTATCATTTTTCTTAAAGCTTTATATATTTGCTTATAACTTTATATTCATGTTAACATATTAAATACGAAAGCAAATTATTTTATACTACCAACTATCTTTAATCGTGGAAAAAAAACATGTGGAATATATGCATGCTTGCAACGGAAACGTAAACTGTACTCATCAATAGCTTACGTTTTTGAATGTTTGTAAAATGTGAAAACAATAAACGTATCACATAATTGTATGATTCGTTCTCCTGTGCATGGCCTTCTTTACCACCTATTTCACCATCATCGGCATCTGGCGGCGCTTGTATTAGCTCTGCCTATCCAAGTTCGAAACGCTACACGGCAGGGTTTCGTGATCTAGTGTGAATCGCATATGTTGAAAATACCATAGGGAAGGGACATGCACGTCATCCGTTGATGCCCCACGTTTCTTCGATACGTCCACATGAACACCCGCATGTCACCGTAGTTCACACACGCACCACAAATTCTGCAGAGTAGAGTATGTAATTGCTAATCCTTACTCCGCACTTCACGCCTAGGTACGACTTCATCCATCCCCGAGAGCTTCCTAGCTTGAGACAATCCCCAACTTTCTGGATGCTAAATGTCGCCGCCAGTTGTGTGCTGTCAATCAGAGGCGCGTTGTAGCAACGCCACATCTCCCCTGCACTCACCCCGTCTACTCCTGCTGGATTTATTTGCTGTAATTGGATGAGTCATACACTCAGCCGCAGGTATAAGCGGGTATGAGGAGGGGGGCGGACCACCCCATAGGACCAGAACCAATTATTTAAATATGAAATAATTTTGATACATTTTATTAATATAAAAGAAATGCACCACGACAGGACGCCGAAGTTGACATTCATGTAAAACATTTCGTTAATTAATTAGTCCCCTGTAAACTTTTGGCAATTGATGTGCAGAATTCTTCTGCTTATTAACCAAATGGTCAGAAATTTTGAAAAGGTTAATTAATTCCGGTAACTTTTTAATTCCCTATATTCAGTTTCAAAGTAAGAACAACGCACAGACTTAATATCGGTTCTTAGTACAGGTCTGGGCTCTTACTTTTTCTTCTAGCATGGAAATATGACACCCTTATTAACTACATTAGTTCACAAGACAGCCAATAGCTACATGCGTTAATAGTCTTGTTTTTAGGTGTTGAGCATAATTTCTTACTTTATAAATTATAATTAATTGCGTCTCTTAAATATGTTCGTAAATATCAGTCAAAAGTAAAACTAAAAAATAGTAAATGCATTACCATTTGTTATTTCCTAAGCTGGCTGTTAATATTTCCAGCACTTGACTGCCGGAAGAGTTTTCGGAAATAGGAAAATTAAATGGAAAATTATAAACATACGATTTTACACTGATTTTAACATATGGTAAAAACATAAAATAGTACGATTAAAAAACACGCAGGCACTCATTTGTCATATTCTCGGTTTCTAACGATATAAAGGAAAGCATTGCAATTGCGAATTTTCATTATAATTCCCTTTACATTAATTACGTGCAGTTGAAAAATGAAAACGAATTGTAGTTATCTTATTCACAAATATAATTTTCAGCTATTTTAAAATCGCAGATATTATTTTAATTTTAAATCAACGTAGTAAGCAAAGGGCGTAAATTTGTGTTCATAATAAATGAAATTAAATATGAAAAAGTTATTTATGCTACTGAAATTTCATTATAGTCTGTCTTGGAAATGTTTCGTCTTGCTTAATGTTACAGGATGCGTTCAAGGCGGTAAAACTATTTGTTGATCAGGACCATTTCATTATTGGATTATCCACTAACGCTACATATTCTAAGTTCGTAACTTGGACATACATCAACATGTTATATGTCATGGAGCGCGCATGATCTGTAAAGAGTTGGACGATGTCACGTGTCGTAGTCAATAAATCCCCCCAACAGATGACATGATGTAAAAGGCAGACTGGGTTTCTTACCGCACTCGCAATATATTTCGCGCCATCTGTTCGCCCCCACACACATCACATTCCTCCTTCCTCCTCTGCCACAGCCACTGTGCTACTCACGGAATACACAATTCACCCCCTGCTCCCTTACCAGACCGTGATAACTTTATTGGTCCTACCAATGAAGCTTCGCTGGCAGCGCGCCCTGCACCTCAATAATATCATATACTCTGTGTGTCGACATATGTACCACATACTTGTCTGTCTTCTCGCTCACACTCTTGCAACTAAATATACGTTTCGTTGAGGTTAATCCTTACGTAGGCCGTCAAAAGGTGAGCAGAGTTTCAGTAAATAAAAGAAGAGTTTTGTTTTAACCGATCCGTAATTTTGAGTGATCTCTGCTGACAAACAGCATTTGGGGACTTTTCATCTCCGAAAATTAGGTCTTGTTTTCTGTCCCCACTTCCAAAGTGTAATTTTAAAGACGCCAAAATGGTTAAACCGAGTGTTTTCACCATATATATTACAAGTGAGAACTCTGGAACGGAATATTTGTACATGGAGATGCAAGACACATTGATTTTTGTAGTCATGCCATAGTATTAGGCTCGCCATTGTTATGATTCAGTAAAGGCGGACAAGCCTAGCGAGCAGCAGTGACGCGTTGGTGTCCAAGGCCAGGCGAAGAATCCCAAACACATTACAGCAATAATAGTTTATAGACCACATCAGTGAAGCGCCAGCGGAGATCCCCTCCCAGCGGCACAGTATTTGGGATAATTACGCCACCATAAATTATATAACACGGGAACACTTTGTACGCGTGGTCTGTCAGCCTGTCTGTCTGTGGACCGACGCCGAGATAAAGCCATCAAGATGCAGCTTGGCGTGCCGTTCGTCGCTTTCCGACTCACCGCTCAGCTTACGGCGATGTTACCATTCAGGTAAGGCATATCTTGTAATTGATTAGGACCTCCCTCGCCAATAGCTTTAAATTATTGTAACTCCTTAAAAGTGTATTACATATCTGTTCTGTATTCATAATTAACTTCAATTCTTCCCTCAAAATAGTACTAACCTTCCATAGTCTCTAGACAAAAGTACAAAATATTAGAAGCATAACAATGGTGGAGGCTTGGTTCCTCCCTACCCTCCCGCTGCCTTGCATCAGCTTCTCTACCATACACCCCTATTTCAATAAATTCCCCACCCACCCTCACTTTCTTTTGACAGTAATTATTTTACAAAATAAAATAAATTTGCTTTACGTTCCATATTAATACAATAATTAAAAGCTAAAGGCATGTATTTCTAAGCATATTTCTAAACACTCATTTTCATGTTATTCCTCTTCAAATATTGCCAGTTTATTAAATTATAAAACGATGTTCTCAGCTATCTGTTAGAGTGATAGCAACTTGGTAACTAAATGGCGCTTTTTTAATCGTCTGTGTGCGTTGGATATTAAGGCCAAATTAATTTATTTACGTAGTTTAATAATTCAATGTCCACAACTGAATAAGCTAAAGGTTTTTCATTACTTAAGCAAATAAGTCAATTCATTTTTTGAATGATCCCAAAGAGTTTGTACACAATTACTTGTTTAAATAACGTAATATTCTGGCGTTTCCTTGAATTATAATATCTGCGCATCCTACAGTAATAAGTTTATTTACTAAGCAATTGTGAAATACTATATTTTTCCGTTAGTTTTCAAGATATTTACACATGAAATTAGTTGATTCATTGGTCATTAACTCGCTGTCATATGGGTACTCAACTCATGCAAGGTCGCAGGCACGGGCGTTCGGAAATGCTGTGCCGACAGTTCTGAGCAAGTGCACATCAGTACCCTTGCACACATACAGAACGCGTTCTGAGAGGCGCGCCTAACTTTCAAAGCCTGATGTTCCCTCGCCCTGTAGTTTGACAATTTATATTACCTGTACTGCTTGCTCCTCTGCAATTTTCCTATTTTCTTCTACTATATCTGTTTGCTTGTCACTGTTTCCCTCTCAAGTGTTGTTGGGATGTAAATACTGCACACAGCCAGAATGTAAGTCTTTGGGTCAAGCAGGAACTGTGTTCCAGGGTTTAGCCAACCCTGTGGTTCGAACATCTGCAAGAGCCAGAGGTACACCAGCCCTCATTTAGCAGGGTGCACAGACTCCTTGATCTAGGGCGCAAGAGGGAATTACTGTGTGTTACGAGAAGGGAATGGGAGAGTTGCTAGAGTCACACCCACTTCAGCTGTGAATGGGCGTGTGCAGGCGAACCCAGGTGCATACAGCAGATAGAAGTCACACACCATTTGGTCAAATTTGGTTTCTCGCGTGGAGGCGAGGAGCACTTTGGGTCTCTAGCGGAGTGGTGACCCGCTAGAGAGGCCTTTTTGTCGCTTTTGGAAGCTAGCTGCCCTAAATATAGGGGGCCAGGCAGCACAAGCTCAGATATAAGGGACGAAACTTTGTCTGACCTTGGTGAGTTCATGGGTGACGCATTATTGGTTGTGGTTCTAGTATAATTTCACTGAGTTAAGAAAAAGCAGTGATAAGTGTCTCAACTTGTTGCAGAGTGGGCAAGCTTCTAATGTGTATGCAATTCTTAAACTAAAATGATTTTTCGTTCTGCCAAGAATATTTTCATAGAACAAATTAACGACTCTTACTAACCGTTAGTATGTAGTAACAGTGTCATAACTTGTTTTTACAGAATACATAACTATAACTCACAATAAACGGTGCCCATACAAAAAGTTTCATATTCTATAATTTAACTACTCCAGGGACTTAATGTAACAAATTAAATAACACATTCAATTTCAAGTATGCTACTTGATCCAAGTCGTATTGTTATAAGTTCGACAATAATATTTCATTGATCAAGTTTCTCAAAAATAGTCAGAAATATGCGTAAATATGCGTTAATATGCATGAATTCATAATTATAATTAAATCACAAATCTTTCTCTGCATTTCCACGCACACAGAAAGAATTAAAAGTTTGAGATGAAAGTAATAGAAAAGTGAAATAGCAAGATTACTTATACAAAAGTAGAATATATTATTATTTGGAGTTGCTGAATTACTACATGATATTTTAACCATATTTTCGGTTTATAAGAAAACCTATAAGTCAATTCTTGCTCAATGTATTGTCAATTATAAATAAATGAGGGAAAAAAACACTATAAAGGATAGGTCCAGATATGTGTGCTGAATTTTGTGAGTGGGTTTTTTTCATGTGCAACGACAACGAACATTTAACTGACGTGATTTTTTGGTCAAATAAAGGAACCTTTTATTTGAATGGGCCACACACGCAATCGGTGTCCACCCTCTTGACGGTAGAATTACATTACAGAGTTTTATAAATAAGGGTTTATAAAACAAATTAATAAGCATGTTCGCTGTTTTGGAGTAATTAGTAAAATGCACAAACATCACTCAGTAGAAAATACTTCTTATAATGCACACTGCATTAAAATCTAACAAATAGTGAACTTTGCCCACGAAAGATCACTATCGCTAAGTATCACCGTTAAAAAATTTAAATTTTGTTAGAATTTTTGTTGCTACATATTATTGATAACACGGAAGCATTTGGCCCTGTTGTTATTCTCATCAATTAAGTGATATAGAGAAGAGATTCAAACACGCACTCACGCAGACAACATCCAGCAACAAAAGAGAAATTAATAAAATGCGCATAGCAGAGTAAAACCTAAGAAGCAGTCAACAATTCACGGAAGAAACCGTCATCGCTGCCGTCTGAGGCAGCGCAATGGTAACACCAACAACTCGCATTTGGTGAACTGAATATTGGTTACAAGCGGCGGCCGCTTCCTTCTCCGCTGGTTTCGTTTTTGATTACCTCGCTGTCTACGAGACATTGATTGTAGGCTGGTCACGGTAAAGTGAACTCTTTTTAAGGCAGTGTTTTAAAGTTACTTTCAGCGTATTTGTATCCCTTCTCCAATTGCTAATATAAAAATTGGCATGTGTCAAATAAACACCGTATAAACATTTTATAGTTCTCAAAAGTTAAAGTTGGATGCCACAATAAAAGTAATTTGTTTTGATTAGGCCTGCTGAGAAGGTTTTAGAAATGCTCACTTTCCCGTGAATAGCAAATAGAAACAAAAAGGACACCCAAGTTTTGCTAAAAACTCTTCTGCCCGGTTGTACTTCAACACAATTCATCTGAGATCAACTTTCGTGTTTGGATGGTTTTTAACTGCTGCGAATGTTAGATCCCCGCGGATCATAAAACTGGAGTGTCGAAGTAACATAGTGATGACTGTCTTAGTTAAGGACCGAAATGTCCTCTCACAAAGACGCGTAACCAGTAACCAAAGGAGTCCAGATGTTTTGGACAGCGCTAAACAAAGAGTTCTTGAGCATCGGTGAAGCTGAAATGGCAATGGCAAGATGCAAGAGGGAGGAAAACAGCAGTACCCGGAGAAAACACACTGGTCAACGTACGTCACGTTGTCCACATGCGAAAATCCACCTGAACTAGCCAAGAATCCAACCCCGTTTGCATTGGTGGAAGGCGAGTGTTCCGACTACTGTACCAACGCTGCTTCCCCCCCTCTTCAAATGCTCCCGGAGAGTCTTATAGTAAATATACCGCACTTCCTTATAACGTATCACGAAATATTTTTCATGCAGAAGCAATAATCAACAATTTTCGATTGCTCAGGAAGAGTTAAAATGGTTAAAAGAGATACTACAATTTTTTAGAGGTCGCATCGAAAAACAAATTACGTCGTTACACGCAATAATTGAGAAAATAGTTGTTAAAGAAAACTGGAGACGAGATAAGGTATGACATTAGATTAGAAGAATATTAATTTAACGTGGGACATCATATGATAGATTACTGAGGGATAAAACTTCTCTACAGAGAAGAAAGTTTGATAAAACAAGGAGCAAATGAAATGGACAGATAAAATACAGTGGCTACAATATTTATAAACAAGNTTAATCAACAATTTTCGATTGCTCAGGAAGAGTTAAAATGGTTAAAAGAGATACTACAATTTTTTAGAGGTCGCATCGAAAAACAAATTACGTCGTTACACGCAATAATTGAGAAAATAGTTGTTAAAGAAAACTGGAGACGAGATAAGGTATGATATTAGATTAGAAGAATATTAATTTAACGTGGGACATCATATGATAGATTACTGAGGGATAAAACTTCTCTACAGAGAAGAAAGTTTGATAAAACAAGGAGCAAATGAAATGGACAGATAAAATACAGTGGCTACAATATTTATAAACAAGGAAATGTAAATATATATTAAATAAACTTCATGGAAGAACAAGTTAACGCTTCATATCAGAAAGTAGATAACAAATACGCTAAAAGCAATAATTAAAAGAGTCAACAAGAATATAGTAAGAGGCGATTCGGTTTTAAATGGAATTCTTCGTGGACTTCTTCTAACTCCTCAGACTTAAGTTGTTGATACTAAAAAAGATTGGCATGTGTTCATTGAAAGGTAAATAAGGAGAAGTATTAAAACTTCAAGATATAATAGGGCCACGATGGTGTAGCAGCTAGTGCGCTCGCCTCCCACCAAAGCTAGCCGGATTCGATTCTCGAAGGGATCACTCCCAGATTTTCGCACGTTGGAAACGTACCGGACGATGCAACTGGTCGGTAGGTTTTCTCGGGTATCTCCCGTTTTCCCCGCCCTCGCCTTTCGGCGCTGTTTCACTCTTCCCTCGTTTCCCCCTCGTTGGCTCTCAAAACCCCGTTGTTAAGAGCCACACAAATCTCTCCACCCCATTTAAGACATAATATATTATTTACCTTCTAGCCAACGAACACTGGGGTCCTTGGTTAAGTTCCACGCCTCGACAATGAGAATTTTGGGGATGGTAACTGTCATGTGGGGAATATAGTGAATACTGTCCTCGCTCTTTTCATTCCTCCACTACCCCACCCCCAGCTCGTCTCNACCGGACGATGCAACTGGTCGGTAGGTTTTCTCGGGTATCTCCCGTTTTCCCCGCCCTCGCCTTTCGGCGCTGTTCCACTCTTCCCTCGTTTCCCCCTCGTTGGCTCTCAAAACCCCGTTGTTAAGAGCCACACAAATCTCTCCACCCCATTTAAGACATAATATATTATTTACCTTCTAGCCAACGAACACTGGGGTCCTTGGTTAAGTTCCACGCCTCGACAATGAGAATTTTGGGGATGGTGACTGTCATGTGGGGAATATAGTGAATACTGTCCTCGCTCTTTTCATTCCTCCACTACCCCACCCCCAGCTCGTCTCTTGTCAGTTCATCGGGCTGACCGGAACGACATATGTAACCCTTGTATAGAACAGCCTGATAAATTTAGCACTACTCTTCTTTCATCCACGTTGACCCTACCCGTAAATGAGAAACTCGTAGTTTTTTATTTTCACATTTCTAATGTGTACCGAATACGCGAACAAAGTAGTAAATAGATCATACAAAATTTCAGGCCGCCGTTACTCGGAATTCAGGACTACTTCACTTCAAATATGTTTAGCTGTGAAGATGATTACATTGGCTACGAACTTGTTCGATCGCAATCACTTCCTGTTCAAAGTAAACTGACTAAAGAACTACATCAGAACAACTTTTCGTTTGTGTTGCGCTTAGTTTGACTTTTAGGAAATAAAACGAAAGAGTTATCAAGGTGGCTGAAATAGACGGGATTCTATACATTTATCTAACCCATTAAGTATCAAGAGGTATTTTGATGTCCACTTCCTTAAAAAATTTGCGTCATTTTTAATATTGATAAGAGACGATCTGCCGCACTGTGTTGCGTGTGGGAAGGTTGGAACTACGAGTTGTTGCACTTGCTGCACATGCGCTATCTATTTTCACGTGATGGAGCTACTTTGTATTCAAGATGTCTTCCAAGTCGACACACGCTCCACGAAAACAGTAAGTATTGGTTACGTAATTGAAATTAATCTGAAATTATTATATTCTAAAATTACGAGAAGTGTACAAGGAAAGTAAGCGAAAAAATGTTTTCGTGGTATTTACATCAATATCAATTTAGTGGCATGCTGAACACAAAGTAGATATCATAATTCCCCTGGGGCTGAGGTCAGACATATATGCTGATACTGATTTAAGTACTGTTTCTCGAAAAATAGCACACACATTTTACTACACAGATCGGTAGCATACATTTTAAGGGCTTATAAACGCTTGGTTAATAACTCTTATACCCATATGCCAATGATGGCAAAAGCTATTTCGAAAAATTGTATTATTTTACCTAATTCTTCGAGAAGATTTTCTTTTTTGTAATATTTTATTCTGGGGGAAGGCTGTTACAATTTATTTAGAAACATTGAATATAAATAAGATAAAACACCATTATTTTATATTTTATTTACATATTGTTGCATTGGTTTCATTCAGACGGGAGTTACTTTCCCTTGCAGAAACTCTGGACTACTCTGAAAATCTCCCTGACTACGATGAATTGATGACTGGTCCCAGGTCTGCTGCTTTCAACACCTCCCCTTCCTTCCCATCCCCCGGATAATTAAGCATCAGATAAGGATTCTGGAGACGAAAACTGCAACAACCCCGATGCTCCACCACATAAACAATTTTGCGCCATGGCTGAAATCCATGCTGCAGTTGAGAACGAAACAGACGAAGATTCGCTCATGTAGTGAGATGCTGACCAGTCAGACCACAAGTCATATGAGGAACCTCCAGCAAGAAGGAGAAAAGGGATGGATGTCTCATTTGGAAAAGTGTTATCTCAAGTGGAGTAACGGAGACTTACCTACAGCCTTATCAGTCTCAGGTATGTCACTTACGATTCATTTTGATGCTACATATTTGTCATCAAAAATCATCCTTTGGATTTCAATAGAGTTTTTTTTAATACTAATGGAATAGTGGGTGAAATAGTGAAATATTCCATATTGTATGCCACCCAGAACAATAATCCGAGCTTTTCTTTCTCTGCTAAAGAAAATTACTTTTTCATTGGCATTCTTTATTTCAGTGCATGTCCCTCTTCCATGTAAAAAGAAATGTTTTGGGAAACTACAGATTATTTGCGAAACATCCTTGTTTCAAATGCAATGCGTAGGAATAGATTTGAAGAAATCACAAAATGCTTACTTACACTTTTGCAACAATGAGGAACTTGATGGCAGTGATAAGATGGGTAAAATCAGACCACTTTTGGATTCGCTCGATAATAAATGCATTGCAAATGCTCCTGATGGTAAGAACATTTCTGTTGATGAGGCTACGATCCCTTAATTCGATCGGCATGGATGCAAACAGTTTTTGCGATTGAAACCTGTACGCTTTTGCTTCAAGGCTAGGGTTATGGCACAGAGTTCTGGATATTGCCTTGCGGCAGACTTATATCAAGGGAAAAATCACAACGGTATAAGGCTTAGTGACCAAGATATTGGAAAGTCAGTAGTTATAACTTTTTGTGACTCTCTTATGACCTCGTTCCCTAAAATGCAGTTCTCCTTCTACTTCGACAATTTATTTAATTAACGCTAAGCTTATCTGCTTCTTATCTGAGAAGGGCATGAAAGGAACAGGAACAGCCTGAATGAACAGAATGGATAAGTATCTTATCGCCGACAAGAAGGTAATGCAGAGACGTGAAATGGGATCTTATGAAGTGTAAACTAAGGAAGGTAAGGGTACACTATTTGATGAACATGGAGTGCAGCCAGTTCAGAATGCTAACCGATACAGTTCTAAGGAAAAGAACTCATTGCAAGCGACACAGCCAAATTACATTCACAAATATAACAAGTTTATAGGGGGAGTCGATCTGCTTGACATCAACATTTCGAATTACTGCATTGGTATCCGTGGGAAAAATGGTATATACCAATTGCATTCTGGTCCTTTTATGTGTGTATGACTGATGCATGGATCCTTGCCAGAAGCAAGAAACTGACACTAGATTAGCTGAGTTTTCGGCGGCAATGTGTTAGGGCGCTGCTAGGGAAGTACGGACAAGCGGCATTGTGCCCGGGCCCAATGCGACATTGTGACAGAGCCTCCAAGCCGGCACGAACTTGTCACGGTGGTCGCATCACTTCCACTGGCAACCGTCGTCACACATGTGCACATTGCCGAAAAAACAAAACTCCAGAAGCATGTGATATGTTTTTTTAATTTATACCAGACACAATGAACATAAAATAAATACGAGTTTATAGCTTCATGTTCGTCCATACAGTTTGAATACAAAGAAGATTTCATACAAAGAAAGGTAAGTGTCGAATATTTGTCGTGAGTGCAAAGACATTTGAATTTTTTATATAATAATATGTGTCCAATACGGTGACATTATCTTCTTATTTGTTATTTCAATTATCAAAATCCTGAAAACAATGGAACAAAATACTTGTAGAGTTCCTAAAATAAAATATGAGGACAAAGGTTACAGAGAAAGCAATTTACTTACAGACTACCCATAGTCTTATGACAAGTTTTCAAATAGAAAAAAAAAAGAATTTTGCTCTTTGGGTAATATAAGACTTCTTCAATCCCAAAGGACATATTGATGCTCACCCTACGAGTATATTTTGTAAACTGTGAGTAAGATTAGAAAACTGACAACTCTGGAAGGTAAACAAATTGTTATTATCTTCACATGTAAATTTTAACAAAAATAAAAAAAAACGAATTTACTTTACTTAATGGACTAAACACATAAACAATCAGGTCTAAAAGCATTTTTTGTCACACTATTGCAATCAGATTAAAGTAAGTTGCAATATTCGTCGTAAAAAATGTTGAAAACGATTATGAATAATTACGGAATCCTTAATGGAGGTAAGGGTTTCCTATTGTTTGCATTCAGTTATAAACCACTGCAACTAATTTTGTCTGTAAACGTGACCGAACATGTGGTTGCCATACGATTGTACAATAATGAAGATAATGAAGTTTAGACCAATCGTGTGACCGCAGCCTCATAGCACGAACGTGAAATGTTAAGAGAAATGTTGAGCTCTCACAAATTGTGTTGCTGCCTAGAGCTTGTGATAAAGGACACAAACGAACGTTTGTTGGGAAATCTGCAAAACTCTATTTCACAGGTGAAAACCTGCAGCGTTGTAAACACTGTTTTTTCTTCGAGATGCGAAAAAAATGTTCCTTCAAAACCAGAATATTAAATTTAATTTAACTTATAATGTATGAAACCCCAAAATCATTATAACACAAACAATAATCATGCTATAAAAATTATAATTGCGTTATAAATTTTATCATGTAATTAAAAGTAAAATATTTCTGAACTTTTATATAGACCACCTTACGATATTTCGTCACTATAATATGGTTTATCTCTACAGAGGGCTATAGATGGTTTAGAACGTAAAATATGTCTGTATGTTTTATATGCCATGGGTATGTTTTTGATCCATTTTGGGACTGCGATGCTGTACGTAAACTGTTGTAATGCCAGGCGCCCGCTCGTTGCTCCAGGTGGAAAGGGGGCGCCAAACAGAGGTCAACAAATTTTCTAATTGTTTAATTTTTTTATCTTTTAAAAATGTTGGAAGTTCTGGATGCACAGAGTACACATTTGAATGTGATTAAGCGTAATGTTAATAATTTTTTCGCGAACATTTTATTCTAACTATTAACCATATTTAAACGTACCTCAACTCCGTTGCGTCAATACTAGAACGGACTTACCCAAAGTATTATTCCCTACCTGCTTTGATCTGCGCGCATTAAGTGAAATATTGTTTCTTGTATCCAATTTTAAAACATTTCACCTTAAATAGGTTTAACGAATTCAACTTACAAGTGAAAAAANATATTGTTTCTTGTATCCAATTTTAAAACATTTCACCTTAAATAGGTTTAACGAATTCAACTTACAAGTGAAAAAACCATAAAGAGAATAATATCTACTCATACGTAACAGTAAACACTGTTATTTAGCAAAGAGATTATACATCTNAAAAAACCATAAAGAGAATAATATCTACTCATACGTAACAGTAAACACTGTTATTTAGCAAAGAGATTATACATCTCCGTGGTCCTGTGCGACCGGGTGTTTGGAGAGGTGTGAAGAGTAAGAAGTTAGGGAAGCGTAAAAAATAAATCCGCACCTGTCCGCCCGGATGAAATATTTACCTGGGGCCGCCCCTATGGTGACTCCTCAATAAACAGCTTACAATAACTAAATTAACCTAACTCATTACTTCTGAAATAACTAAGGACCTTTATATTATTCGGCATATTTCGCAATTATTGTTCGTGATGGTGCTGCTTCTTCATAAAAATATGGTTTTTGAAAGATGCTGTGGTGATAAAGCTTTATAAAATCATTACTGGGTATCAATATGAATTCGCTANAAAATATGGTTTTTGAAAGATGCTGTGGTGATAAAGCTTTATAAAATCATTACTGGGTATCAATATGAATTCGCTGATTAAGAACAATTACCTCTACCAAATTAACATAATTTCCTTTACACAAAAATGCAAGTAATTGGTGTTAAAAAAAAGTCTAAGCAAAATTTATTCCGCAACATGTTATTGTAACTNTTTACACAAAAATGCAAGTAATTGGTGTTAAAAAAAAGTCTAAGCAAAATTTATTCCGCAACATGTTATTGTAACTAGCAAACGGCCATAGGTTCTAAGGCTTATGTAAGATGATGACTTTTTATTTAGGCAGTAAATTACAATGCATATTTCTAAGTAATTTTGATGAGAACACTATAGGTATTTCAACACACCAAATAAGAGGAGGAAAGGCAACTTTCGCACAAGGGGACGGGGGCTCGGAGCGTCGAAGATGTTCGTGATCTGTCATTCCGGTCGGCTGGTGGCCATTTTGGATCCAGGTAACCTTGAATTTGACAACTGACCTTGTCCGCGGTAACTTTTAAACTTTTAAAAAAAATCTGGAAAAATTCAAAATATAAAAAAAAAAAAA
>NQII01000755.1:205428-267684 GCA_002778355.1 Clitarchus hookeri
CATTTGGTTTTTCGTTTGTCATGTGTTTATACATTACTGGAGGACGCCATTTGGTTTTTCGTTTGTCAAGTGTTTATACATTACTGAAGGATGTCATTTGGTTTTTCGTTTGTCATGTGTTTATACATTACTGGAGGACGCCATTTGGTTTTTCGTTTGTCAAGTGTTTATACATTACTGAAGGATGTCATTTGGTTTTTCGTTTGTCATGTGTTTATACATTACTGGAGGACGCCATTTGGTTTTTCGTTTGTCATGTGTTTATACATTACTGAAGGATGCCATTTTCGTTGTTTCGTTTGTCATTTGTTCACACATTGCTGGAGAACACCCTCTTGTTTTTTGCATTTGTAATTTGTTTATACATTTCTGGAAGACGCCATTTTGGATTTCATATGTTTTCAACACCTAAGTGGTGCAAGTGTATTAATAATCGATATCGCCCCCCAGCAGCAGCCATATTAGTTTATGTTTTTAAAGTATAGGTTGCACTGTCGGCGCTCTCCATTTTGGATTCTATTTTCAACACTTTGGTGAGTTAATATCTCGATTCATACTCCCGGTGAGTTAATGGCAATCATATTTATAGAAATAGGAAAAATATGTAATTTTTTATTACTAGTTTTTAAAAAAATGTTTTCAAACGACAGTGCACCTACGTGCATGATGCGGGACTTTGAAGGAATACATAATTGATTAGATATATGCAAGGGGTCGGCCCGCGGAATCCGTGGCTTCAATATCCTTGGGTGAGGCAGGTAAACGGGTGCAATTTGAAACCCACCTTTTTTTTTTTTTAATTTTTTGACAAAGTGTAATTATATTAATGTTGTCCTAGGGGGCTACAATAACTGCGATAAATGCTGACCTCAAAAGAAGAAAGCCCGCGTAACCCGCGTTCTTAGTCATCAATGGTGAAGCATCTACATGCGTGCAATCTGAAACCCAGGTCATAAATATGGCCTGGGTAGGTACTTTCGTGCAATCTGAAAGCATTCTGAAATACGGCCTGTGATTAATGCTGGCCTAAAAAGAACCTGGACCCGCGTAACGCGCGTTCTATGTCCCTTAACAATAATTTCAAGCATATAACAATTATATGTTGGTTTTTCCTTACTGAATCAAGTCTTAAAAATTATAGCATACTTTAATATACANCAAGCATATAACAATTATATGTTGGTTTTTCCTTACTGAATCAAGTCTTAAAAATTATAGCATACTTTAATATACACATTGTATGCAAACTGGATTCACAGAAATAGGTTGGCATACTTTTAATGTGTGCTAGTGCACGCCGAGGCAAACATTTTGATATAAGGAACCTGTGTCGGTAAAGGCTCTCCTTCCGAGCTACAGGCGTAAAACTATGTGCGCACTGTTGTAATTCAGCGTGCTGTCTGGGAAAAGTATGTGCGGGCTGGCGTGGTGGCGGCCTGCAGGTGGACAGCAAACGACTGTACCCAATCCCACGCACGACTGCAAACAGTTCATATCAGTACATAAACAAGCAAATAGATGTGAAGCATAGCTCACCTTTACAGGACCTGTTCGAAGTGACGTCCTCCGACTTTCAACCAGGCGTTAATGCGGTCAACAATGTCATTATGCACTCTGTCGAAAATAGGCCCACTGTGATTATTCAACTTCAAGGCAGGTGGCCTGAATTCTCGCAGTCAAGTCCTCCTCACTCTCCACAGGTGTTTAGACGTAACCCCATAAGAAATAGTCCATGGGTGTTAAGTCAGGGGGTATTGTTTGGTGGAGTGGGCGGGGTAGGGGAGGCGGTGATTAGGCTATCGGGCCTCATCGCCCCACCCATCCTCAGGTTAAGGTGTCATTCATGTCCTCCCGTACAGCATGTGTGAAGTTGGGGGAGGCACCATCTCCATTATATGAGAACCATATCCGTTGCCGCACGGCGACTGGCACGTCTTGCATCAATACAGGCAGCTTGTCTTCCAGAAATCGCAGGTAGGAGCTATCATTTGGGCGAGGGTGGAGGGGGGGGGGATGTACGGCCCAGTCCAAATGATCACTATGAATTTGTACTGGTCTTTGTGATATGGGCTTTGAAAGACCCGTACAAATTCTATCATTAAAATAAAGGGGCTAAATGAGATAATCTAAACCAAAGCTTTGTAGTATTACTCCATTTGCGTTTCTATTCAGGGCCATGTCAGGGCCATGCGTTGATAATAGCCAATTCTATGAGTATTTTTCAGCGTAACAGTTGTCGGCTACGACCTGAACAAGACCACGTTCTNAGTATTTTTCAGCGTAACAGTTGTCGGCTACGACCTGAACAAGACCACGTTCTTCGCGAAGATCTGATAACTCAAACTACTCATTGGCTGACGTAATTGCTACTGAAATACGAAAATTTAAAGAGTTCTTTATAAGNCTTCGCGAAGATCTGATAACTCAAACTACTCATTGGCTGACGTAATTGCTACTGAAATACGAAAATTTAAAGAGTTTTTTATAAGATGATGTAACACCATAATTGTGCAGAATATCTATCAAGGTTAGTTGTTGATCCACAAGTATACTAAGGGATGAAATTGCATTATTTTTGTCTTACTTGTAACTGAAATGTTATCTATATTTCCAATAATTGTGGCAGATATTGTTGCGTTATGTTTAGGCGATGTTTCTGATCCACAATCTGGTTGATTGATATATGATTTTCGTATGTAAAGCTCAGGTTTACGGAATTCACTTCCTATCTTACCTTCATGGACAGGTGAGATTTAGATTTACTAACGTCACATTTTATATCGTTTGCCACGAGAATAAGGGGTGGGGTGCTAGTTTACCCCTGAAACCAACAAAAGATGCAACTCCTAGAGATGACAGAACAAGAAATTACGGTTCAAGCATATATTGTAATTTAAGTATAAGAGGTGGCCTTATAAGATTTATTCCACAATGAGTCTTGTACAGACTGTACAATTGTGCAGTGTACCATTATTCGTTCCAGTAACTTTCATTTCTTTAACCAACTTCTACGTGCTTCTCATATTTTTCATTACAGCGTGCGGTGGGTTTGATGTTGAACAATTTACTTCTCGATAACCCCACGCTGCTTGGCTCTCCGAATGATGGACTGCGAGAAAGTTGTATTTCCACTTCTTTCTGTAGTTCTAAAATGAAAGGGCTCGCTCCATCGCCCTGGATTTCTCTTTCGCCGTTCAATTTCCCAATAAGTTCTATAAAATAAACAGTAATGTAGAGAAGTAAACGATCATCCACCCCTTAGTCGATTCGATTCGGAAGTATCGTCTGCTTGTTGGCAAATTTTTATATATATCACTTTCAATGTGGTGTTTCTTACAAAGTATACTGACATAGTAAACATGAATATGTGGTATATAGCATTATCCATCAGATTGTCACTGGGGCCATCCTCACATTTAAAATTAGTAGGATCTCTGNTTTCGCCGTTCAATTTCCCAATAAGTTCTATAAAATAAACAGTAATGTAGAGAAGTAAACGATCATCCACCCCTTTGTCGATTCGATTCGGAAGTATCGTCTGCTTGTTGGCAAATTTTTATATATATCACTTTCAATGTGGTGTTTCTTACAAAGTATACTGACATAGTAAACACGAATATGTGGTATATAGCATTATCCATCAGATTGTCACTGGGGCCATCCTCACATTTAAAATTAGTAGGATCTCTGTCCTCTTCGAAACATTAACAGTAGATTCTGTACCACACCAAATCACACATTCCATCGAATTATGACTGATTGATTATTAGAGCCTTGCAGCAATAAAAAAATATTATTATAACATTCAGCTGATGAGAAATACAACTTTAAGCAATAAGGTTCCTCCAAAAAAAATTAAAAAAGACTAAATACACAGCACTTTGTGTGAATCTCTGTAACAATGGAAGCGTTTCGATTCGTCACAATAGTAGCTATATATAGCCGGTTCTACGCCAACAGGCACTGACGCTGGGACGAGGGACGAGCCGGCAGCGTCTCCCGCGTCAGCCGAAGACGTCATCACGGCTCTCGCGCTAGGTGCGTGGCGATACGAAAGTCTCTCGTCTCTACACGTGGCTCTCAAAATGTCCTCGTCTCTGATTCGCTGCGTAAAGCTCTTATAATAAAATGTTTTAAAAATTAAAAAAAAATTATTTTTTATAAATTTTTAAAATTTTGAATTTTGAATTTTTAAATTTTTTTACTGATTAGCTACACGAGGCTCTCGAAACTGACAAGTCAGTATCGCTCATATTATCTGAAGAATGCATGTGTTGATTGTCCACTGACAACACCTCTCACAGCATATAAGCATAGTCCAATTTCCGAATAATATATAGTCACTAAACAATATGCATCACCCCGACAAAGAAAATTATCACGGAGACATTTAAGTGGTATGCTTATAACGTAAGGTTTGTTTGTATGTTAATGTGCAAACAACTTCACACGAAGCTCTCGTACTGGCTGCATTTAAATTCGAAAGTAAAGTTCAAAATTTCATGTGTAAGTTAATGACGTCACACGAAGCTCTCATACCGGTAGCATTGGGGTATGATGCCAGCTGCTTACTTATTGCATAATGCCAAATATTTATTTTTTCTTTAATTTATATTACACGTTGCTCTTGGAGGTAAGCTAACATTCCATAGGATACTAGCAAATATAAAGATGAAAGGAATATAGGGGCTATATAACGTAACATAAAAAAACTAATTAATTTACATTAATACATGTTTTTTAAATTTAAAATAAAAAAGGGTATTGGATATGAACAACTGTTAGCGGTGCTGCGTGATAATTAATACTTTATGAAGTTTAGTGTAAATTAAATTTTTTATTTATTTTTTATTTTTTTCAAAAATTACGTTACACGAGGCTCTCGAAGGAGGATGAAGTTGGCTGACTATAGGATGCTGACAATGTTAAAGGCGCCTTGGGTGTGTTTACACCTAGGTACTTAAAAAAAAGTAAGATATTTTTAATAAAAATTCTACATATTGTATCACAAATCTGAGAGCGGAGCTGCGTGACGTCTGCTTCTAATGGAGGTGAAAGATACCTATCGAGGCAACATACTGCTCCTGGCTGGCTGGTTGGCTCGCGTTAACGGTCCAGTGTTCGACGCGGAATGCAGGCTGCACGTCCTGTGTTCGGTGCTGCTCCTGGCTTCACCTCCACTGCTGCATGCTACATTTAGGCCCTATGAGAACTTTTCACGTACTCGCATTCCATTAGGGTGCCGCAGTGACGCAAAGGGTAGATGACACGTTAAACTATACTGCGATTGAATACATACATTTTACGAACGTCGTCGTGCTTAACTCCTTCGTTCCTCTTTGAATTCACCATCTTGGAAACTTCGTGCAGGAGCCGGACTAGATGTTCGTATGTTGCTGTCTTCGGATGCGTAGTATTTACAAAAACTTGTATCCCTTCATTCTGATGGTTCCACATCTCCTTGCTGGGTTATGAAAGTACTTTGTTGGTTGGAATCAACTTCAACTGTAACAAGGCTGGTTGAATAACATCTGGCGGAAAGTGCACTGGTAGAGACGCCCCCCAATTCTTAAAGAAATAAAAGATGAAAAATCCGTAATACTTCCAGTCGAGGTGCTCGCTTCGTCTATTAAGTTGGGGAAGGCATGTTTTAAATCGTAAATGGTTGAGCAACTCACATCTGCATCTGTTCCATGGACAGTGGTAGATGGACGCTCCATCCATACGACCTGGTAATTTCTTGTCTTTGATGCACGAGTCTAAGAATCCGACTAGCCTCTCTTTAGTCGATGTAATGGTTAATATTGCAGATGATTATATCGCCATAGAGGAATTCAGCCAATCCCCCCATGTTATATCGTTCAATGAATTCATAACTGCTGCAGATCCTTGTTGAAGAGAAAGAATGCTGCTGATATACATTCACACTGCTATTGGTGGTTTGTGAATGCTTGCTGCCAGTAAGCCAAGAGACTCCTAAGGATCGATACTGAAAACGATGCATGTAGGATCAATAATGCGAAACAACGACAGAAGAATATCTGTCGATATATTAAGTGCAACTTTCTTAGAATCGTTTACAGGTAAAGGAGAACGAGAACGTTTAGACGAGGATGACACCAATTGCGTATCAATAGTAAAGATTTCTTCGTTGTTATACATGGTGCAAGCACATGAAATACCTGGTATCCAATGGGAAATACAGCTATGTTTAAACGAAAAAATAGATTTACAAAGTATATCGTCTAGAAAAGCCAAATATTCCGTCACCACGATCAGAAGACCCAAAATCGATTGAAGGAACTTCAGTAACAATCGGCACCGTAAAAGGAATAATTAGTAATTGTGCAATGCGCTCTCCACAAATAATAAGAACAACTGTTGAAGTAGGATTAAAAGCACGAACGTATAATTCTCCTCTGTTATCAGGACCACAATTACTAGCGTATAATAAAATACCTTTTCGACCTGATGAAGTTCTTGTACAAAGAAATCCCAAATTTGAATGTGGATATTTCACTTTTATTCCCGTACGAAATGGATAAAATTCACCTGGTTGTAACAAGCGATCTCCGACAACGTGTAGATCAAGTCCTGCTGATCCGTTTGTAGCAAAGCTATAAACGTTAGCCTGAGGATGTACTCGTTGAACGAATAGTATTGGTGCTTCTTCTTCCCACGAACACACACCGAATAACTGCCGATGGCAGAAACTCTTATATATACCTGCAACCTGTACAAATACACTTAATGTCGCTGCCTTGAGAACAAACGAAATAACAGTCGTAGTCTGGAACTAATAGCACGTGTTCAAAAAACCCATTCTGCTAATGACATGTGGCGTCAGCCAGAGTCTCTAAGTCAACAAATAGTGAAGTTATCGAGATTTCTCCAAATCAAGTCATTTAAGTTATCAGGACATCTTTAAAAAATATTCTCAGACACGGCAGTCGTTAAGTTATCGGATCGTTAAAAAAAACATTCCCAGATACGGCAGACNATCAAGTCATTTAAGTTATCAGGACATCTTTAAAAAATATTCTCAGACACGGCAGTCGTTAAGTTATCGGACACCGTTAAAGAATAATTATGTTCTGACCCAACAACACGAGCTTCCACTTCCAAAGAGGCCGGCAGGTGACATCACACCCGCTCTCTACAGTCTCAACAAAATTTAACTCAGTATTTCAGAAGTATACATACATAAATAATACTGATTAACGGATTTGCATACCAGTGCAATGGAGATCGTGCAGCGTCGAACCACGCTTCCTGTGCTGATCTGTGGCGTTGACGGAGATGAAATAAACGGCTTTAAATCACGTCATGGAAAGTTATTACCGGGGACCGTACGAGCTATTGTAGCCGTTTTACTCCATAGCCGCAGGCCATGGATCCCTGCGATGAACTGCACTTACCATTAAATCAACCGAGGCTACGAGCAGTGTTTTTTCTGAGGTTTGTATAATTATTGTTCATACGAATTTATTAATAATTGTTTGCAGCATCAATACTGTGATTTAATACTCAAATTTTAGTATCCCCTGCGTTAAATATAGTTTGCAGGTTTATATAATTTTCCATATGAATTTATTAAATACTGTTGCAGTATATTCGGGCGTAAGATATTTTTTTCTCAGATCTACATAATGAATATTGAAGCATGTATGAATAAATCAATCACTAAGTGCAGAAGCAATACTATTATTTAAGACACATTCCAATGTTGAAGAAATCCCCCTTGCCATTGATGCCGCGGTGGAAGAGTGGCTAAACACACAGTTTCTTCCAGCGTAAAGTAATAGATTCTGTAATAGTACAAAATAATATAATGGATATTGAACAAAGTAATTATTATTCATATTCATATATTAAACACTCTTTACTTGTGTAATATATGCACAGATGTATAAATTCTTTCCTTTACAAGTTTTTTCCACAGTAAAATAAGTATTAAAAAAAACTATTCTTTAATGGTTCTTGAAGCATAAACTCGACACTTGTGTAATATGCGCTGGTTGGTGGGTGCGTATAACTTGTACAGTATCTCATGTTTATTTAATAAATATTCATATAAAATTATTAAACACTTTCGCAGTATATTTCACCATGAGATCTATTTGTTAGGTGTACATAATGAATATTGAAGCATGAACTCGAAACTTGTGTGTTTATAACTTGTTTCCTTTATTAGCACTAAAAAATATATTTTTCTTAGTGGAACATCATAAAATGTCCTGGTTTCCTTTGCAGGTTTCTCNCCTTTATTAGCACTAAAAAATATATTTTTCTTAGTGGAACATCATAAAATGTCCTGGTTTCCTTTGCAGGTTTCTTCCACAGTAAAAAAGTATTTAAGGGAAATTTTTTTTTTAATAGTAATAAATAAAACATTTCTGAGGTTAATTTATGTATTTATTAAACATATTTTGCAATACAAATGCATCATATTTCACAATATATATATAATTAAACACTTTTATTTAATATACATACATTTTAGTATCTTCCACAGTAAAATATATATATATTATGTTTATTAAGNCCTTTATTAGCACTAAAAAATATATTTTTCTTAGTGGAACATCATAAAATGTCCTGGTTTCCTTTGCAGGTTTCTCCCACAGTAAAAAAGTATTTAAGGGAAATTTTTTTTTTAATAGTAATAAATAAAACATTTCTGAGGTTAATTTATGTATTTATTAAACATATTTTGCAATACAAATGCATCATATTTCACAATATATAATTATTAAACACTTTTATTTAATATACATACATTTTAGTATCTTCCACAGTAAAATATATATATATTATGTTTATTAAGNATTAAACACTTTTATTTAATATACATACATTTTAGTATCTTCCACAGTAAAATATATATATATTATGTTTATTAAGCAATTTGATTTTAATATAGTTTTTGGAACTCTGATTAATTTATTTTGCTGATGTTACCATTATGGTGCACAGACATATTTTAAAAACGTAATATAGTTGGAATAACTTCCTAACTATCGCAAGTTACTTTAAATACCAGTTGCTGGCTTGTCCTTCCGTTTACCACTGGCATAACATAACCATGCAGACGGCTCGGACTTGGAGCCAGCCAGCCAGGAGCAGTATGTTGCGTCGATAGGTATCTTTCACCTCCATTAGAAGCAGACGTCACGCAGCTCCGCTCTCAGATTTGTGATACAATATGTAGNTCGATAGGTATCTTTCACCTCCATTAGAAGCAGACGTCACGCAGCTCCGCTCTCAGATTTGTGATACAATATGTAGAATTTTTATTAAAAATATCTTACTTTTTTTTAAGTACCTAGGTGTAAACACACCCAAGGCGCCTTTAACATTGTCAGCATCCTATAGTCAGCCAACTTCATCCTCCTTCGAGAGCCTCGTGTAACGTAATTTNAGGCGCCTTTAACATTGTCAGCATCCTATAGTCAGCCAACTTCATCCTCCTTCGAGAGCCTCGTGTAACGTAATTTAAAAAAAAAAAAAAAAAAAAAAAAAATTTATTTACACTAAACTTCATAAAGTATTAATTATCACGCAGCACTGCTAACAGTTGTTCATATCCAATACCCTTTTTTATTTTAAATTTAAAAAAACATGTATTAATGTAAATTAATTAGTTTTTTTATGTTACGTTATATAGCCCCTATATTCCTTTCATCTTTATATTTGCTAGTATCCTATGGAATGTTAGCTTACCTCCAAGAGCAACGTGTAATATAAATTAAAGAAAAAATAAATATTTGGCATTATGCAATAAGTAAGCAGCTGGCATCATACCCCAATGCTACCGGTATGAGAGCTTCGTGTGACGTCATTAACTTACACATGAAATTTTGAACTTTACTTTCGAATTTAAATGCAGCCAGTACGAGAGCTTCGTGTGAAGTTGTTTGCACATTAACATACAAACAAACCTTACGTTATAAGCATACCACTTAAATGTCTCCGTGATAATTTTCTTTGTCGGGGTGATGCATATTGTTTAGTGACTATATATTATTCGGAAATTGGACTATGCTTATATGCTGTGAGAGGTGTTGTCAGTTGACAATGAACACAATCATTTTTCAGCTAATATGAATGATACCTACTTGTCAGTTTCGAGAGCCTCGTGTAGCTAATCAGTTTAAAAGTTAAAAAATAAAATTTACCAAAATTTTTTTTTTAAATTTTCAAAACATTATATTATGGGAGACTTGCGTTGCCAATTAGAGACGAGGACATTTTGAGAGCCACGTGTAGATACGAGAGTCTTGCATTGTGCCGCACACCCAGCTCGAGAGCCGTGATGATGTCATCGGCTGACGCGGGAGACGCTGCCGTCTCGTCCCTCGTCCCGGTGTCAGCGCCAGGTGGCGTAGAACAAGCTATTTATAGCTACTCACATTTATATATTTTTATGTCCATTGCGGACCGACAACCTATTACAACCATCAATTGGAATGTTACATAATCGTTCAATTCAGTGGTCATCCTATATCACGCGATTTTGTTAGAAACGTTCTAGGTTTAGCATCTTGCACTCAACGAATTTGGTATCAGCAGGCCGAAAAAGCATTACGAAACTACCAAGAACCACACTTTATAAATATATTCATATAAGTGTGTGTGTGTGTGTGGTTGTGGGTTTTTTATATAGGGGATTGTTGCCTTCAATGGAGCTGATAAGTATTCTGTGTTTTAAAATAACAAAGGATGCACCAACATCGTTCTGTAAAAAGTGACCACACATATAATATAACCCTACTCTTTAGCACCCTTGACGGATATATAAATCCCTATGTTTCATGGAAAAAATATTTCAAACAATTGCAAGTGGTTCTTTCATAGGTAAGTTGGGTTCTACGAATGGACCATGTTAGTTCCATCAATGTACCACTCTAAATATCTAATGGGTTTACAATAAAAATGACCTTAATTTATAAACCGCACAGTTCAAACGACATACATGTATTGTCTAATTATAAATTAGACACAATCAAAACAAACTGCAAAAACTTAGCTTAAAATTTCTTCAACTTTCCCTTTTGTCAATTTATAGACCTATTTTTGGTAACACATAGAAGATCTCGTGTAAATTTTGGCTTAATAATTGCGTTAATAAGGGAAATTAAAAAAAAAATATTTCAAAACTGAAGGTTATTGGCCAGTGTTGGAGAAGAACCTTTACTTTCCCCTTTTCATGCCAACACAATATACATGACGCTACTTTTTGCCCGTCATACAATGTATATACAGTATAATAGCTCATATTACACACAGCCGCACACAGACACGAAGATCATCTCATAAGCCTGTATTGTCTTTGTAAATTTGGATAACCAAGAAACTTTTTAGGCTTCTGAAGTGTCCAAAAGTATTTATAGTGTTATTATGTAAGTTGAAATTCGTATTACAATATTTCAAATATACGTCTCATTAAATTATTTACGTATAAATCTTTAAAACATATTTGCAGAGATACGGAAATTTTAAATATATATATATATATATATATATATATATGTATTTACCAAACAAGTGTCACTAGAACGCGATAAAACTATTTTTCTTATGTGTTTGGAACAAAATTATAAATTTAAAAACCTTATAATAATTCTTTAAGAAAAGTGCTTCAAATTTGAAACTACGTAAAATTACTCCCGATATCGTGTTATGTTTGTTCGACAATTGAACGCCCTTGAGATGTGAACGCATGGCTATCCATGCTAGGACCTTTAGTTCTGAGATGTTGGTTCCGACCTGCGAGGCAGAGGCATTTACAACGACGCCATGGCCCGCAGTTGGTTATGGCGAGTCAAACGTCGCGCGCGTGTTTATTGGTCGTATATCACGGCAGGGACGTGTCGCTGAAGTGAGTGCCACGTCGAAAAACCCAGAGCTTAGCCACCCCTGCGGAGAACCAAATAGAAGTTAGTACGTTCCTGCAGAGACGAGGCAAAATTCGCTGTTCGACTCGTTTAACCGTGCCGACTACCAAGATTTGTTGAGCGTGCCTAAGTCCAGAATCGCGGGAGCGGTAGTGATGACCCAGGCACGCGCATCACATGCCTCGTTAATAGTGGTACAGAGATTTCGGGGACTCATTCAGTATCAGGCTAAACTTCAAACCATTGTGCAATGTGGGGAGTTTTCACTTTACAGAAATTTATTTAATACGCTTTGGAGACCAGTGAACTAGTGATGAACAAATTGGAAGTAGTGTGACTTAATCACATAAAGACAGCAGAAGACATTCAACCAATGGACCAAAGTGACGTACATCCAATGGACCAACTGGACATACATCCAATCGACAAACGTAATTCACACAAAAAATACAAAGTACTGAGAAATCCGGTTTACTGTTGGATGAATTTGCGAAATTATCGAGTATCTACACTGAATAACGAAACATAAAAAGTAATGTAATATGTGTCAACATCATTTTACCAAAAATCAGTAGCGTCTTGCTCTTTTATGCGGGAATAAATATTTAACACGGTTCAACTGTATGTTGATGAATCAAAAAGATTAAGTAACAGGTTACCAGAATACAGACGACAGCCAATAAATAAAGGGAAATATCAGACAATGCGCAGTAATGTAATAGGTTGGTAGCTAGCAGGCAGCCAGTTTATCCTGTCATTAATATAAGTCTACCATTTGTTCGCGCTAGGGAACAGAGGTGAGAAGTGTCCACCCCTGGCAATGAGGAACGTGAAGGCCAGACACCTTTAGCGCTCACGCAGCAGGGGGTTATCTGTGCAATTAAGATGCCGAGACAGAGCTGGCGTGCTACAAAGCAGTATGAGTAGAGACTCAATTGTGAGCTGACCTGTGTGTTACTGTAGGTTCCAGTGTTCAACCATGCAGCATTAATAAGCCTTTATAAAACTAATTATTTTGTTTTTATTATGTTGACAAACATTTTGGCGACCCCAGCGTAATTTTGAGTATGAACACTGGAAGTGACAGTTTAGTGGCTGCGTTCGCAGACGATCGCGCATCAGCTGTGCCTCGCGGATAACCATTTTGATGTTGATGGACAAACAGGAGCGCAGTGTTATCAGCGGTATGATGTTGGCAGCTATGGTCGAACCCAACGGTCGCGTGTTTGCGGGCTACATGTAATAATAATCGTGGTTTTCAGACGTGTTCGGGCAGCGCGCAGCAACGGACATGTGTATGGGGCCACATACAAGGACAATCCTAGTTGGCAGTAGTATCGGGCGGTCTGCGGCGAAGGAAATTCAGATCGTCTACAATGTCTGACAAAGGCTGGCAACTGCGTTCACACGATGTGCAGTGGCGAGCCTGCATGCAGGTGATACCTGTTCGGGTATCCTTAGTTGTAACTATCAACTGGGACTGCAGCTGCACCAGGCGCAGTTAACATGTGGGAGTAACTAAGTCATCGTTGCACGACTACAGTGATATTCAGGTAANCAGTCATCGTTGCACGACTACAGTGATATTCAGGTAAGTGTGAAAGTGTCTTCATTTACCCCTTTCTCAATCATTTCTCTGTCTATCCTTATCCCTATTTCTCTCGCATCTTGTGTTGTGATTTGTGTTCCTGANGTTCGGGTATCCTTAGTTGTAACTATCAACTGGGACTGCAGCTGCACCAGGCGCAGTTAACATGTGGGAGTAACTAAGTCATCGTTGCACGACTACAGTGATATTCAGGTAAGTGTGAAAGTGTCTTCATTTGCCCCTTTCTCAATCATTTCTCTGTCTATCCTTATCCCTATTTCTCTCGCATCTTGTGTTGTGATTTGTGTTCCTGANCCCCTTTCTCAATCATTTCTCTGTCTATCCTTATCCCTATTTCTCTCGCATCTTGTGTTGTGATTTGTGTTCCTGAATCGAGATTGCAGAAGATGTAAAAAGGGTACTTGTAAACCAGCGAGCGCAATTCAAGGGGCGCTTGACGATATTTGCAAAATATGTAGACTCTATTGATAAGGATCAGGATAAGTCACATTTGTCTATTCGTCTGGAAAAATAATAAATACACTAGAAGCCTTCGAAGAGCTACAAACTCAAATAGAGCTTATAGATGAGATCGAGCTAACAGGTTCAGATGAAGATGAGTTGGAAACCTCATACTTTTCCGAAATATCCCAGGCTAAGCAATATATGCTTCAAACACATAAAATTGTGGCTCACCAAGATGAATACCAGATGTGTAATGGGCAGCACAAAATCTTTCTAGGTAAGCAGTTTTTGAAATTGACACCACGGGAACGAGTTACATCAGTTAAGGAGTATGGGATGTGATTCAACTGCTTGAGTTCAAATCATCTGGTAAAATAATTTCAGGCAAGTAATTGCAAAAAATGTCAAAAACACAACACACTTCTTCATTATGAGCAAGACAGGGGTCAACATGAACCCAACCAAAATGAAAATCAAGAAATTTTATTCTGCGTCTCCGTGGTAAATACAGCGATACGAGTACTATTGTCAACAGTTTGTGTAGATGTCGAAGACCAAAGATGCCGAAAGGTTACATGCAGAGCTCTACTGAACTCCGCATATCTGTCAAACATCATGATTTAATCTATGTGTAAGAGATTAGGTTTGCAGAAACATGCAGTTAGGATCCCAGTGATAGGTCTTAATGAACAACACACCCACGCAAGGTATACAGTTCCTGTTAACATCAGTTCATGTAGGAGTGAATATGAGGCATACATAAATCGTCTTTTACAACCCGGGATAACACAGAATTTACATACAATGAAATTAGGCACAAGGAAATGGAAGATTGCGGAATCACTGGAATTAGGAGATCCAGGCATCAGTTGTCCTGGCCGAATAGACATGCTTAATGTAGGGGAGTTATTCTGGGAGGTGATGGAGAGAGGAAAGATTGTGCTTCACGAAGCCCTCCCCATCTTGCAAGAGACAAAATTAGGTTTGGTGGTAGCAGGACGAGTGCGACAAAACTTAGTATCACATGTAGAGTCACTCTACCACCTCAGTTTAAATAACAGACTTGACAATATTTAAGAAAATTTCGGGAAGTTGGAGGAAACCTGTATAAACAAACACGGCTCAACAGAAGACGAGCACAGTGAAACATAATTCCTACAAGGTGTGAACCGTAACAATGAAGGGCGGTACATGGTGAGGCTCCCATTCAAGGGCAACCTGTCCGCATTAGGTAACTCCCAATTATCTGCACTAAAAATAATCTACAAATTAGAGACAAGACCATCCAAACGACCAGGGTTAAGAGAACAATAAATCACATTCATGAGAGAATACAAGGCTTTGGGGCATATGATGGTGGTTCCAGATGAAGAAGTCACAAATTACATTCAGCCACAACACTACCTCCCCTACCTTCCAATTGTTAAGAAACATAGAACTTCAGTAGATCGCGAGTAGGTTTTGATGAATCTGCCAAGAAATACACTGGAAATTCTCTCAATGATTTGCTTTTGATTGGGCCAGTTATACAAGATGATTTATTTTCAATGGTAGTTAAATTTAAATAGCGCCTATATGCTCTAACAGCAGACATTGAGAAAATGCAAAGGTAAATACTAGTGTCTGAGGAGCAGAGAGATATTCAAATGATTTTATGGCATTAGTGTCGGGAGAACTACTGTAGTGTTACATGTTAAGGACATTTACATATGGGACAGCATGTGCAACCATTCTAGCAACTAGACCCTTAAATAGACTAGCAGAAAAAAAAAATATTTAGCTTTCCAGTGACTTCAGAAATAATGAGCCAGCACTTTTATGTAGATTATTTAATGACAGGTGCAGACACAATTACGGAAGAAATTAGAGTACAAGACATCACTAGAATGTTAATGCAAGGTGGATTTAACCTACGCAAATGGTGTTACAATAAATGTGAAATATTGGCCCACTTATCATCAGAGGAAAAACCACTTGAAGTGCAGGCTCATTGACGAGACAGTCAAAGAAAAAACTCTGGGTCTCTTGTGGCGTACAAGCAATGGGGTTTTCGGTATTAAATTAATCACTTTAACAGTAAACCAACCAAATGCTTAATTCTGTCAGAAATAGCTCACCTATTTGACCCTTTATGCCTCATTGGACCTATTACTGTAACAGCAAAGCTGAGCATGCAGGAGCTATAGCAGTCAAAGTTAGAATGGGATGAAGACATACCTGTAATGCCGAAGAAAAAATGGGACATCTTCAGAAATTATCTTCCTCAAATTAATAAATTGTACATAAAGAGGAGAACCACAGTTGGTGAACTGTGCTGCAACATGCTACTACGTGTGTTTTGTGATGCATCAGAAGCAGCTTATGGAACATGCATTTATCTAAGGTGCACTGATAAGGAAGGTGTAACATAGAACAAATTAATTTGTGCAAAACCCAGAGTGGCTTTATCTCTTTGCCAAGGTTATAACTTTGCGGGGAACTCATGGCCACAGAGCTAACAGCAAGGGTGCAGGTAGCACTGGGTTTGGAATCCGTTCACATTAACTACTGGGCAGACTGAACAATTGTATTGTCCTGGTTGGCTGCACCATCAGCTAATTGGAAAATGTTTATAGCAAACGGAGTATCAAAAATCAGAGCAGCACCCAGAGAGATGACTAGCACTATGTGAAATCAGGTGACAAGCCAGCAGATCTGCTATCCAGGGGCATGACACCAGAAAGGCTGATTGCAATGGATTTATGGTGGAAGGGACCAAAATGGCTGGGTATGAAGGAGTAGGAATGCCCTACCACAGCAACAACTGAACTCAGCAGAGAACAACTGTGTACAGAGAAGAAGCAAGTTGTGGTGTTACACATTATATGTCCTCAGTTCACAATATTTACAAGATTTTTGTCATTCGGGAGTCTGATCAGAGCAAAGGCTTATTGTGTTCGGTTCATCGCATCAATCAGGAGACACACGAAACCTCCACGAGGATTGGGGCTGACTATGGCTGAGTAAAGTATGTCAACAACAATTATGATTAAGTTAACACAAACTGAAGCATTTTCGCTGGAATAAAGAGCTCTCATGAATAATCATGAGTTGCCAAAGACAAGCCCATTGAGCTCACTAAACCTTTTTTGATCAAAGAGGGTGTGATATGTGTAGGTGGACGCATACAAAAATCACCAATAATGTGAGTTCAAAGTCATCCTGTAGTCCTACCCAACATGCATAATATATTAATGCTAATTGTGCAAGAAGAGCATCTTAAGCTTCTGCATGCAGGGCCAGAAGCATTATTATATTTCTTCTGACAATGGTAATGGCCTTTAAATGGCAGGAGATTAGCGAACAAGGTGTTCTGCAACTGTGGGGGTGGTTTTAAGGTGAAACCAAGAGCAGCCACTCAATTAATGGGAGAGCATCCGACAGGGCATGTTACACCATCAAGACAGTTTCTTCACACTGGAACAGTCTATTGTGGCCCCGTACAGATCTGTCAAACAAAACAGAAAGGGATCCCTACCAAGGGATATGTCTCCGTTTTGTGTGTTTTGCCACAAGGGCAGTCCACTTAGAACTGGTAACCAACCTGACTACTGAAAACTTACTAGCAGCATTACGAAGATTCACCTCTCACCGAGGGAAATGTGCTGACATTTATTCCGACAATGCCACTAATTTCACTGGAGGAAATAGAGATCTTCAAGAACTCAAGAATCGTTTTCTGTCTGAAGATCATCAGCAGCAGATCATTCCAACACTGGCAGAGCAAGAAACCGAGTGGTATTTCATCACACCCCTGCACCACATTTCGGTGGTTTGTGGGAGGCAGGTGTTCGCTCAATGAAACATCACTTAAGAAGAGTTGTAGGTCTAGCTATCTTATCATATTAAGAGATATACACAGTTTTAACTCAAATTGAAGCATCCCTCAACTCTAGGCCACTGACTTCTATGTCATCAGATCCACCAGGCCTGAAGGGACTAACTCCTGCCCATTTCCTGACAGGTGATTAACTTACTGCCGTCCCCGAGCCAAACGTTACATTCCTTCCTCAAAATACACTCTCACACTGGCAGCATGTGAAACAAGTAATCCAACACTTCTGGGGAAGGTGGATGAAGGAGTACCTATCGGAACTGCAGCAGCGAGCCAAATGGAGAGTTCAGGGTTCGAATGTGAAGCTGGATTCCCTAGTCCTGGTGAAGGAAGATAATGTGCCACCACTATGTTGGAAACTTGCCCGAGTGAAGTATTTACACCCAGGGAATGACGAACTTGTACTGGTAGTTACTCCTCAGACGTCTCGGGGAGAACTCAAGAGAGCTATTTCCCAACTTCGTCCACTCCCATAAAAGTGAATCATACGAGTTGATAGCTGACGTTTCAAGGGGGCGGGAATTTCGTGCTAAGGAACACAGGTGAGAAGTGTCCACCCATGGCAATAAGGAACTTGAAGGCCAGATACCATTAGTGCTCACATAGCAATGGGTTATCTATGAAAGGAAGGTGCCAAGACAGAGCTGGCGTGCTACAGAGCAGTACGAGTAGAGACTCAATTGCGAGCAGAAGTGTGTATAGGTTCCAGTGTTCGACCATGCAGCATAAAATCACTTAATAAAACTCAATATTCTGTTTTTATTATATTGACAAACACCATTATTTCCTATAGGTGCACGTAAGCCCAAAAACCTGCGAGCATCTTTCTTCATATCGTCTTGCTTCTATGCGATTTTTCAGGGGTCACCGTGTCGTTTCATGGCATATCAATGAAAGTAAAGGATTTTTTATGTCCCAGAACAAGTTTAAATATCACTTAACGGAATTTCCATACATTTTATTTTAAAAAAGAAAGAAACTGTAAATGCCAGGGATTGAGGTAAAAAACAGAAATTATCATTTGAGCAAGAACATTTTCTTCAGTGCTGTTTGCAAGCAGAAGTCTGTCAGCTAAACTGAGCAGATTTTGAGGCTTCTGTGGTTAACTCCACCCACACACGCGAACAGTGGCCTCAATGGCCAGAATCATAGTGGAGCATTGTTTCCCAATGAGTGTGGTAATTTTGCATCAGACGTCTTCCCGGCCAACAGGGAATTTTCCGCATCACGCAGTAGCCAATCAGACACTAGGAAAGTTTCCAGATCCTTGCGTAGCCAGTCATCGACTGGGCATGTCCATACCAAACTACGACACATCACTTATCTGTGTTATATGACTGTAGCCGAACCTTAGGTCAATTTGCAGCATTCCGAACCCACGTTCGGCAAATTTCTGGCTCGAATCTTGCTTTCGCTATGCATGTGAATGCCTTTTTTTTTTTTTTAGATGTAAGCTCAAATTATCACAGTTATTATTTATCATTCACCGATTAGTCTTCAAAATAAAACGAAGACGTTAACACATAGGCAAGTAATGTATACCTGCATGTTTGTGGATATGCGCAATTTTATTTATAGCGACACGTAATTCCAGAAGCATTTAATAGGTACTGTTAATGCTGAAGATATTTCAGTAAATATATTATTCCCCACAATGACTTTTAATAACCAGAAACAAAATATAGCCTTGACATTCATCAACCAAATAGTATTTGTAATCACTAACAAATGATTCTTTCAGTGTAAAATTTTTTTTCAGTCAATTGTGTACGTATATGAATACAAATGTAAAATTATATTTGTCGTGGACCTAATTTTAATTAATCCACAATTAACAGATCTCTTTGAAATCAGTATTAGAAAAAAATCGGTGCTTCTAACTACATATATTTTCACTGTCGCATTTTCAAGCATTTTCAAATTACATTTAACAGCAAAACCGGAAATTAAATTCAATGCTTTGACAACGTATTGTTATGTGCGGACTTCCGCACAGGGCGCGGGCGCCATGCTACCTAGTTATGCACCATCCCAGCGCTGTGGAGGTGACCCACTTCGACACTCCCCTCCACAAGGCAGAACCGCTCACCGCTACGTCGCCTCGTCTGGCAGCCAGAGGAATGATTGACAGCAAACCTGGCTAGTGACAAAACCCCTCCTCCGCCATGCCAGAGGATGAGCAAGAATTTTCTGGTTATCATGTCCTTCAGCGCAACGTGGTATTTGAAGTTTCTGGGCTATGGCCGGCGTCACTATAAATACCGCTGCAACCAGAGGACCAGCAGTGTTAGTGGTAGCCATTTGGCTGAAGTTTGGTATTCGGGAAAAGTATGTGAGACATCAGTGGAGAGAAATGACGACTACAGAGGGTGCGAGACGAAGACAGACGAGTGTTTATGCGGTGTGGACGGACGAGAGTTCATGGTACCTGTCGAGTAGTGTGTATGTGTGTGTGTGGGGGCGTTCGTAGTACTCTAGAACATTCCGGATAGGTGTAGTGTGGAATATATTAAGGTGGTACTGTGTGACTCTGTGATACGTTCTTTATTATAAATATTCGAACTGCCAAACATAGACACATAATTCATAAAAAAATTCAATAGCTTTGGATATGCCGTTTGTTGGGATTGATTTTAGTTATTTTATTACATAAATTTCTTTGAGGTCATTGTGAATTTTACTGGTTACATTTATTAATTGTAAATAGCAAGTGTTATCCATTATTGTGAGATATTGAATCGAGGGTATTGTCTCTATAGAATTTTTTAATGAATTAAGAAATTATTAACTCTTTTTTTAATTGAGACGTCCATCTCTTAAAGAACTTTTCAAAACCCACTGACTTTGAAAAATTGTAACAGTATTAACAATGTTGCTTTTATATTTGTAGGTACTTATATATTTGATTTATTTGTGCATTATTTACATACATATAAGTTAATATAAGTATATCCGTGACATATTTGAGTTGTGAACAATATTACTGTTACACTTGATAAAATTAGTTGGATTTATGACACGTCAATATTACATCTAAGTAAATATTAGTTTATTCGTAACATATTTGAGTTATTAACAATTTTATTTTTACACTTGATTGACACTTTATTAAATTCGTTTTATTTATGATACATCAATATTACATATGATGAAAGGATACAAACAGGAAGGAAAGAAGAACTTGGTTAGGGGTTTGAAAAACTGCTCATCTTGCTTCGAACAATCTATAACTATAATTGATGGCTATATCAGGTGACACTGTAGTATTATTAAAAACATAAATATGTTATTCTTACTAAAAATGCTCGAAAACAGAGCATGTCCTAATTTCATTAAGCTATAGTTCATAAATATCACATTTCCAATACTCCTATAGCTTGCAAAATTATTTTTAACACTTCACTACTATTATTACACTGAGAATATTAACACTATCTATTGTTTAATATATTTTTTGCAGTAGTGGGCAATTTTATTTTTGAAGCTTAATTGCTGATGTTCTTAATGAACTAAAAAACAGCTTCACGCATAAATATTTACCTAAAAATGTAGGGTGAACACAAAGTCGTACCCCAGATAATTTGGCCGAACTACTTGTATTCCGATTGTTTTTCATCAGCATGTAAGTGGTCCGGTCGGGCGATTCAAAGTGAATTATAAACATACCAGAAAGGAAACGACCATGTAATCTAAAATGGCACAGGAAAGAAATTGAAAACAAAGAAACTCGTATTAGTGGAGTTGGCTTAAGTGAGAAGTATGATATAAAATTAAATATGTTAATCGCAGGCAAGTAAATAATGCCTTATCAGTGTGAAATGTTTAAATTATATTTAAAGGGCAACTCTTTCAAACTAAAAGTTCAAAGATACCAAATAAAAAAAATTTATAATCAATTTATATATGCTTTGTAATTTATCGTACAGTTAACATTTTAAATTTCCTTAAGTTTGAAATGTACTCACACGGTAAAAAAAAATACTGTTATTCTTTGTAAACTAACTTAGCTACCAATTATATTATTGTAAAACTACAACAAAATTAGAGAAAATTGTACTAGACATTACTGTGGGAAGTTTTTAACTAATGTAGAATTTAAAGGAGATAGTGCTGTAGACTTCAAACTTATAATTTACATGGAGGTACAACAAAATTTTGGGTATTTCACAAAACAGGGTGCTGTAAAGTTGAAATATCGCACATTTCTTCAAATCATTGTCTGCAAAACATACAGAACTTTAATCGTGTAGCTTTATTACGAATGATTGGTGCTCAATGTGTTATTAAGCTTTGTCTGAAGATAACTTGTACTTTGCAGGGAACAAGTACCTTTATAGATGCGTGGAAATAAATGGAATTGTGATAAATATACCCTACAAGAATCATTGATCGGTTGTAATTCCATTCCCTCTAACACACCGCGGTAAGGATACGAGGGGTGATCTTTGAAATTGCAATTGGCAACAGGCGTCGAATATGGTATCGTTTAATAGACCGACTAAAGGAAACCACATTTACAAAGACAGTCGTTTTCTGACGTGCGTAGTTTACGCACAATAAAGTAAACCATCTTAGCATATGGTATATGACTTGCGTAGTTTACGCACAATGAAAATTTATCGCAAAACCTGGTTTTCTTACTACAATCAAAAGGAAATGAACGAAACATGTTGTTTTTTCTAGCATGCATACCTAGTTTACATACAATCAAAAGGACGTCGGGTGTACTGGAAATACTGGTATGGTGTGAGAGAACCACTGTAAAATGGGAAATGGGAACACTCATTCCCAAACATCACTCTTCATAAGTGTTCGAATGTCGATCACCCACTATCAGACACGACTCAGCTCTCCTTCATACGTTCGCGGTTGCTCGGCGGACATCATTACAGCTAAGAGATCTACATGAAGGTGTAAGAAATATTTTTTACTATTGAGGAAGATGTAAATTCGGTACGCATTTGTCCCTTCTTGCATATTTAATTCACGTTTGCGAAAATGATTACAGTTTCAGAGATATGTAACGACATTACTTACAAACAATCAGTATATTGCAAAGCCTCCACGAGCTTCAATAGGTGCTACTACATACCATGAGAGATTTACCTCTTGATCACGGAATACACGGCCAAATTCTAAATCACATGTTACTAATATTATCGTAACACCAAATGTTATTCTATTGGCATAGCTATGATTTACGTATCAGAGGCTTATTTCTTAAATTTGTACCGAGTTCACTGAGGAACTAAACATAATTTGTAATGATAACTAACTAAAATAAAGTTTTTCGCTTTTAATTTATTATCATTTTTGGACACATTACAATTTTCATAATCATTACGTATCTTTCAGACACCAACATTACCAATAAAACATGTAAAACTTTGGCTTGTGTAACATCACTAACACTTTCAGCATACAATTCTGTGATGGTTTCAAATCCCAAGGAAGCATTATGCACAATATGCTCAAATAATGAAACCCAAGGAAGGATAGACGTACTGTTGCGAATATTGATTTGTTTAAATTTACATATCACAAACAATTATTTTGGTTCATTCTGTAATTTGTACGCTAATGCTTCCACTTGGCTTCACCTGGATGAGTACCCGAAACTCTTCTGTTTGAGGGAGACATTCTAATAACCTCGCCCTTTGGGGTTATATTTCGTAAATTATTGGTGTTTATTCAACAAGTAATAATATTTTCCCACTGAAGTGCAGTACAAATTAAATTAAGCTTCAATCTCACATAAAATAAAATCAAGTAGCGAAATCTCTTTCAGATAATTTAAGTCTTCGAAAAAAATATATAAACTAAGGAGCATATTCCAAGGATGAAATTTTGAAAATGGGTAATAAACATCAGGGACTGACGCACAAGGTCAAAAGGAAATAAAAAGTGCATGCTACTTCAGAGAAAAAAATTTTAATTATGTCCATTGCAAATAATGTATTTGTTAAATGTAAAGACGGCTTCGCAAATAATAACTGAAGTTTGTACAAAAACCGTCTAAATTTTATAGGGAAACCGTCTATATAAATATATATCCAGCTTACAGTTAAAAAGACCTACTAATTATTTGTTGCCATGGTGTGCCCTTTCCCCACTTGCGAGTTAAAATTTACATCTCCATGAAATTAACTACTATTATTTATACATATATCAAGTTGCATTTTGAATTTTATGAATTGCTATTAACATATAATCTGTTCTTTAATTTATATAAAATAACAGGTCATAATATTTTGCAATTTATTAAAATAATAACTGTCATAAAACTTTTCATCGTTCCCATTTTTATCATTCCTTAGCTATATTTATTTGATAAGACAGACATCGGTTCCGTTCAAGTATTGCGGCTTATTGAATGAATGAATTAGTTATTTTAGTGAACTTTGTAGATACTTCAGCACACCATGTTCTTGTGAAATTAACATGTCATAAATGTTGAATTTGGATACTTTGTTACTGTTTTTTTTAACTGATAACGTTTTTGGCGTAGGTGTAAAAAAACATACTCCACATAATCTGAGGTATTATAATATATCTTTATATGGGTTTTTTTTGTGAAAATCTTCGTAGTTAGTACGCCCACAGACCACCATACACCCTCATCTACCTCAAAAATCAGACCAAATACCATCTTGGAATTAAAAAATCTTGGTTAAATTCAGTTACATAGTTCATCCGCACCTGTCTCTATTGACACAAGCAATGAGTTTAATTCACATAAATGGTTTCATATGTATAACCTGAACCACACATTTTTTTAATACACTATTTAAAAAAAAAGCACCTGGCACTGTCTAAAACTACAGAATTATTCCTTTCTAACAACTTCAAGAAAGTTAATATAATTGGTTTCAGCGTTGGAAAAGTTTTCAGAATGACACCGTGAGGGCACACACGCAGAGGCATGCAGATAAGAAGGATTATCCCGTGTCTTTACTGAAACAGACCTGTAATAAGGAACCGTTTGACAGTGCAAGTTTTTCTCGCGACTGTCATCGGCAGTGTTGGGTGTGGCGAGGCTTGAGCGGCTCGCTGGCAGGCCAATCTCCGGCGACGATGTGTTTCGCCCCAAGGCTCGCGCTACAGTGCAGAACATGTGTCAAGTGGAAGACTGTGTCGGAGGCCACGCGGTCTTTGAATACAAATGAGACTGCCCGTCAATCATGGCGGAGGTCGCTCGTGACAAGCGGCCGTCATGGACTCGCATGATCGCACACTCTTGCGTGACAGGCGACCATCTGGTTGGATGTCTCCCACCGTCCAGTGTGTCAAGTAGTGCTCCACACGTGCGAACCCACTACGCATTTTCTCCGCGCTGTTTAAAATCTCTCGTTAATTTTACGGAAAAGTGCCTGTGAAAATATTTCCACAATTCTCAGTTAAATTACATACACGTTGCTTTTCCAGTAACGGACTTTCAATAAATTCCACAGAATTTTCCGTGCATTAACAGAACACGTCGTTAAATTTACTATATGCTGTCCACGGTTAACTTAGCACTTAAGATCAACATTTGAAAAATATCGCTGCCACTATTTGCATGAGTTTTAACAGGCACACTGAGTGGTATGCGCCCAGTAAAGTTGGTAACAACAGAGGGAAAGAAGTGTCAGGTTTCAACGTTGAATTAAAAGTGTTTGGTAAACATTTGTGAACACTAAAATTATTTATTTGGTATTCTGTTTTTTTAAATACATATAAGTGTAAGAGTGAGCGAATTGGTCAAATATTAATTTTTCTAACCGTTTTATTAGACTGACGCATGAATAAATAATCACATCCATGGCAATGTTAATCTTATGTGTGGTCGAGGAATACATAATGTGCAAAAAATACATACTAAGTACGGTTTTCAGAAGTGCTCATTTTATCGTTAACAGTTAACAGCCTATAGTTAGTTTTTTCTGTTTTGTTTAATAATAAAAAATTCAGCATTGTTTAGGAGGATGTTTCAATGTTATAAAAAAATTAATTTTTACAATGCAAAATATTTCATCTTGAAACACGAAACACGAAACGAAACATTAGCAAATCAAGATGCTTACCACTCACGACGAGCTCGCGGCCAGATTAGGTATTAAAATGTTATGTATAGTGATGTGACATTCGGAACTTGTCAGTTTCTGTTAATGTCTGAGCTTTTCAAGCGTTGCTATCTAAAACAGGTTTAATTTTCTTCTTGTTTATTCGGTATTGTTCGTTCCCGAAAGCAGGAGCTTTAGAAAATAAGACAACTGTTTATACAGGAGATGGACAAAATAATATGAAAACAATGTAATGTAGTACATTTTGTTGCATGTTGGCAACACTGCTTCCGTGTAAATAATACGACGCGTGTGTATTGCACAGTTTACGTGCCAAGTCTTATAGGTTATATTTCAGTGTATTATACGCTTTGTTCCGCGACGGTTAAAACAAGCGATCGGTGAAATGTGTGATCTCCCAGACTTCGAATGAGGGCAAATCGTTGGTGATCGGTTAGCGGGAGCGTCTGTGACGAAAACAGCTGAATTGTTTAACGTTTCACGAGCGACAGTATCCACGGTAATGACAGCATACACAAAACATGGTAAAACATCATCGGCGAAGAGGAATAGTGGGCGAAACCCAAAGTTAACTGACAGAGACCGACGAACATTAAAAAGAATTGTGACCAGACAATATAAAACTAGCGGCAAAAGTGACAGCAGAACTCATCACTCACTTGAGTAATACTGTTTCGGCCAAAACAGTACTGCGNTACCCAAAGTTAGCTGACAGAGACCGACGAACATTAAAAAGAATTGTGACCAGACAACATAAAACTAGCGGCAAAAGTGACAGCAGAACTCATCACTCACTTGAGTAATACTGTTTCGGCCAAAACAGTACTGCGGGAGCTCCACAAAGCTATCATTCGTGGAAGGGCTGCAATTGCGAAATCTTTTATAACGGAAGCCAACGCTAAGCTGCGGAAGAAGTGGTGCCACGATCATAAAACCTGGACACTAAATGATTGGAAGAATGTGGTATGGTCCGATGAATCGTCGTTAACATTGTTTCCTACAAACGGCCGGGTTTATGTATGGAGAACCCCAAAAGATGCCTACGATCCGGACTGCCTGCTTTCTACAGTCAATCATGGGGGAGATTCCGTTATGATTTGGGCGGCTATATCGTGGTATTCAGCTGGTCCTCTCATTCACATCACTGGCCGGATTACTGCGATATCTCGACATGCTCAATGATGAAGTTCTTACTATGACTAGCATATTGCTGCCAAACACTGCCATATTCCAAGATGATAAGGCGCCCATACACATAGCCAAAAAGGTTCAGTCTTGGTTTGAGGAGCATCAGAATATCATCAAACATCTTCCGTGGCCATAACTCAACATAATTGAACCGTTATGGAGAGTTTTAGAGAAGAGAGTGAGGAGCAGATTTCCATCTCCAGCATCATTGAAGCAATTGGTGGATGTTTTGGTACAAGAATGGGACAACATTCCGTTGGAAACTATTCAGACACTCTACGAATCTATTCCGCGAAGAATTGTAGCTGTTCTAAAAGCAAATGGTGGCCCAACACCTTATTAATAAATAAATATTGTGTATATGTCAGGTGTTCATATTATTTTGTCCATCCNTTTTTGGTTCTTTAGTGTATATAAGGGTGGTTCTTAAAATCGAATATTGTTCTAATACATGTAAAATTAACTTTTTTTTTTTTTTTTTTTTTTTTTTTTTGCTTTTTGGAGTTTAGTTGTGTCTTACTGCATTAGGGATCGTGTTTCCGTATATTAACCAAACGTTTCCGTTTTAATGTCTATAAACAAACGGAAATTTGTAACAGTGTACCTTCTTGATAATAGTTTCCTTGCATGACATAAGGTAGTTCTGTTATTGCATCTTAGGCTGTTCCGACACAAAAGCGAACCTCTTTGCCAGCGTATTTCGGTTCCATTATAAGCAAGTCACACATTTCATATACCATGGGTGACTTCGGCTTCATTCTCAATACATGATGTACTGATATAAACTAACATTACCATTACACTCACTGCATTGACACTCAGTACAATCCTCATGTTCACAGATATTGTTCAAATTGTTCACCAGTACATCATCACTAGTCATCAATGACGTTACTCACGTCTGCCTTACTTTGGGACTTATCTCGACGTCGTCGTTTATACACTCACTAATAAACCTTTTGTTGGCAGTACGTTTGATGTTGGAACTAGAAATAGAGAAGGAGGGAAAGCATACGTCTCTTAATACCCCACTCCACTTATTTCGTTAGTTCGGTTTCCATTACTTCTCTTAAAGTGGTCGAGAATTAGCAGACACGTAATATTAACTACTGCGGTACCTCGCAGGTGTCAAACCAAACATTTCATGTGTTCCTACTGAAACTCCGTTGCATAAGCTGTGGCACTCTTTCAGGTTCATGAATTTTTTTTTAATATGCTTAGGATGTATTTTTAACTTGTGGGGTACCGTTCAAAATTCGATAAACACGTCTTTATTAAATCATTTTAAACAATTACAGCTGCAGAAATCATACAATTATCTTAAAGATAATGTTATTTTCGCAAAGTTTTGCTGTCACGTGAGTATGATTGGCATGTTTATACGAATTATTCATAATTAACAATGTTCACATAATATCATGGTTAAGTTTAAGTAAACAGATTACATAAGCTTTGTAGTAGCACAGTGAACTTAACTAGCTTTATGATTCTTGTAAACGTTCGCACAAAGCAGTTAACTTTAGTTAGATCGATATTGCATTGTACAGGCTATTCATTGCTACTTCAGAACTTGCGAAATTCCTGCGCCGTTTATGATATCCTGCTTTCTTTCTTTCTACTAAATATAAAAGCGCAGTTCCCTATTAAAGAAAATAATAAAATTACTATTAAAAATACAAAGTACATAAATAAAGTTAGATCGGCCTGATGACTTGAGGTGTATTAGTTCGCGCCCAATACCTGTTCAGTAAATTTTCAGAATGTAAATTTTAATGTAGGTTATTCTGTAAATACATAAAAAGCAAAAATAATAACGTTGGTTGGTGCAAAAGCTTTGTAATAATTAAACTAGTTGGTAAAATATGTTTAATACACCACTTACCTATTTTGGCAGAATGAAATCTTGGATGACGTCATAGCCGCTATCTTGGCAGTAAGCCACCATATTTTATGTCACATGCTCTATCATTCCACCTCGCCATTTTTTTTTTAAGAATTTTCCATTTTCCTGCTCTACCATTCCACTTAAGTACCTCCTCTGGCATTCCTTCATGCTACTTTCTTGCTTCTCCCCCTCACTCGACTTGCCATCTTGGATATCACCTGCCGTTGGCTGTCGTCTTGTGTGCATCTACCATCTTGTTTTGTCTGCTGTATGCCACCATCTTGGTTCTCCCACTGTCTGCTAGGCAGCACTAGTATCGGCCGGCTTATTGGAAGTTTCTCTCGTTGCCCACCAGGAACAACATCTTGGTTCTGCGATCGTATGCTAAATGTTGCAAGTGTAGTTTGATGTCGTCATCGGCTGCTAGGAGCGCTGGCGTAGGCTGGAGGCTAGTAAGAGTGATGTTTTACGTGCTGTATGCAGACATAAGCCCCTATCGACGTTTTATGGTTTAATACATAATAAAAATCTGTGTGGAGAGGAGTGGAGAACCTCCAGACCTTGGATTGGTAGACAGACACGATAGTAGATTGAGCTGTCAGGACATGGGTGGCAGTACAGGTCATAATAATATATATATATATATATATACATATATATGAAAATTACAATTGTATCAGGAGAGGTTTCAATATGATATGGTTTAAAATGTAATTATGGAGAAGAATTTTTTTCTAAATATGTTTTATTGATGAGGATGGAATGTCTATTCGAGAAATAATCTATTATGTACGAGATAGTTTATGACAACTCATTCGACTAATATGTTGACTCTTGTCCGCCATCTTGTTTGCATAAACCATCTTGTTTTGCATTCACCATGTTGTTTTACATCCGCCATCTTGGGAGCCATATGCTGCTATCGTGAATGTCACATCATTCTCTATCATTCCTACTCACCATTTTGTTTCTAGCATTTCCATTTTCCTGCTCTGTCATTCCACTTTCGTACCTCCCGCACTGGTGTTCCTTTTAGTCACTTTCTTGCGTCTCTCTCTCACTAAACCCACCAACTTGGGTGTCGTCTGCTGTTGGCTGACATCATGCATGTTGTCTGCTGTAGGCTGTCATCTTGTTTCGTCTGCTGTATGCCACCATCTTGGTTCTTATTTTGCCTGTTAAGCAGCACTACTATCAGCTGCCATCTTGGAAGTTCCTCTCATTCTCCTCCACGACACCATTTTGTTTCTTCCATCGTCTTCTAGGTGTCGCTAGTAGAGTTTGATGTCGTCATCGACTGCTAGGAGTGCAGGTTTCAGCTAGAGGTTAAGGGCGATGTTCCATGTGCTGTATGCAGACACTCGCCTCTATCGATGTGATATAACTTAATACAGTATATAATCCTGTGGGGGTGAGGAGCAGCAAACCGCCAGAACTTGGATTGGTAGATAGATGCCCTAGTCGATTGAGCCATCAGGACATAGGTGTCAGTACAGATATAAATGATAAATATATATACAAATTATTAACAGATTTGTTCATCGCATATTATATCAAACCCCCATATAAGCATAGTTGGCCACCATTTGTATCCACCGAAGCTATAGTCACCAAATTCGTAATATAGGCAATACCTCTGACGACGAACAGGGTGGTGGGGTAAAATGTGCCTTAAACCCTTTTATAAGCATAGTTGGCCACCATTTCCCATCCACTGAAGCTACATCCAAACATTTCATTTTAAATATATATATATCACCCCCGACAACAAACAGGAAGGTGTGGGCAAGTATACTATAAGAGTCTTGTATAAGCATAGTTGGCTACCATTTCCCATACAACGAAGCTACAACCACCAATTTCATAACAAAGATACCACCCCCGACGACGAAAAGTGTGGTGGGTTCAAGTATACCATAAGCACTCTTATAAGCACAGTTGGCTGCCCTATCCCCTCCACCCAAGCTATAGTCTGCAAATTTATAACATAAACATCTCCCCCGATAACGAACAGGATTGTAGAGAAAACATGCATTAAGACCTCTTATAAGCATAGTTTACTCCCATTTCTCATCCACCGGAGCTATGGTCCTACATTCAAACAAAAGGCATCACCCCAACGACGAAGAGGGTGATATGGGCAAGTACGCCTTAAGCCCTCTGATAAGCATACTTGGCTGCCATTTCCCTTCTACATAAGCTAGAGTCACCAAATATATAACATAGGTATCGCCCCCAAAATTCAACATTGTGGTAGGATCAATTAGATCTTAACCCCTCTTACAAACACAGTCGTTTACCACTGGCCATCCGTTGAAGCTACAGTCACCAAATTCATATCATAAGCAATGCTCCTGTTGTCAATCAGGAAGGTAGGTCAAGTATAACTCAATACTTCCTACAAGCATAGATGTGTGCCATTTACTGTTGGCTAAAGCTACGGTAGTCAAATTCATATCACAGGCATCACTCCTGACTGCTATCAATGTGACAAGGACAAGTAGGAATTTAAGTCCTCGTTATAAGAATAGTTGGACACCATTTACGAAACTTTGAAATTTGGGAACATGTTACAACTGATGTTACATGTAAAGAAAATAAAGGTGGGTACACATACAAGTGCATCGCAAAGTTACCGATGCATGAAGTAGTGTAGGGCCTCAAATAGCATCCATATATGCTGGTCAATGCGCACACAACAATCACCCAACACCAACATGGTCATCTGCTACTGAGGGTGTACGCCAACTTTTATCCACTTGACGCGTGCCACATTATTAGTACTAGAAGTGTCGCTGTCACACCCCCACCACCCAGATCTTACCCAACACTAGCACCCTCAGTAGGCATGTGCTGCAAGGCCAGGTTGGCCTGAGAAGGTGGACAAGCAATTAACATGTGACAAGGTTACGCCGAGTTAACACAGCAAATCGCCGACGCACCGAGGAACACGAGAGAACATGGACACAAGTCGTGGTTATGCCGAGTTAATAACTGCCGAGAAAATGCAGAGGTCAGCTAGAGTTTCCCCGATGCACCTCTAGTTAGACAAGTAAGAAGGGCTGACAGTGTTTGGATGTAGGGCCGCAGGCCACCCCTCCTTCTACATCCCAACGAGTGGGACACATGTGATGATCAGGTGAGGAAGGGGGGGGGCATCAAGACAGGTTAAAAGCCAACTTGTGAGACAAGCAGGGGATCAGTCGCATCAGTCGTCACGCCGAGAGGAGAGAGGATCATTCGTATTGTGAAATCGCCGAAGAAGAGCCATCATTGAAGCCAGAGGGTCAGCAGCAGAAGAAGGATGCCAGCTGTATCCACCACGCCAACAAGAACAACCAAGGGCCTGTGAAAGGCCGCCCAACTTACCAGACCTCAACCTACTGCCGGAACACCCAGAACTACCAATACAGCTTAGTACCAGCATCGTCGCTCAGGGATGTTCGCCACGTCGTCGACAGCAGTTATTATGTGTGCTTTAATCTGCCCTTAAGACCACCAACTTGCGGTTATACCGTCTTGGAGTAACATATGTATGTTCGTTTTGTTATTGCCAAAATATAAACCTCGTAAACTTAACACAGAGTGACTACATTATTGTTTACCCTCAACAGTCAAGGCACCCATAGTCTGTGCCTGGTAAAGGTAACTCGTTCCATACGAACGGCCCTGTATCCCACAGATGGCGAGTAGCATCAAGTTTTTCTGCGCCCGACATGGGGAGAAGTCAGTTTAGTGAAGACAGAAGAAAACAACCAGACTATACCTGTGAGAAGGGGTCTCACCCCTACCCATCTAGTCTGGATGAACAAGACTTCAAGGAGTCTAGAACAAAACCCCGAGGTACCCAGTAACAAATTAACCCGAGACATGTCAAGTGTACTAGGCCAGCAGACTAGGGATTTCTATAGAAGGTGGGCAAAGAGTATGGAGGATATGGAGTATCGAGGGAACACAAGCCGAAGGAACCCGAAATAACCTCTTGACAAGGAATGATTGAAGAGGGGAAGAGGGGAAGATATCCCGGAAGGAAGTCGCCAATTGGAGCAATGCAGTGGGCCACTTTGTTGCGGAACAGGACTGTGCACGGACCGGTGCAGCGGTGCTCCCAGCGATATTATTTTCAGTGTATCCACTGGCCAAACACATTCCGACCGACTGAAGGGACAAAATACAGCTGCTTGTAATTGTCGAGAGCAGCAGACGCATTGTGACCCACTTAATTGCCCGAGATGTAACACACATACAAGCCGAAACCCAATTTACTACAAGTTCACAGGACGTCCACAATCTTTCTTTAGGATGGCCAGACGATGCCAATAACACCACGGGTATGGTATACTATTGCGAGGGATGCCAAAGACAAGGGGGGTGGGAACGCCCTTCAAACCCGGGCCAAGCCCCCCATAGCCGAGTATAACAGGAGCAAAGAATACCCGTGGTAATAGTACAGCCCGAATTTTCAGGGAGGCCCCATGAAAACCCGGTGCCTTTAATAAATAATTGTGATCACGAGTTCAAGGCTGGTGGGGTTCCCATCAAGTGGTGGGTGCTGAAGGCACGAGACCAGTTAAAGGGCGGTGCCCTTACCTGGTGGAATAGTTATGGTGGATTTGTGACGAGATGGGAGCAGTTCGCTACATGCCTGAACAATAAATTAACTGGGGAGGAAGTACTCACCGAATTAAAGACAGAGTTTTACACGCAGAAACAGCGAAAGCAGAAGGAGATGGAGATACTTATTAGGAGGAAAGCGCAGATGTATTCCCGAATCGCTCCCGAAGGAACCGAGGCAGAGGGCGTACATATCATTACAAAGTTATTGATACCTGCCATTCGAAGTGCCCTTCGACACTCGCGTGCGACAGAAATAGAGGAATTGGTATAGAGAGCTAGCGAAGCAGAACTATATTACCAAGATCAGGAATAGTCAGATGTTTCGACACGCCTGACACCAGTCCACCTAGTGCGAACGACAGAGAATGTCAAACCCACTAGAAGCGAAGAGGGGAAATTCTTGCCGAAGTTTTGGCATTGCCCTGAGAGGCACCTTCATTGCGACTGCCCCACAGTGAAAACACGCATAGCCTCCGCTATGGAAAAAGCCACCATAGCTGTCCCCCTTGAGATGGGGAAGGGGAGCCATCAGAGTGGGAAGCGGGTGCTGGGAAATGCCACCGCCGGGAAATCGAGTCGCCCGTCTCCCCCAGCATAAGTGAGAGGGTGGAACCAATTCTAACCTCAAGCGATCTGAGACCGGGAGAACACGCCCCTCGAATTGAAGTCCGGTTTAATAACCACAATCATAAGGCAGTCCTGGACACTGCAGCAACCGGAAATTTCATTAAAAACCAGCTGCTAACTTCTGAACAGAAAAACCGGATAAAAGAAAACTCCCGAATAATTCTGATGGCTCAATCTGAAACTTGGCTGACCATAGAAGGAATTCTTACGTTGCCAGTGTCAACGGGCGTAGAAATAGTACAGACCGAATTCTTTTGCGCACCGCATTTAGTGGAAGAGATTATCCTCGGACAACAGTGGCTAACAAACCAAAGTTGTATAATTGAGTGCGGACAATGGCACCTATATTTAGGCAAGCAGGATAGGATGGTCATAAACTGGGAAGCCCCAATAAACCCGCTTAAGCCACAATGAATCTGCAGTGAGGAGGTGAACCACCAACTATGAGCTGCCAGCTTATGTCACTACTGCAGCTACTCAACACCCATATTCGAGCATACCAGCAGATTAAATCAGACCACTGCCATCCAACATGAAATCTGGGTAAAAGATTCTCACCCCATTTACTGTCGACCAGGCAACCTGTCAGCCTACCGCAGGCATATACTATTAGACCGGGTAGCCGAGATGAAAGCACAAGGAATAGTGGAGCCAACTGACTCACCATATAACGCCAGAGTGGTGCTTGTGCCAAAGAAAGATGGGGAACTCCGCTTTTGCGTCAACTACCAGGCCTTTAACGATGTCACATATCCGATAGCATCCCCAACTATAAACCTGGTTAATATGCTCCGTGACCTAGGGGACTCGTGCATATTCTTCATTATTGTACAGCGAGCATGGAATAAGTGGGTTACATGGAAACATATATTCATTTACATAAATAAAAATCATCAGCCGAAGATAGTAGTCAGGGAAACACATGTAACAGTTACGAAGCTGTCCTCTGCAAGATAAAATTATTCACATAACAAATAATAATATACCAACTTATACACAAGTGTGCTGCGAGCATGATGTCATATTAAGCCACAATATAAAAAAATTTGATAGTTCCACAGTTCATAAGTCATATTAGTGTTCCTATTTAATTGAGAATTTTAGTAGAAAGTCTACAATGCAACACGTGCGGTACCCATTACCTGGCCTGTAATGAATGTTTTCCTTTACTTGCCACTAAAGAACGTGCATTTAAACCAATATTTACATAAGATATGGTACTGCTACACACTGATGCAAACCAAACATATATAAAAATAAAATGTTAAGGAAATTAGTTATAAGCACTTACCAACCATCGCAAATTGCACAAGTGTCGGGTGCTGTATGCTGCGTTAGACGATGTTACACAAGACTAGGTGGGCCTCCTGGATAGTACAAGAGTATAGCGAACGATTTCCTTACTAACCTATTGAAAGGATACTATCAAATTCAGTGTACAGCCAATGCTCACAGCAATAGCAGTGGACTGCGTCCGACCCGTCCGACATTCTGCGATCAACTAACTTCTCGAGTATCTGTAAGGTAGCCACGTGGTCGGCCGACAGTGCGAGCACCTTGCAGGTCTCGGCAAGTCGAAGGGATGGCACATACACTAACCGAGAGGTATTCATCAGGCTCTAAGGTGGCAGGCCAGCCGTGTTCAGATATACAGTACAAGGTAACAATTTATTTCGTTTTAAATATTTTATAGTGGAAAGGGTGTGAATATTTACCCTCCGGTTTATCTCCGCATTATATGAACAATGAGTCAAGTAAAGTTTCAAATGTTCTAAAAAGTTTTTCAAAGTACCTAAAATGTTATTATAATTCATGCTTATTATCATAAAAATCAAATGTTATTATTTTATCTTTAAATGCAGTATTAATACACGTAAAAAAATTATCAGAGTTCGATATTTTCGGTTTGTGTAAATGGAGTTAAATCCCATTGTCTGTATTATGTACCCCCTGGCCATGTAAGTAATAAGGACCAGAGGTCCATATTACCTGCTGGAGGTATGGCTCTGTTTCTTACAATGAAAAATTTATGAACTATCAATTGTTCTCTTTGTATATTAATGTTAGTGATTCCTGCATATATTTGTTAACCTTTATTTTATCATGTTCCTGTTTCTGACATTTTTGTCCCATTCTGTTATCCCTCATGAGAACACCTTGTAACTCCAAATACTAAAAGACCAGTTATACAAAAAACACAATAACCATGATTATGTAAAAAAAAATTTCATACGTTATTAACAAAATTGTTATGAATAACTGAGACAAATTAGCTATCTTATTTAACCCATATTTCAATATAAATGGTCATAAAATAATTAGCACATTTAGCTACGAGATTTTTGATGGTTTAAAACAGTGGAGTTACGAGGTTTATGTTTTTTCTTGTAGATTAATTCTGAAGGGGTGTTTGGAGATAAGAGTTTTCCACAGACGATGACTTCATTTTTCTAAATAAAGACAAAAACCCTAAAAAATTGAGTTACAAGGTTTTATCACGATGTTATCGAGTTTTTTAAAATGTGTGACAGGGAATTTTTTTTTGTTTTTTCCGTTCAATCTTTACTTTTCCAGGAATTTTCTAAAATTCCAAAGTATGTAGAGCATTAATTGGTTCATCTATCCCATTTTATGTAGAGTAGCCTTTTTTATTTTCAGTTGTCCAGACATACACTGACTGTAAACTTAAGTCGCATCGAAAAACCTGGGATAAGGAGAAGATGGCAGCTGCTGTGAGAATGGTGCGAGAAAAGGAGATAGGAGTAAAAAAGGCATCAACGCATTATGATGTCCCTAAAACGATATTGAGGATACCTGCTTCTGAAGTCATGTGTGATCCTGAAATCGTCATAATGAAAAAATTGGGGAGCAATCCTCTGTTTTCTAAGAGTATGGAAGAAGAGCTGCTACAGTATCTATTGAAAATGGAATCCATATTCTTTGTCATAACAAGTTGGGAAGTGAGATAGATGGCCTTCCAGTTGGCTGTACGTAACGATAAACAGCTTCCCTTACATGGTGATCATGCAGGGAGCATTCGTAGGCACAAGAAATGGTTATCACTCAGGAAACCCACTAGCACTTCGTAGCCGCAAACAGAAGGTTTTACTCAAGAAAATATCTCTCCTTTCTTTGACTTACTTGAAGGACTTTACACAAAACACATCTGGATGATATAAGTTTAGCATGGGCCAATCATGTTCTCATCCTATGTTTACCACTACACACAAATTAAACCACTGGACAAGACATCCATGGGTCCGTTGAAAACATATTATAGTGAGTTCATTCAGCAAGAACTACAAATGGGGAGAAACATCTGGGATCATTTGACATTGCAGATCTGTTAAACAATTCCTACTTAGAATGCACAAGAAGGTCCATTGCGGAATCAGAATTTCTTCCTGCACAACAAGCTGCTTAAATCCATAACCAACGCAGCCAAGATTCCAACCTCTGAGCAACTTCCAACCCTCTATTATCTTATATCGCCATTCCTATGCAATCTTCGCCAAAGTTGGTTACAAGCCTTCCTTGATTTCTCCTAAGGATATTCAGCCTATTCCTCGACCCAAACAGAAATCCAAATGTGGAAGGAAACCATCATCTGAAAGTGTCATTATTTGGTCCCCATTCATAAAAACCAAATTACTAATGGCAATTAAATAAAAGAGGCAAAGCAACCCAAAATAGGAAGATGTCGAGGGAAAGGTTGAATAGGTGTCTCTCGACGTCAGTGTTGAACATATATGCTAACTCAGACTCAGTATTCCACCTCTAGACTTGCCCCTCAGCACACTATAACTGTAAGGCATCAGAAGAATAGTATACTGGTATGTGAGGGATCAAGTACTGATAGTGACTCTTATGGATCGGATCCCTTAGCTGATGATTTCCCAGAGTCACCCCTTCAACTTCCAGTGGGAAAGAGGCTCCAGGTAAAGAAGATGCTCTTTCCTTTTTTTTAGGGGCCTTCACAGATGACTGTAGAGGAGAGCTGTGGGTAAGGTGTGAGTTTTGCAACCAATGGGCACAAAATGAATGTACTACAGTTGAAAAGGACATTTCCGATATGTGTGACCTTTGTCGATGGCCATTTCATTTTGGGGGAATTTCCCTTTTATATATCTTCATTTGTTTGTAAGCAATTCTATTTCGTTCATAATTAGCCTCCTCGTGACTATTATGCAATGAATGAATTTGAGTTTCTATGGAATGTGCTGTCTTTTAACTATTAAAATCTTATGTAGAATGTTAGGAGTCCACATTACCAGCATGTATGGGTCAGGAGGTACTTTCAAGGTTTGCAGAACAAATCGTACCAGACCATTTGAAGGTCATTGGGAATAACAATAGTAAATCAAAAGTTTTAAATATTTGAGTTATGTACAGGAAAATAAATGTAATTCCATACTGCACAACCTGATACGAGAGATAATAGCGCAGTGCAGTGGTTGTTCTATGGTAAGCCACGCTGCCAATCAGATCATAATAGTAAGCCTCAATTAAAATGGACGCCACAGCTGGTTGTAGCAGTAGTAGCACTAATGTTTCAATAATTTTATCGGAAATTGTTCGTGAAAATAGTAATGGAGAATTGTTTGACGATGATCGGAATGATTCATATTACCATTTACTTACAAAGGAAAGGGGAATCTTCTTGATTGACTTGAGTGACAGTGAAGTTAGTGTTCTTTCATGTAATGTTTCATGCTTTCATTTGTTGGTTACCACTGAATTCTTGCTAGATAAATTTGCAAAATACTTTGCTATTTTTAATGTGGCTTGGCGTTATAAAGAAATTTCCTATGAACTATTTTACGTAAACATTATTTTCGGAAATATTGCAAGGCTATATATATTTTTTGAAAAAGTTCATAAAAATATTTTACTTCTAATTTTAGGATTACCATTATATTTCTTCATCGAGTAATACAGTTACCATGTTAATCCTACATTGAGTACCTGGTAACCATTTTATTCTCTCATTGCATGAGCGTTACCATTTTAATCACCCTAGTAATATGAGAAGGTTATTTACTTTAAAATATTAATTATATTTATATTAACTGTCTCACATATTAATAAAAACAGTTATTTGGATGTGTGTGTGTGCCGCTATGTATACACTACGTTCAGAAACTCCCCGTATCATATCTATCTTCGTAAATGTTTAAGGTCCAATGTATGAATAAATTAATGTATTAAGGGCTCTGTCTGGTTGGCAGATGAAATGCGTTGCAGAGGTTTGGTGGAAAACACATGATTAAAAAATTGTTAATTATTATGTAGTGGTGTCNAAAAAACAGTTATTTGGATGTGTGTGTGTGCCGCTATGTATACACTACGTTCAGAAACTCCCCGTATCATATCTATCTTCGTAAATGTTTAAGGTCCAATGTATGAATAAATTAATGTATTAAGGGCTCTGTCTGGCTGGCAGATGAAATGCGTTGCAGAGGTTTGGTGGAAAACACATGATTAAAAAATTGTTAATTATTATGTAGTGGTGTCTAAACATTAAAAGCATTTAGTTAAGGAAAACTTCGTTACCAACGACACGTTTCAAGTTCTCGAAGGATTATTTAAATGTGCGTAAAAGTAGCTACGAAAGGCCACCGCTTTATGACCCGTTCAAATAAGTTGTTGATTGAAATATAGCATGCTAGTTAAGCTCCTTTCACGTAGATGCGAGTGAGCAAGAGTAGGCCTTAGAGATAAAATGTTTGTAGGACACGAACGCAAAAGAACTGCAGGCAGGCGGAAAACTTAAGACCTATGTATGCATGCATGAATGTGTGTATGATATATACTTGTAAAGCTCTACATTACCTCGTATTTTTTTCAGTGTGAAGATAGTAGTCAGACTAATACTGAAACAATGCCAAATGAAACCATAAGATATTTCAAGAAAAAGAAAGGAAAATATAAACAACAGACGAATAAAGTTTCTAGGAATGGTGAAAAGCAATATGTATCAAATAATGCTAGGATTACCAAAGAAAAAACAATCGGTGTTCCCTGCAAGTGTCCTCAACGTGTTTTTGAAAAGCTTGGGGAGGAACACGTTGTAGCAACAAATAAGTCATTCTGCGAAATGGGAGACTTTGGTCTTCAAAAGTCTTATTTGTTTGTTTCAATGCGGATATAACATGTTAAAAGAAGATCACCGGTAATTAAATTACAAGACGTTATACTAGTGATCATTCAATTCTTATGAAAAATGGTGATATCTGCAAATTTACAATTCCAAGTGTGCATGGTATCCAGCACAACAGAGGCCGAGTAGAAAATTTGCGAGCAAGGGCTACTACTCCTCCATCAGACAAACTTGGAAAACACATTCAGAGGAAGATGTTCAACTTGTGAACAATCATATTGTCAATATCCCCAAATACAGAATTTTTTATGGCCAAAAGGACAATGGGGAATAATTCTATGTGGCTACGTAATACTCTATCCAGAGCTGCTATGGAGATTATAGGAATGAATAATGCATGGGATTTAAGTTTAAACAAGTGTCATTTGTTAAGTAAGACAGTATTTTTATTGCTGAGCACAATATTTGATTTAAAATTCCTCAATTCGCTACTTACCCAACTTGCGAGTCACGTGAAATAAAATGCGAAAATAAACAAGAATACAAACAAATTTAAAAGCATACAAACAGCAAAATAACTGCATCTAAAGAAAGCACAGGCATGTCAAGAAAATATAAAAGTGCATGCTGTAAATCCTTCATCAGAAAAAAGTATTTATGAATTAACCTTTGACCAACAGCAAGCAATTCCAACGTCTAATTTTCATCAGGACCCATGTTATAAAAAGAAAACCTTTGACTTATAACCTGAGTATTCTTCCCTATGTTTCCTCTACTGAAAATTTTTGTTTTTGTTTGGGATGAAACTATAGCTTTTAGAGTATCCAACGTAATCTGCAGTTATTTTAACAAGTATCTAGAAATGCATCATATTCACAAGTTATACATTAATTGCTTTATCGGACAACTGCTCTGGCCAAAACAAAAACTGGAATATGATAATCATTTGGATGTATGTAATATTAAACATTCCTTCCAACTCATTATACCACTTTTCTGCGGCCACGATGACTTAACATATCTGGCCAATACTGACCACTTGAAACATTTGCTGTCATAGTTGAGGGGACCGATTACGGCGCGTTTGTGTTTGATAAAGTCAGGAATGTTAACATATTTTGTTAACTGTGAATTGCATCCAATATGTTCCGGAAAGGAAGCCTCTTACACAGAGCCATATGTGCTCGTAGACAATCCATCCATGAAATCGTCACCTCACACTTCGAACAATGCACTTTATTTGGGTGGGACTGTTTGCTTCCCATGCTGTCGAACACTGCAGCTGCAAGCGAAGTTCTTTTCACTAAGCAGGGCTACGTGGTCTGGTCTAGCATCGTCTAACGCAGCGTACGGCACCTGACGCTTGTGCAATATGCGCTGGTTGGTAAGTGCTTGAAGCAGTTTTCTTTTACATTTTAATTATATATCTGTTTGCATTAGTGTGAATTAGTGTAGTCCTTGTCGCTCCTGTACTTCTCGGCAGTGCGATGCTAATTTTAGCCTAACTTGACGAACAGCGCTCGATGCTCGTGCAATGCGCGTTGGATGGTAGGTGCTTATATTATTTTAGTTTTCATTTAGTTTATATATCTGTGTTCATTTGCGTGTAGCGGTGCCATATCTTATGCGAATAATCGTTTAAAAGTATGTCGTTTAGAGCAAAGCAAAGGAACAAAGGCTTTACAGTTCGTGTACTGTGTACCGCACTTGTTGCGTTGTAGACTTACTAGTAAAGTTCTCGGCGCAACAAAAACACTGATATCACTGTAATAGGCTGTGGAACTATCACATATTATTTGTATTGTGGCTTTACATGACATCATACACGTGGCGCACTTGTGTATATGTTGGTCTTTATTACTTGTTATGTGAATGATTTCCTCATGTACAGGGCGGTTTCATATCTGTTACATGTGGTTCCCTGACCTCCCATATTAGGCTGACGATCTTTATTTATATTAATGAATATATGTTTCTATGTAACCCGCGTCTAAGTAATTCATGCTCGCTGTACAATTATATATATCTTTAGTTTTCAATATATGGCTGATTGTTCCATGCTACAGTGTCTGGGACATCGCCCCTCGTTTTAGACCAGCAGTGTTTATTTATACTACTATATATGTATTTCTTTTACTGTAACCCATGACTGCATGCGCCAAATTCATGGTACAATTGTATACACTCTTTTGTTCTGTGTGGCTGGTTGTTACATGTTAGCCATGCTAACGAGGTCGTGGGCTGTCACTCCTAGCTATAGGCTGATAGTGTTTGTTTACATTACTATATATATTTACTTTACTCTAACGCATGCCTTTGTATGTCATGCTTTCAACACAATTGTGTTTATCTTAATTTTTTTCGTGTATTGTCTTTTTTGCATGTTTACTTTGCCAACGTTTATTAATGTACATATTTTCGTTTTTTATACATACAGCCAGGAAGCAGTGGATGAAGGAAAGCTAGTAATCTGTGAGGGGATAAAAGTTGGCAGACATCCTCAGTAGCAGACGACGATGTTGGTGTTGGGTGATTATCGTGTGCGCATTTACCGACGTGTATGCATGCTGTTTGAGGCCCTACACTCCTCCATGCATCGGTAACTTTGCGATACACTTGTATGTATACCCACCTTTATTTTCTTTGCATGTAATGTCGGTTGTAACATGTTCCCGAACTTCAAAGTTTCGTAAATGGTGCCCAACTATGCTTATAACAAGGACTTAATGCCTACTTGTCCTTATCACATTGATAGCAGTAAGGAGGGATGCCTGTGATATGAATATGACTACCGTAGCTTTAGCCAACAGTAAATGGCTCACATCTATGCTTGTAGGAAGTATTGAGTTATACTTGACAACGGGAGCGTTGCTTATTATATGAATTTGGTGACTGTAGCTTCAGCGGATGGCAAGTGGTAGTCGACTACGTTTGTAAGATCTTATTGGCCCTACCACCATGTTGGATGTTGGGGACGATGCCTATGATATAAATTTGGTGACTATAGCTTCCGCGGGTGTTAAGTGGCGTCTAAATATGCTTAAAAGTTTGGTTACGGTATAATTTCACCGCCACACTTTTCGATGTCGGGAGCGATGCCTGTGATAGGACTGTATCATAAATAGTTCGGAAATCATATCTAAGTATGCTTATAAGAAGAATTACGACTTAATTGGCCTGTTGCCCTGCTTACAGTTGGGTGCGATGACAATAATATGAATTTGGTGGTTATATCTTCAGTAGGTGGTAAATGGCAGCCAACTATGCTTATAAGAATGGTTATGGCCTAATTAACCCTGCTGTCCTATCAATGTCGGGAGCAATGCATTTATTTAAAATTTTATGAATAGAGGAAAGTAGCTGATTATAAGATACTTTTTAAAATAAAATTAGTGATGTAAAAAATATAAATTATGATTTGTCACTCAGTTGTAATTAACATTTTACATAATAAAATACACAGTTAGGTTGCAGTAGTAGGAACCTTTTTTCCAGGTAATGTAAAATACTAAGAAACTGTAAAAGTGTTTTTTGGTGTAGTTAAATTAGTCGCCTAATACCATATAGTGAGGGTTCCCATTATCGGGTAATATCTGATAATAGGGTCCATCGAATTTCTCAGCTTACTGTCAGTGCAGTTTTCACAAATAATTTTTTTCAGTCATTCACTTGTGCACATTGATCGTGGCACCACTTAAATCACTTGATGCGCCTTACCCACTCCTCGCCTTTCGTTTCTTTGGAAAATAAGCTCTGACAGTAAATGCATTCAGCATCGTCGTTTTTGTCTTTGGGACAACTACACTCATCACCGGGCATTTAGATCTATCTTCCCCTTATCGCCAATGCCTTTCCAATTTTACCTTCTCTGAGGCACAAAGTCTGCACACAGAACCCTCAAGTTGTCTTTTACATGGTGAACTTTTAATTATTTCTGATTTCCCTGACTGGGTGACCCTGGTAGTGCTCTTTACTAGTTTCTTCATCAATGGTGGAGGACTAATGACAGTGGGACTCAGAAGTACTTTGGATTTAAACATGTGAACAGATGTAGAAGGGTTGGCTTATGTAGGACTAACATGACCTATTGATGTGCAAAGAGGTGTTCTATCTTCGTGAGTTAAATGCATTTTTCATCTCTCAGTAGCTGATTCCCTGGAAACACGTATCGAAAAATGTGAGTAACTAGGCATATGCCACATCTGCAAAAAACATTTAGAGCATTCTCAATGGTTGCTGCACGGAGATAAGCTTTACACATTAGCTCAGCTACCTAAAAAGCAGTGACTACACGGAATGGATGGTTCTTCAACCATGTTTATATTTATTTGGCATAGTATTTTCTTAGCGGGCACATGAGGGACACATATATAGGCTGGAGATTGCGTGTGAGATGTGGTGGCAAACAAACAATGTGAAACTCCTCATATTTTTACGTGGAAAAGTATTGGTGGTATAAATTGGTCTGAAGCGCTCATACATAATTAGAGCCCCTCTCTCGGGTGAAGAAAAGCTGGTTACCTGTTTCTTACATTTCAGACTTACAACCCTTAAACATTTTTGTTGGACTATAGTCAAGTCCGTTTCATCAACATTCAATGTTTCGATGGGTGAAGTTAATTAGTTGCAGACATTTTTCAAGAACTGTGTAAAAGTCGTCTACATTTCCCTCGCAGAAAAACTTTGCCCTAGCTGCAGAAACAGCTTGAGATTTGCGCAATTAAAGTGATGTATGACGATGTAAAAAGTTCTTTAGCCACTTCTTAGCTTTTTCTTGTGATACTGGGTGCTTAAAGTGGTTTCTGGTTGCTAAATTAAATGCCAGTCTAAGAATATCATTGAATCTTAGCCCAAAAAAAAAACATTTATTTCATGACCGCACAATATTCTGCTAATTGTCATTCCAGTTATTCAGGTAACACTGACTTTCAACCGGTCTTTGTAGGGCATAGCTATTCAGCATATTGAACAGCCTCGTGGTTGACATAATTTCCTAGGGTGGATCTAGGAATAATGAATGTCTTAGACACTTTTAAAAAGCCCATTTCTTTGCTACATTCTGCTTCCACTGCTTTCAATAGTTATTTTATTTTCGATTTTTTTCCTTGCCAACCTCGACATGTTGGTGCCATCCGCACCAGTAAATGTCCACACCATTAAATTTAAAAAAAAATTCAAATTTTATTTAATTTATTTAACACATTTTAACATTATATATATATATATATATACTGTGGTATATTTGGGACACAATTTATTATTTCTGCAGTAAAGTAGGTGCATTTTAAACTATTATAAAATAGTATTCTCAATATTGGATACATGACATAATATTGGGTATCCGTTACTAAGCAGTGCCAAGTATCCGATAATAGGACACCTGGTGAAACTTTATTATGTTAATATACAATTCCACGTGTTCATTATACGTGCACCTTGTTGTAAGCAAATCACAATATGGTGCATGTAGTTTTACTTGTGATACAAATCATTAGTTGGTGTACTCACTTTCAGTTATATACACTTAAGAGCCAAAAAAACTGGTACACCTCCCTATATCGTGTAGGAACCCCCGAGCAAGCAGAAATGTCGCAAGACGACGTGGCATGGACTCGACTAATGTCTGAAGGTATACAGGAGGCAATTCACACCATGAATCCTGCAGGGCGGTCCACAAATCCAATCTGCGCCAATTTCAGAAAAGGTAGCACGTCTGTCACGTTTAATGATTCTCATCAGTCGTCGTTTGTCCCGTTCTTTCACGATCTTTTTCCGGTCGCAGCGATGTCGAAGATGTGATTTTTTACCGGATTCCCGATATTCATGGTACACTCGTGAAATGGTCGTACGCGAACATCCAAATGTTATCGCTACCTCAGAGATGCTACGTCCCATCTCTCGTGCGCCGACTATAACACCACGTTCAAACTCACTTAAATCTTGAAAGCCTGCCACTGTAGCAGCAATAACCGATCTAACTGCCAACCGCATAGCGTTACTCTGATTGGTTCTATACCTTTGTTATTTGCATACGCACGCCTATACCAGTTTTTTTTGGCTCTTCAGTGTATATATATGTTTTGAAAAAACCTCTTAAAAAACCTCTTAAAAAACCTCTTTGAATACCCTAAATCACATAAATAACTCTCCAATTAACAAAATAGTCGCCATTTGCGTCGTACTTCTAGAAGGTACTATGATTACTGTTTGGAAACAGATATATTGCTACATGCTAGGTAGCAGCACTTAAAAGAGCACGATATTGCACAGCTATCCGATATTTGGTTCCTTTCCCTATGGTTTTGGTTGATGAAAAATGGTGGCCAACTATGCTTATGAGAGGGTTTATGGCATAATTTATCGAGCCATCCTGATCGTCATCGCGAGCACTGCCTGTGATATGAATTTGGTGACTGTAGTTTAGGCAGATGTGAAATAGCAGCCAACTAGGCTTATAAGATGGTTTAAGGTATACTTAACCCCTACACCCTGTTAGTTGTCGGAGGTGATGCCTATGATATTAATTTGGAGGCTATGGCTTTGGTGGATAGGAAATGGAGGCTAACTTTGCTCATAAGAGGATTTAAGGTGTTCTTGGCCCTACCAACTGCACATTGAACACCACCCTTAGCTTCCAGTCGATACCAGCGCTTCTAGCAGCAAATGATGACATCAAACTACACTAGAACAACCGAGCAGACTATAGGAGAACCAAAATGGCATCCCTGGTGGGCAATGAGAGAAACTTTCAATATGGCGGCTGATACTAGCGCTGCATAGCAGACTATGGGAGAACCAAGATGGCAGCATACAGCAGATGGAACGATATGGTGGCATACAGCAGATGAAACAAGCTGTCAGATACAAACAAGATGGCAGTTAACAGGATATGAAAGCCAAAATGGTGAGTGGAGTGAGAGAGGCAAGAAAGAGGCGAGAAAGAATAACAGAACAGGATGTACCAAGGTTTAATGACAGAGCAGGAAAATTAAACATTCTAGAAACAATATGGTGAGGTAGAATGATAGGGCATGAGGTGGCATTCATTATGGTGGCATACTGGCTCCAAGATGTCGGTTCCAAGATGGCAGGTTGGTGACATCGTGCAAGATGGCGGCTAGTCCACTGGTTCACACCCAGGGCCTATGTGTGCTCGGACGTACTATTTCTTACTACTAACGAGACAATCAGATATGTATATTCTTGATCATTATCAATAAACAATTTTTTTGTATGCCTTATCTTAATTAAATTATCAATACGCCACTAAAAAATAAGTTATGTTTCTGACAGAGAAATCTCAGTATAGATGCCCCTGATGTAACGCATAGTTAGAAATATACAACTGAAACATTTCAGTAAATATATTTTTACTCACTTTTCAATCGTGAACAATCTCTTAGATATTTACTTCATGAGAGAACAGGATTTTTCAGGAAAAAATGCCGAATAGTAAGTTTTCGTCTTTTTTATTTTCCAGTACTGAACTCATTCTACAATAAACGTGTGGGAAAGTGGTTATGAACTAAGAAAAAATTTTTTTTAATACAAATTTTTTTAGAACTCCATACTTCTATTGATACAGCTATTATTAGTTTATATAAAATCACAGTTCTGTCACAATGTATTAATTTATACTTAGAATGACACAATATCTACACTCAAATCAAATTTTAGGTAAATACATTTGCTGATATTTAAAATCTTGTGATTAACTTTTTTAATTAAAATTAATTTATAACACCAGCTCAAATAAATTATATTTTTACACCTTTTTGATTCCTTTTTCTTTTACATTTAAGACAAATATGTTACTATAAAAGAACGTAGATTTTAGACAATTATTACATAAAAGTAAAATATGAGCGCTTGGGTTATGTAAACTTCCATTGAGTTAAGTAACAACTACAAATAAAATTTTATTGTACATTATTCTTAGTGTTTATGAAAAAATATTACTTCCTGCTTTTGCGCCATTATGTTCAATTTTAAGGTAGTTTCACAAACACCCTAAGTTGTGTTAGGGACGTCATAAAATTCCAAGGCTAAGTCATTAACGACAGGAAATTATTGATGATGCAAAATTACTTCAGCGTTTATTTGCACATTACCTGTTTACGTTGAAGGCATTGCGAATAAAAGTGGAATTCATTAAAAGTTTTTTTGCTTACGTCATTTTAAATATATGCTCGAAAAACTTTGAGCGTTAACAGTCTTTAAAATTTCAAATAAAAATTTAATTGCAGACATTTTGCGCAAAGAAACAAGCTTTGAAACACATGGAACGTACAAGACAAATATAATTTATTTTGATAATAGTTTACTCCGGCTGTATACTTTCCAGCTTCTTCAAATTTGAACCACGACAAGACAACCTAGTAACATATGGGCCACTTTATCCTCGTATTACTGTGAAGTTAGAATTGGTGAGACAAGGTATTAATACTTAATATCGCTATAATAATTCAAAACGTTATGGTAAATACAGTTGTTGCAGATTAAATCCGTTTTTTAAATTTTTTACAACATAGGCAATTATTTTACCACTTCACAACATCCAGAGTTATAGATAACGCAGACTTTTCAGTATTTTTAATGTGTCAAAATCCTAATTTCATCTTTATAGACATAATGTTATTTTTGTAAGTACGATATAAAAATTTTTGTCTAGAAAGTTTCTCTAAATTATGTGTTAACACAAGGAATTGTTTTACATTTCCTCACGCAATAACTAATTCATGACTTACATTTTGGACGGCACTCATGGAGAAGAAATTGCCAACAATAATTAAACGCTTTTCTTTTAAATTTACAAGTATGATAAATAACTATGGGTGCGTGTCTTAATATTTCGACACCTTTTACAAAAATATACTAGCTACTTAAATTGATTATTCTAAGATAAAGTATTTATGTAAACACACGTATTACCATCATTTTGTTACTGAACTATTATTTGATGTAGGTAAGCGTTACACATTATAATAAACCGTCTGTGTGATGACAAACATACACATTACTAGAAATAGTGGATTTCCAATCAAATGTTTTGTTCCTTAATGTATTTCAAATGATTGAATCGTCGTAAGTTTGTTATCAGTTAATATATGTTTTGTACATTGTACCTTTTTATTGACGAATCACGGAATAGCAACACAATAGGCATGTATAAAGAAGACAAATGGTGTATCGATTAATTTTATGTGGGCGTACATATTCGCTGATTGGTTGCGCTTGGCTTGTTTCTGATTGGATTTGGCGTATTAAGTACTTCCAATTGGCTGTGCTGCCGGATGGCAAGGAAGTTACGAGGCGTTGATTGACGTACGTTGTTCTGCCGTGTTGCTGGCTAGTGACGCCATTTTGCTGGCGCGTGCGGCTGGAGTTCACGGAATAAGTGGCTGTTTCACTTCTGTATTCTTAAGTATTGCGCGTCTTTGGAGTAGCAGTGAACAGGAACTCTCATCGGGCTGGTTTAACGAGGAAAAATCCTCTCGTATAGATGACTTGTCAGTAACGTCAGACAAGTTGCAGAACTGTGTAGGGTATGCTGGATTCTAGCAATCTAACATTTTTGTAATTACTGTTCGCGGTAAACTGGGCACTTTTGAAAGCCCTGCTAAGTATTCTACTTGTATGAGCATTGTGTATTCTTCCACAATACGTACAATTAACGTTGCCGTGGGCCTGAACGTTTTATTCATGCGTCGGTCAAGTGAAGGTGTGAAATTATTAGAAAAATAAACACACATTTTACAAATTTGGCAATTCTTACATTTATGTGCATTATAAAAAACAGAAATCAAAACAATTCATTTCAGTAGTCACACATATTTAACTTGCACGTTTAATTTAACGTTACAACGTTGAATTCTACTTTTCCACCACTGTTACTAAATGTAATATACACACTGTGTTTATTACTTACATGGCAATATTCATTTATATGGTGGTTAAAGAATAAAAAAGAACTGAAAGTAAACAGAAAGTAGGGCTTTAAAAGTGCTCACTTTACCGTGAACAGCCTTGAAGAGAATCACTCCCTCGTTAATACTGCAATTACGGTTATGTGAGTACTGGAACGTGTGACTGTATGCTAAATGTCTCATTTACTGTGTGTGCTATAATGACTTCGTAGTATTTCAACCTGCGAATAGATATTGTAGTGCTTTCCGCAAAAATCGATTATAAAAGGGACTGTTGAAAGTTGTATTATGTTTCACGGCTTATATAAAAGGGCAGCTGGCTCAAATTAGCGTCTGCCTCCTGTCATTCACACTGGTGAACCCCGAATTGTAATTTAAACCTTTTGCTCTTCTTTAAACTGAGTGGTCTCAGTCTGTTAGCTTTGTGGCTAACTTGTCCCCTTAAAAAGATTTTGAACGCATCCCCCTCTATAGAAACTTAGCATACGTCTACTTCATCATTTCCTAAGATACTTACATATGCAAACTGCATCTTGTTTTATGGCGAATAACCAGTAAATGGGCAATAACAAGGCATGGATTGGTATATATGGGAGATAATTAAGACGGTAAAACTGAGAGATACGTCTTCTTAAGTCACACGCTACGTGAAAATTGCCTGCAACTATCATAAAAGTAAATTTATAAGTAAATTAAGTAAAACAAAGGTGAAGAGTGGAATTGAGAGAATTGAGCGGCTCTTAACGTCGAGGTCTTGAGAGCCGATTTAGGCGAAACGAGGTGAGTTTGGACCAGCACCGGAATGCAAGGGCGGGGAAACGAGAGATCCACGAGAAAACCCACCGGCAAGCGGCATCGTCTGGCACGATTCCCACAAGCTAAAATCCAGGAGTGTTCCCGCCGGGAATCGAACCCGGTTCACCTAGGTGACAAATGTGTAGAGATAATTTTAGTTACTGCCTGTATCCGGGTACAAACACCAAAATTAAAATTCCTTTAAGTGTTATTGGTATATAAAAAACTGAAATTAAATAAGTTTTCAAAGAATATTATTTTAAAAACGACGTCGAAATATGTATTTCTTATTTGTGGTTTAGCGACCACAGCGAGTTATTCAGAGACGGCACCAATTGTTCCGACATTCAGGATTTGGAAATGACCTTTACTAAGGACACGTGGTCAAGTCTTTACGACTCCGGTGAGAATAATAATTCAAATGCAAAATTGTTGTGCACTGGATAAAGTCATTGTCCTTTTATTTTAGATACTTCTTCAGTCGCGGCCTTATTTTTCAAAGAAAATTAAAACTAGTCTTGGACACATTTACTTTTTAACTGATTACAGTGATACGGAAGTTGTTATGAAATTTACAGTTAAAATACAGAGACGTAAAACAGAACTGAGTTTCATACATAGAAAATGTGGGACCTCTCCGTATTTTCAAATTAACACTAATATAATGTAATTTTTTTTTACAAATCGATTTAATATTTTAGTGAAACACTCTATTTTGTAATTATCACCAATTCGCATTAAAAAAACAGCTGAAAAGTGTATATTTTCATTGCACTAATATATAATTCACTAATACATTCGTTCTCTTGTTTCTAAGGCAAAAAATGTATCCCATTTTGCTCTAAAATTTAAAGTTTCTGAGACATTTCAAGTTTTAAGATGTAATGCTTCACTGAATATTTCGGTGTGGTGCAGGCACGATCATAGTGGTTAACATCATCGCGTCTAAAATTTTTGATCGTGCTCAAATCCCGCTCCAATAGGAACATTTTAATGTTTAACGTGTATTTTTATACACTGGTTCCTACCCACAAATAAAAAATAAACATTCTGTGTAATATCTCTTATTAAACTGGAAATATATAAAATCTCAACAGAAATCTAGGAAGAGGTTCCGTGAATTCACAGAAAATTTTAAAAATTTATTGTACGTGCGTTATTAAAAAACCAAAATTCTGCAATATTACTAATATTTAAGGATAATATCTGACCAGATAGATTTCTGTAATTTCACGGAAATTTTTTTAACAGTGTATAATGTTTCTCTCCAAAGCTTTTCTTGTGGGATCATGTCATTAGCAGACTAGAAATGTTTCCTTACTGACAATGTGCGCACCAGTACGCAAAATATTAGTGTACGCTTATGCATATTTGCACGATGTCGAAATATTACGTCAACAAACTCATCCTGGGGGCCAATTTTTGAGATCTTGCAACTTTATTCCATTTAGAGTTTGCTTGAAATGTCGCAATAATTCTCATTCTGCTAATCTTGAGTAAAAACTATTTCGAAATGAAATAATTCCATGTGGAATAATCTCACTATCTGTAAGCTTGGTGCGATGAGATTCCGTAACCATTTCCGGGCGAAAACAACATTTATTTGGTAAAAAATTGCTGAAATGTGGATCACATGTTGACAGTATTTAGAGTTGGAGAATTGAGAAAGGCATAAGACGATAGCGTGTGACTAGAAATGAAGACGCATTTGATTTACGCGACAGGAAATTTGTTAAACTGTGTATGTGAAAAAAACTATGTGCAACAAATCCATATAATTACCAATTTAGAAGGGGTCATGAGCCAGCGACAGTGAAATCTGCAGTTTCAGTCGATTTCAAGGCAAGTAAGGTATTGATATTAATGTAAATTAGTTATTAGTGGTTTTTATAGTGCAGTACTTGACCCATCATAACGTTTGTTTTTTATATGTCGTATTTGAATGTTTTGTTTTACGTTTCAGGTTTTAATGACCCGAGGTTTCTTAACCTAAGCTGGCAGTTACCAAGCTTCTGTTGGGCAAGGCTAAACATTTGCAATCAGCAAATCGCAAATTTTCTGTGAGCAGAGCAATTTCAGACGTTATTGCTGCAATAATAGCGTGTGTGTAAAGTAATGGGCCAGTTAAAATTTGACTCCACGATCTGCAACTACGTATGTGAAATAATTATTTCACATTCAGGTGTTCTACAGTAGTTTTAATCTCAGTTCTCTGAAGGGAATTTCATATTATGTCTATTTAACATGTATTTAAACCTATTCGGCTCAACAGTGAAACAATAGCTCCACCTCTTTGTATTTCCTTTATATATGTTACATTGTAAATATAACAGCCATTACATAATTATGAAATATGCAGGTAACTCTATTTGTATTAGTAATCATTACCTCTATATTCTGTAGCTAGTTTTCAAAAAATTACAGGTTATTACACCCGTTGGTAAGGATTTGTTGAAAAAATTGAAAAACAAACCAACCTGTAAGCATGCAGATGGAGCAAGCAGTTTTTTCCTCTTCTTACAAAGTTCATTTTAGTGAAATCACATAAGTAACATGCATGTGCACATATGCATTTTCACCAGAAGTTAATGCAGATATCTTATTAAAATAAAATGAAACTGCTTTTAAAACACTTCAAACGACAGCTATATTATTTACTCTCTCATGGCTAATTTCCTTAGTGTCAAGGCAGTCAATTAAATTTGTTTGCTCGTTTACTGTCCATTTCAGGGAAAGGGAGCAATGTGTATCCCATTAGTTGTATTGCCGCTTAGTATGTGAAAAAACTTAGTAACTCCTGATTTACGAAAACACAAAATCACTCTCATGTTGTAGGGACCACGGTGGCTGAGTGGTTAGACTTCTCACCTCCCACCAAAGCAAAACGGGTTCAATCCCCTGCCGGGTCACTCCCGGATTTTTGCAAGTGGTAATTGTGCTGGACGATGTCGGCGAGTTTTCTCGGGGATCTTTCCTTTCCCCTGCCGTTTCATTCTAGTGCTGCTCCATTTTCACCTCATTTCACCCTCGTCGGCTCTCAAGACCTCGTTTTTAAGAGCCGGATAGATGTCTTAACTCAACTGTCATGATGTCTTAATCTAGGAAGTATACAAAAGAGTTAATAGTTAATTATAAAGTTGTTTTATTTTAATGTAAATAATAATTTATATTTTGTGGCTCTGTTATTAATGTTCTAAATTCTACATACTAGTGGAGTTTTATATAAATGTATAGTAATACAAAAAATGTTCAAACATAGTTATATCGAAGGATTTAGGAAATCATATAAAAGTGCTTACTCTATGTGATACTGTTACAAATTGTTCTATATATTTTCCAGTTTTTTAACCTTTTGAGATTGGAATGTGTTGTGACAAGTATTATACAAGTTACTGCATCTGCTCTGAAATCTAAAATTTCTTAATTACTAAATAATTAATTTATAAATTTCAACACAGTCAAGGTGTTGCAAATAAATTGTAGAACAGAAAAGCGTAAATGTAAGCTAGAATTTGTGAAATAAGTACTTAATTGCAAAACTAGAAATACTTGAAATATTGAAACAACAAAAGCATAATTCAGAATGGGTAAATTTGCATTTGCCCTAGTTGTGTCATTTAGAGCTTGACCCTACACTCAACTAGCATATCTCATTAATCAAGAGAAATTGTAATGATTGATATGATGTATACTAGTAAATGTTATTTTGCAGATTCCGCGAAAATCATAATTTCCCTGGAGTTGTTGGTGCCAATAATGGATGGGGCACATATTGTCATTGTACTTCCACCTGCCAACCACGATTTGTACAGGGAGAGGGATTATTTCAATAGGAAACAGTGTCACTGTAAATTTGCAGTTGGTAAGTTGTAATTATTACTTTTAGTAGCAGTGTTAATCTTTAAATATTACATCTTTTTTTTCTTAAGCGAATATGCTTTCAAACGTTTATATGTGTGTGGTGCAAGAATGCGGATTCTTAGTGTAAATGCATGATATCTTGCACCACACATGAAACATATATTTGTAAATTCAAATATTGAGCAGTCATGCAGGCCTTGCGAGGGCAGAATGGCACCTGTGTGTAGCTTATTAGCAAGTGTAACTTTATCCGTTTATTTCATTTTGGATGTATAATTAAAGCTATAGTTAAATATTACAACTTCTTTCATAATGATCTGATGCATGAAACCATGTTTAAGTTTGTCATGTCAGTTGTTGACATTCGACAAAAAAAGTTCCGTGATCTCAGCCATTGTCTGCGACTCTTTATACATAACAAAACTTTCAAACAATTCGCGAATTTTCTGCAGCGACAAGAAACTGACACACATAAATTGCACAAATATACATATAATATTGCAGATTTTTTTAAAAGTATTCTTGTAATGTTCTGGTTACCATGAAATTGAAGGTTGGAAACTAAAAATCATTTTTAATTCAATGAAGATTGTGATAGTCAGAATTCACACCTCTGCAAAAGTGTGTAAAATGATATTTGATTTCTGTGGTTGGAGATAAACGAGAATAGATAAAATACAGATTGAACTGGGTCTGTTCACAACAACATTCATTCCATTTATGTCTTTAATTTTATCACCACAACTTGTTTTCCTATTAACTGTTATTGGGAAAGGGGGAGGAGGAGACTGTGTGTGTGTGCACCTTTGTGCTCAACAAATGCAAGAGTATATTGCATGTACATTTCACGTGAAGAATAAATTAATACATGAGTAACATTTCCAAACGCATGCCAAATATTGAGTGTATTAAAGTACAATTTACTATGTGTGTGAAACAAATATGAAATTAAATTAGCTGTAATAATCGGGGAGAGATCACACTTATGTTGCCGTTCTTATATACAGGAAAAATGACAGTCAACCATTTCAAGACATTCCCAACAATATTGGCAGGGTTAGACACAATTGTAATAACCAGTTTTATTGTAAGTGTTTATTCTATAGCCATAAAAATACAGGTTGGGTATCACCCCTGACTTTTTTTGGCCTCAGCTGCATGTAAAGTTATTTTAATAGAATAATTTTGCATTTAGGAAGATGTATGGGGTACAAGTGGTTTGCCTCTGCACGACAACGTTTCAGCTACAAACAAAAGAAGCTACGGTTTGCATATATACAAAATGAACTGACTTTTATAGTAATAGAAAATTGTTTTATTTAGCTTTGTTTTCATGTACTAAAATTTAAAAAATCACGCTTATCACATTTCAAGTAGAAGTTATAACAGTAGTCCTAATTCTAATTATACTTACCACTTTCAAAACCAAATGGTTTATAAGTGGTCTAAACATTAAACAATTAAATAAGAAGTAAATTCTACAAGATAATTACCTGTGGTCACATTATTACTCAAACTCAAAATGTACATGTGATATGCATGAACACCATTATCTATGCTGCCTAAAACCTGCTGACCAGCAGCATCGTCTGGCACGATTGCCACATGCAGAATCCGGGAGTGACACCACCAGGTATTAAACTCTATTCGCCTTGGTGGGAGGTGAGCAGGCTAACCACTCAGCCACCGTGGAGGAGGGGAGAAAGGTTGCTTATAACTTTACATTGAAAGAAATAATACTGGTGTTTCCTTTTGCTTTATTGAAGTTAAGTATACAACATATTCTTAACCTTAATTTATAGCTTAGTTATAACTTTTTCAATATTTTTCCTTTGCAGAAATTGTTCTCAAATGTCACTTTGTCATTGTTATTTGTAAGTGTTATGTATATAAAATAGGATAATTTTGTGTCATTCATATCAGCTGTTCCCAGCCTGCAGAGGTTGGCTGGGCAAACTGCAGTCATAAACGGTTTGAAGCATCATACATACTTTGTTTCCGCTTATATAGACAACTATCCCATAAACTAGATACAGGCTATTTTTGAAATTGTGGTAATGTCACCAACCATGTAAATAATTTTAAACAAATAAATTTTTGTTCTTGATAAAATTGCTATAATTTCTAACTAATTTCTATGGCCTTTTTTCTTCTAGGAGATGGTGGCTATCGACTTGAACCATGGCTTTAACGTCTGTTGAGGGTAACATTCTACCAGCTATGAGTGAAGCTTAAACACGCAACATTCGAGGTACATCAATTTTGTGGAGCGGTGTAATAGTTTTTTGAAAATTTTGTTTCTAACATTGAACTTTGCATTACATGCTTGAAAACGGACATAATTATTTACAGATTGCACTATTATATATAATTCAATAAAAAGCTTCATTAACAACGTTATTAAAAATGTTTTACTACGTATTTAAGATTTCTCCCCAACTCTTTGGGGTGAGTTACTCAAGTTTTGTTTGGCTTATTGATTTCTTTATTAAGGGTGCTTCCCTCCTATATTGGTGCGTACTGAGCAAAAACTCTGCAGAAAATGTTGTAGTTATAAACGGTAAAATTTTACTATAGGGGCTTTTCTGAAAATAAGAAAAAAAACTCCAGAAANAAATTTGTAATGTGAATTTTGTGGAAGTGAAAATGGCTGGCAATAGGTATTTTGGCAGTCTCTTTTATACAAATAGATTACGGCTCCAGTTATAGGGACATGCAGCCCACCTTTATCTTTTTTACACATATAAATGTCACTATTAAATCTCGTTGAGGCCTCGACCACACAATATGACAGCCATGTGGAACCCTTAGCACCTTATGTTATGTTTGTATAAACAAATAATGATTTACAATGTAATATTGACGCATTCTGCGTCCCTATATTTTATTGGTCAGAACACACACTCTGTCGAAGCTCGCCAGCGGACGACAGCAATAAGGATTAAGGGTTTTGTGGACGTGCCGGAAGAGGGACGCCCGGCGCCTCGCAGCTGCATCGGCACGCTACCAAAGGTTTCTGCACGTGCAACTGTTCCTGCATGTGCAGACGACATCCGGAGACAACGGAAGGCACCAGGGCGTGGACACAGCTGCATTTTGCAGCTGCCCAAGGGACACCGAGATCCCACCACCAGCTGTGTCTATCCCGGGCTTGTACCGCAATAAACCATGAGAGCTTTTAGCGGACAATAAACTTCCAGGCCAGAACCAAGGGACGACGCCAGGCCGGCTGCGGACCACACGAGCAGCGGCCACGTGTTTTATGACCCAGGGGGACGACAAGCACCCCGGACCACGTGCAGAGACGGGGGAAGTTGAATATGGTGATGGACGCTACAAAACCACATGAAGGGGGGAGCAACAGGGCAGTCAGTTGAGAGACGTCGAATCAGTCAGTCGGGGGACCTGAAGCGAGGCGTCCGGGTCGGAGCCGGACGAAGCCAGTGCGATGAACGAGTCAGTCAGTCAGTCAGTCGCGGATCGAGCAGTCAGTCAGTCAGTCGGAGTCAGTAGAGGGTCGAGAATGCATCACGACGTCGACCTCAGTCGGAGGCCGTCAAACGGGACGTGCGGCGGGAAGAATCCGAGAAAAGTCAGTCAGACTTCGTCAGACGAGAACGGTGTACCGGGAGCCGAGAGAAAACGAGTTCGCCAAATGCATCCAGACGTGGACCTCTGTCGGAGGCCGTCAAGCGGGACGTGCGGCAGGAAGAATCCGAGAAAAGCCAGTCTGACTTCGTCAAACGAAGAGTGCTGAGTGGACCCGGGAGGATGGGTTCGGAGAGCAGGCGTCGGGACGCCCCACCAAGCCGCCAGCCGAGGGAAGACAGCGCAGCAGTGTCAGATAAGTAGTTCTACACCAAGTGTGAAGAATCTTCTCCCCCCCACCCCACGACGAGGATCGCGGCGTCAAACCATACGTAGCCTACATAGAAAAAGGGGAGGGGAGTTTGTCTCGTGAGTTCATGTACCAGTTAACCTGTTCAAGCAACAATAAAACTCGATTATNGCAGAATCAATACCTACTTCCAAACTTCAGCATTTGGCAGGTATCAATATAACAGGTTGCGCAGTGAATACAATTTAAAAAAATTAAAAACACTTCAGCTCAGTTATGTGATCTTTATTATTTTTTATTTACAGCATTTTGGAAAGCATTTGTGAAATGCAATACTAAGCATTGAATTCCTAAAACAGCTACAGTTAACTCTTTCCTTGTGGAATGTAGACTTCTCTAGTTTCATCCTTCGCTCTTGATGTGAGGAAAATGATCCAGCAGACCGGGAGGATGCACAGGGGCCACCATTTTTTTTTTGCCATTTCCTTCACAACAACAAATCAATTGTTCAAAACAAACATGTCTACTTCTACAGCTACTTTACCATAACCACAGCTACTACACAAAATGTACCTTCACAAAAAAAAAAACCTTTGGCCATGGAAAGTATGAAAATGCACATAACTGAATGCAAAATAATTTTGAATTTACATCACAGTTACTTCACCTAGTTTTTATGAAGTATAACTATATGCACGGCTGAAACAGAATTTCCAGTTTGGACAAAAAAAGTTTGCAAGCGCTCCCATTTTCATTTGTATGCAATTGGCAACATATATTGTACCCTGACAACATTTTCTCATACATTGTACTAATATTGTACAGACTAGTAAAATTGGGAAATTAAAATCATTAAGGAAAATGACGTGTGAGAATTGTTTCAAGCAAAACCACCACTAACAAATGTAGTCTTTAAAGTAAAAATACGTACTTGTACAAAATATTACTCTAAAAATGTTCAACTGTGGCACCACAACGCACCACACTAATCACTGCATATTTGGGACTAATTTTATCATTAGTCCCAAATATGCAGTGATTAGTGTGGTGCGTGGTCAATAAACTAATTATTGTGGCGCATTACTTTTATGCTAACAGTCATTGTGTATGAATAAATTCAATTCCATAATTCGCAATATAGTATAATTTATGACATGAGCAAACTTGTAGTTAGTTTTTTTCAAACCTATGATTTCAGTAAGATATGAACGTTTTTCTTATACCACCACTCTGCAATATCATACAATGTCTGTGCAAGTAAATGATAATAAAACATCATGTATGAGTAATGCTCACATACAATAATGAGAAGTATTTGGAAAAATTCTAGGCCATTTCTAGGTGGTACGTAAAAACCACTTTGATGTTACAAAACAGTTTAAAGGTGTAAAATAACTAATTCAAATGGTATTTCCAACACAGGTAATGTATACTTAATGCTGTAAGTATATTGCAGTAGAAGCTTCTTTCCTATTCAATGCACATTTTTTTGAAGAACTTTGGGCGAGCCATGGATTTGTCGTTGTTTAAGTGAGTCTTTGTTTGAACAAACTGAAACCGAGACATGCATTCCATACCACTGGAATGTGCCTTCTCAACTTAACTCGCACAAAATTATTCTAACTAAAATAGTAGCATTATGGTATTGCTTCACAACAGTATCATATTGTGGTTTTACAAAATGGCCTGTCATTTCTTCCTGGAAATTATAATTTGTCATTAGCATACATTTTTCCGGAATCTATTCCGACTTGTTTCACTGTAAAAGTGAAAAACAATTTTTACCCATATGAAAACTACACCAAGCACAGTTTTTAATTGAAAATAATTTTAGCGGCACCAATTTGTATGCAATAAGCAATACATGGCTAAACATGCTTATAAAGAATTTGGGAAAATTTCAATAGTATTTCTTAAATGGTCATGTTGGCAATGGATGACTGGACTGCAATAGAACACGCTAGTGGTACTGTGGGAGAAACCATACTAACTCACACGTAGTATATGCTATACTACAGCAGCATTGGAAGATTATACACAAACAAACCTACAAATTATCGGAAAAGGTTTAGAAGTTGCATCGTTAGTTATTTTGTAAACACGGGTAGGAAGAAGGGTGTAGTATGTGTATTTATGTAACAAGTGATGCGTGAATGGTAAAATGTGGAATGGATTATTTGTGAAATATTATTCTGTAATGGCATCGTAAAACGTAGCTCTTCAGTTTACTGTGTTCCAGAAAATAACGGTAAATAAATGTTGTAACTAAATGCTTCACTTACTTATAATGATGTTAGTGTCTTTTTCTTCAATCCACTTGGATAGCATTTAATTTTCGGTTATTCATGTATTTAGAAAACATCTTACTGTTCGTGTTCTTGAATTCTCTGGTCAGCATTCCAATTTCGGTTCTTCAATTGTTTATAAAACATGTGAATAATTCAAACAGTGTCTGTATACAATTTCATTAATGTGATTTAAAACTCATTTACAGTGAAATTACTAATCCTTCATACTGGCCGTATTTTGTAGCCTATCTGTGTTTACATTTGAACTTGTTGTTACTGGATATTTCCCTTTTTTTTTTTGCAGAATTGTATTTAAGTATAAGTCACACAGTTATGCGCCATTGCATTAATACTTAATTGGTGACTGGAAACGTTTTAATAATGCTGAAGTGGGGTTTAAAACATTCAGCTCGAACTCGCAATAAGAGCATAACGGCTTAGCGAATACAACCATTCAGAACTACATATATTAAAATAAATATTTTACATAAATAATTTTTCTGTTTCATACAGCACACAAAACCCTTAAAAATAATAGTAAAGTTTATTATTAGGACATGAGTAGATAGAAAATGTTCTTCCGAGGACAAGGGGATGCGGATCTCCGAATCCGTAACCATCTTGAATCCGACGTCTTGTTTCCGGCTGCTATCTAGTCTCTATCCGCCATTTTTTTTTCAACCACCATTTTATTTTCGCCCTCTATATTGTTTCCACTTGTCCTTCGTTCAACTTTTATCTGCTAGGGGCGCTGATATCTCTCTCGCTCGGCCGCCATATTGGTTCTAGAATTGGCCTCTAGGAGGGGCTGCTTCTGAGCTCAAAATATCGTCCAGAGGAGGGCGGGATCAAACTGCGAACCTTGGGTCGTCATGCAAACGTTTAAGACCACTCGGCTATCGGAGCAGTCTGTATCGTAGGGTTTTAATTGCCATTTACACATTTCAACGTTGATATACATATAACCATTTCAGAAATGACATCAGGGTATGTGTGTGTATAGTTAAATAGTTATTATTTATTACTTCATTTTAGGTCACATTCTTATTTTTCTTATTATTCTTATTATTTATGAATTATAATTTTTGTGATCTTACATTCAATTGCCATTACTTATATTTCAAATATTATTGACCCTGCTAGTTCTGGGCCTGAAGGGCTGATTAGTGCTCTGGCTATGTTTATGACAGCTTGGCGGGACACTAGGCGACAGGACACGTCCCTGAGTGGCAACGTGGGTACTT
>NQII01000755.1:267771-371788 GCA_002778355.1 Clitarchus hookeri
TGACTGACTGATGCGACTAACTGACTCGGCCGGGGTCCGATCTCCCCGGCCTCGGTTTACTGACTGACTTCCTCTCTCGGCGTGGAGATATGACTGCTCTGACGTAACTGATTCTCCCGACACGGAGTTTCGCAGCTTCCGACTGCCCCGATATGACTAACCCCTTAACATTGTGATTCTCGCCCGGCTGACTTCCACGATCCGGCTCCCGATCCTGACTACCTGCGTGTCCAGGTGTGGCGGTACCGAACGCCGCGCCACCTGCCTCTCATCGCTTTCCAGCGACCAGGTTTAACTGACTGACTGTCTCTGCGAACTGTTTCTTGCCAGGTGCCCCACGGCACGGGAAATTACTGGTTGTCTGTCCCGATATGGCTGACCCCTTAACACAGTCTCTGGTTAACTCTGCTGGTATCCGACCCCCCCCCCACCCGGCCTCTCGGCATCCCGATGGACTTCCTCTCTTGGCGTGCGATACTAACTGACGGGGTCGACTATTCTCCCATAACTGATCGATTCAACTGACTAACTGACTGATGCGACTGACTGACTCGGCCGAGGTCCGATCTCCCTCGCCTCGGTTAACTGCTGCATTGTCTTCCTCTCTCAGTGATGCGACTGACGTAACTGATCCTCCCTTGCCACACAACTTGGCTTTTAAACTATTTCCATTTCCCCTTGGAACCTTACACGTTACTTCCCTTGTTAGGGGAAGAGAAAAGGGGGAGGTGCTGAACAAAAGCTACTTCCTACATGTGCCACGACTCTTGTTGGTGGAGGGGGAATGGGGTGACCTGTGGTGCCCCTGACAAATCATGTCAGCTGTTTTTGCCGCGCGTGTTACCCTTCAGCACGTGTTTTTGACGTTGGCGGAAATCGCCAGACTATCTGATCCTTTCTTTGGCGTATCCCAGTTTCTAGGGATTGCAAGGGGGGTGGGGGTCTGAGGCAATCTAGACACGTGTATGCTCCAGCCTGCCTTCGCCGCAGGCGTTAATTGCTGCCACGTGTCTTCAGGCAGGTGGCTACAAGGAGGGTCCTTGTGGGAAGGGGTGGGTTATGGCGTGTGTTGTGGCAGCTGAGCTTCTACGTTTAAATGGCATGAGTCAGTATAATGCCTATCAACGATATGCTGCGTTGCTAGGGACTCCCGTGAAACAGACAATTTGACTCACAAAGGGGCTCTTTGACGTCCTACCACGAAAGTCTCTTCATCTGGACACAATTTAAAATGGGTCTACGTGAGTGCTTCTGTGTTTATAATATATGTGTCTGTGTATGCTCACATAAATGCACATTGTGATTNAAATGGGTCTACGTGAGTGCTTCTGTGTTTATAATATATGTGTCTGTGTATGCTCACATAAATGCACATTGTGATTAGCTTCCAAATATTTGTTTGCAACTTCGTAATTGTTTTAGTATATACATTTTAATCCCAGAAAACATGGTATAAAGAACTGTATTTTTCTCGGGGTCTTAGGGTTGGAAGAGGGGAGAGAGCGGTCCCCTTCCCTTTCCATTACATGCAGACAATGATTCTCGTGTATTGTCTCAAGTGTATAAAAACTATAATTTTTTCAAATATAAATTATATTCTATTTCTGTGTGCTAGCGAACACTTGAGGCTGAAGAAAGCAAATTATATTTTAATTAATGTTTCAGTGCCTTTTTCTGCATTAAAAGAATAGTACAGAAGCCTTCCGCATTTAAGCAATGCTTAATCCATTCTGACTCAGTGAACACAATTGTGTACATTACGCACGTTTAAGCAAATGTTGGCCTGTAATGATCAATGATGTAACCTGTGGTCTTACTTGTCTAGGTCATAATTGATGATATTACTGACACCATTTACATAACCTACAGTGACAACGAAACAAGTGGGGTACCGACTTGTTTACAGCAACACCTGAAACCGTAAAATTAAGTATGTATAAGAGGGTTATCAAAACCACTAAAACTTAATATTATTATCTCAAAAATTAGAAAACAATTTACAGAAAATGTGTATAAAGAGTGAATGAAGAGATTTGGACGGCTCTTAACATCGTGAGCTGACGAGGGCGAAGCTAGGTGAGTATGGAGCAGCGTCGGTACCGTATATCCGAATCAATTTAGGAGTTAAGTTGAGATTCTTGCGCAAACAGCTCTAGTCTTGGTAACCAACTGAATGATACAACATGAAAGTAGTCGAAGGATCATTATAATGACATGTTCTTAAATTGCGTAAATGAAAAATACTTAAAAATCTCTCAAAAATCAAGGAAAATTACACAAGCCCATTGGCATACGTACAACACTTCTTAGCTATCAAATAGATAGACCGACTTCAGGGGGTTGACACAATTTATTAAGTAACTGAACCGGTTTTTTTTTTTTTTTTTACACAATCCCTTTCATGCACGATTTCCATACTGTTTATTATGGTTGGCATATGTGAGATCCAATCGCCAGGCCAGTGACAGTGTTATTTATTTACGTATAGCTATGGAAGAATAACAGGAGAACTATGTATAAAGAAACTAAGCAACGGACACAAAATGTGCGCTTAATAACCGTGGCTTGGCTATACCAGTTATGGTTCCGTTTTCCTGTCTTTGCTAAGCTTGTGCAGATATGGCTTCGGATGTATCTTTTATTTAGTAATTGTGTTCATAATGCGTCACCGAGCGAGATGGTGTAGTGATTAACTTTCGGACACGCATTCGGGAGGACCTGAGTTCGAGTCCCGGTCCTACCATCATGATTACGGTTTTCCCGTGGTTTCCCGAAATCAATCCATGCCTATGTTGGGGTGGTTTTCTTCAATGCCAATTCCTGCTTCTCTGAGTAACTTGCTCTGACGTTGCTGTCGGCAAGACGTTAAGACCTATCTACCTAACACGTCCTAAATGAAAACTGGTATGCAAGCAATTTACTATTACCAAGGCGCGTGTGCTCGTCATGCGATTATGACCCCCGACAGATGTACCCTCTGGTGCACATACACGCACGTGCAACTGGCGAGTAAGGTGGAGTAGAGGATGGCATGTATATGCAGTTTACACACAAACTCTTACGGAAAGATTGTTAACCAAAATATTTCAGCGATGACTGTTACGAGCATATGCACTATGTGTGTAACAAGGTACTTCTTCTTCTCGAGAACCAAGGTAACACGTGGTTGAAAGATGTAATCCTTGTGCGAAAATTATGTATACAGGCGCTTGCTTTTACGACAAGCTTAATTTATGCCTGCAAGTGTCCTAAACCAACATTTTAGGGGGGGGAGGGGCAGCGGTGGCGTAGTGGCCAGGACGCTCGCCTCCCACCACTGCGATCCGGGCTCGATCCCCGGCGGCTTCAGAACGGGATTTTCGCATGTGGGAATCGTGCTGGACGATGCCGCTTGCCAGCAGGCTTTCTCGGGGCACTCCCGTTTCCCCCGCCCTTGCATTCCATCGCCACTCTATTATAGGGCTTCATCTCTGTCATGCTCGAGGATGACGGTCACCCACTGGTCCCAGCTGGAAAGACCGTCACTCGGAGGGTGTTGCCTTGCCCTGGGTGCACTCTTCACACGCCATTATTATTATTATTATTATTATAAGGAGGGAGCTTAACTCGTTACGATTGTAGTAATACCTAGTAACTTCTCATCTAATGTGATGTCTTATATGCGTACCTTGTTGCAAGATTTATGCATTAAAAATAACTACATTTTTTATTTTATATATATTTTATAAATAGGTAATATATATCTTGAAACATATTAAAATAATACATTATATGTTTATGTATCGATGACAGCGTCTGCAGGTTTTCCAATTATATGCGACTTATTCCCTCGCGAATATGTATGTGAGTTTTCTCAGAGTGCTCTCATTTTTCTTTATATTTAAAATTTTTTTATTTTTTATTTAAAAGTATCGAAGAGTGCCTTCAGTGAGCATAAGCCAGGCTTCTTAAAAGAGCAGTACAATAAATGTTCCTCCAATTATATGCTTCGTTCACAAAGTGTTTCGTAAAGTGAATTCAAAAGGGAAAGTTCGTACAATGGATGAATGGTTCGTGAAATGCTTCGCAAACAGGGAGACATGCTTCTGGGCATCGTAGATGATGGTGAGTGTGTCGTCGGTTCGAGTTCCGCTCGGATGGTGCTACATTGACTATCATGGTCATGCTCGCGAGTGAGCGGTGTGGATGGTGAGTTATCCAGCGCCTGTTCGTTTAGCTCGAGAATTCATTGGACAATAGCTTGTAAAACAGCATCCGCCTTGCGACAAATGGCTGATACCTGACACGACATTCAATGAACGCGATAAATTAACTGCATATATACACGGAGGTGACAAAAGTCATGGGATAGCAAAATGCAAATATAACAGATGGCAGTAGTATCGCGTACAAAATGTATGAATCGGCAGTGCATTTGTTGGGCTTCCATTTGTAGTCAAGTGATTCATGTTAAAAGGTTTATGACGTGATTATAGCTGCACGACGGGAATTAACAGACTTTGAACGCGGAATGGTAGTTGGAGCTAGACGCATGGCACATTCCATTTAGGAAATAGTTAGGCAATTTAACATTCCGAGATCCACAGTGTCAAGAGTGTGCCGAGAATACCTGATTTCAGGCATAACTTCCCACCATGGACAACGCAGTGGCTGACTGCCTGCACTTAATGACCGAGACCAACGAAGTGTGCGTAGAATGGTCAGTGTTAACAGACAAGCAAAACTGCGTGAAAAAATAGCAGGAATCAATGTGGGACGTACGATGGACGTGTCCGTCAGGAAAGTGCGGCAAAATTTGGCTGTACTGGGCTATGCCAGCAGAAGACCAACCCGAGTGACATTACTAACCACACGACATCGTCTGCAGCGACTGGAAAACCGTAGCTTGGTGTGATGACTCCCGATTTCAGTTGGTAAGAGCTGATGGTAGGGTGCTATTGTGGCGCAGACCCCACGAATCCATGGACCCAAGTGGTCAACAAGGAACTGTTCAAGCTGGTGGTGGCTCCATAATGGTGTGGGCTGTTTTTACATGGAATGGACTGGGTCCTCTGGTCCAAGTGAACCGATCATTGACTGGAAAGGGTTATGTTCAGCTACTTGGAGACCACTTGCAGCCATTCATGGACTTAATGTACCCAAACAACGATGAACTTTTTATGGATGGCAATGCACCATGTCACCGGCCCACAACTGTTCGCTATTGTTTTGAAGAACATTCTGGACAATTTCAGCGAGTGATTTGGCCACCAAGATTGCCCGACATGAATCCCATCGAACATTTATGGGACGTAATCGAGAAGTCAGTTCGTGCACAAACTCCTGCACCGGCCACACTTTTGCAGTTATGAACGTCTATAGAGGCCACATGGCTCATTATTTCTGCTGGGGACTTCCAACGACTTGTTGAGTCCATGTAACATCGAGTTGCCTCACTTCGCCGGGCAAAAGGAGGTCCGACACGATATTAGGAGGTATCCCATGACTTTTGTCGCCTCAGTGTAAATTAATATATTAATGCCTCATAGGTTAGTTTTTATTGAACCAGCAAATCATTATACATCTTTGCAGAAGTCAGTCTGCAGCAGTCTGTCGGTAGGAGTCACTCGGCAGCAGTCAGTCGGCAGGAGTCAGTTTGCAGGAGGCAGTTGGTAGGATTCAGTCGGCAGGAGTTAGTCTGCAGGAGTCAGTATGCAGCAGTCGGTCTGCAAACGTCAGTCTGCAGGAGTCAGTTTGCAGGGGTCAGTCTGCAGGAGTCAGTCTGTAGGAGTCAGTCCGCAGGAGTCAGACGTCAGGCATCAACCGTCATAAGTAAGTCGGCAGGAGTCTTGTGAGGGGTCGGTCTTGTGCGGGGTCGGTATTGTGAGGGGACGGTCTTGTGAGGGGTCGGTCTTGTGAGGGGTCGGTCTTGTGAGGGGTCGGTCTTGTGAGGGGTCAGTCTTGTGAGGTGTCGGTCTGGCAGTAGTCGGTTTGAAGAATGCTGGCAGGGCTTATTTGTCACTTGCCTGCTTTAAGCGTGACTATGAGTTCAAGCCGATAGTAAGACTTGTCTGGAAGATACTGTTGAAGATGTAACTGCATGGTGTTGTGATTAAATTACTGTATAATATGTTTAGATAAATTGAAGCATAAAAAAAGTTTAAATCCCACTGATGAAATATGTCAAGAGCAACAGCTATACCGAGTAGATACTCACGTTACTAGTGTGGAAAGAAAGTCAGTAAACTTGTAAGGAGACTGCACTTGTAAGGCGTCTGTAAGTAGTCGGTGGCTGTGAGGAGTCGTTGGCTTTGAGGAGTCAGTACCTTTGAGGAGTCGGTGCCTTTGAGGAGTCGTTGGCTGTGATGAGTGAGTCGTGTGAAATATGTAGGTGTACGAGTTCTTCTTTTGCGTGAAGATGGCACAAGTCTTCAAGATTTCGCATGCATCTGTGTATCATGCAGACGCAATAGAAACCACTGTTGACGATAGTATACCAAATTTATGCCAAGAGGAAGAATAAATGGTTTCCAAGGGTTCGGGTTGGACAAATGGGCTCAAACCACTTAGCAAAATATGCACATTCTGATTTCCTCTACCTGACTATAGAGAATTACATACATAGCTTCGCCTTTAACCGGCAGGATTGTGATATAAATGAACTGCAACCACGGAAAATCTCTCAGTTGTTAAAAATACCTGTGAGGAGTCACAACTGAGGTGTTAGCACTGAGGAGTCACAACTGAGGAGTCAGCACTGTGCAAAAGTACAAGTGTATTAATTCACACATGCTTGAATACGATGCAAGCCAATGATTGTATAATATCTACTGTGGAACTTACCTCTATGAATGTACGCTCTTCCACTGCTGAAATATTACATGCAAAACAGTGTTGTTACTGTGCCCAGACCTTCAGTAAAAGTTGCAATGCACACCGACATGAAAATAATGAATGTTCAAAGATACCAGCCTATGGTGCGACATTTTGTAGAAGTGATAATTTAAAGAGACACTCTAGTGCATGTAATGGTAATGCACCTTTACTTGACTCGAGACAGCATGCACTGCAATTATTGCCACAAGACATGAATGTGTCTAATATTCTTCTGATTCAGAGTAAACTAAATCTGATTAGAGCCCCCATAACATTAACGGAGCCTGCATCGTGTTTCAAAACAGTGGGCGATATAGGAAATAAAAGTGTTGCAGACATTAACTATGAAAAGTGCAAGCTACACGGAACTACAAATGTTGTAAGCAACAAACATGCACTGCTTACATGTAAAGAGAAAAANATTATTGCCACAAGACATGAATGTGTCTAATATTCTTCTGATTCAGAGTAAACTAAATCTGATTAGAGCCCCCATAGCATTAACGGAGCCTGCATCGTGTTTCAAAACAGTGGGCGATATAGGAAATAAAAGTGTTGCAGACATACCCTATGAAAAGTGCAAGCTACACGGAACTACAAATGTTGTAAGCAACAAACATGCACTGCTTACATGTAAAGAGAAAAACGAAGAAGATACAACTAGTCATGACGAAGAGAATGAAAATGTAGACTCCAAGACTGCTGGTGGCGCTGTGAAAAATAAACGGAAATGGAAATATTTTACACATGATGCATTGACATCTGCATCTGCAAAGCAAAAGAGTAAACATGTTGCTGAATATAATGATAACTTGAAGTTGGAGCAGAATAAATATGGATTCGAACCCAGTACTCTAGCTCAGAGGTATTTCGCAACCTACACATCACAGAAGAACAATACAGCATGCAGTGTGTATAAGCATAATGGTAAATTGTTTATCGGAGCCAAGGAAATTAAGATTTTGCCTAGCGAAATTATACGATTGAACAATTGCGCAATCCATTGGAGTTGAGGACTTTATCAGTTGTTATTTTGCATGAAACTTATAAAATGTACTGAAGAATATTTAGAGACATACAAGAAGTTACTCAAACTTGTTAATTGCCAAAACATCGATTTTGAGCACAGTACTGATGAAGGTGACGAATGTAGTGGCCCCGACATATGTACTGATAGTTATGAAGAATGTGATCAGAATGGTGTCCCTGTTTTTAATTAGATAAAATTAACATACATGCAGAAATGTATCGTGAACCTCCTGCAAAGAAACGTGTCAGTCTAGCTACTTATTTTATGAAGAACCCAATGACTTGGTTGATAGATTCAGACATTTGGTTGGCCTGCACAAATACAGATCTATCTCACATATTGTTGACATATCTTCAATCATCAATGAAATGAAGGACTTTTGGCTACTATCCATGATTTACAAACAAAAGGGAAATGCAAAAATAAAAATTATGAAAAAATTAAAAAGATAGAATATATATAATAAGTAAATAAATTACATTTATGTATACGTGGTAATGTGTGTTTAATTACTTATACAGTCATTTCTGCTTCAGTGGTGTATACAGTCGATTTTGAGAGTTTGTTTTAAATAAAATTTGTGCCAACATGTGTAGGAGGAGGCCGGTGGTAGGATCTGAGGTATTATGTTATATTCGAGTCGATTAAAATCAGTAGAGTTTTATATGACGAATGAAGGAACTGATAAATGTTTTCTGATGCAAGTTTTTAGGCCAGTCATTCGTGTGGGAATAAGGTCGCTTACAGGTTCGGTGTGGTTATGTAATAAAGCTTGTGTTTTTGTCATAGACCGGTATGATAAGTGCAGTTATGACTTTGTGTTTATCAGACACTAAAATTTATATTAGTATGAAAATTTTCAATGTTGTTCGCTAGTTAAACTTTCTTTACATGACGTCTTTGTGTGTACACGAGTTTTTAATATACGTTTGGGTTATTGTTTATTTTAAGAAATATATGTTTTTTTTAAATACACACATTTATTCGAATTAAAAAAAGAACTTAATACATCAGTTAAAAATTGTTTCCCTACTTTTCGTACACATGAAGTTGACATATCAAAGTCTAATAATGTTTTGAAGGGAACAGCATAACCTTCTGTGTGTATTAAAATGGAAGGCCCACAAGGTGGAACTGCTTATGGCGGAGTTACCGGAGGATGAGTCAGTGCTCCCATTACTGCTGTTGGATTACATAAGCTGTGGTTCTTGGTTCATGAAATAACATAACTGCATAGCTATATATTCCAGTTTTATTTTATATGAATGTTTTTGGGGAAAATCTAGCTTCTCGAAGCAGTTTTCGCCTTTATACGGAGTACAAAATTAATGCACACTGTATATCCACTGTCAGTAAACGACCAAGTAAGTCTTTCTTAATACTTCTATAATGTTGTTTACCATCAGATGATTCTCACTACTTGATGTCCTTGGGGTCCCCAGGCATTGCACAAGACGTTGCTAGTTTCGTAGCACAGAGATGAACAGCGCAATTACTATTTTCGCAAACGAAGCTGAATACTACCCTGGAGGTTTCGTATGGAGAAAATTCATTTCACTGTATGTGGAAATGTACGTCCTAACTACACATTTCAAAGTATATCAAGCTGTAAATATCACCACATTCATTTTTAAAAGTAATACCATACTGCACACGATGTAAGCATTCATGCACATAGTCATAGCAAGTGCTGGGGTTGTACACTATGCATGGTGCCGACTCAGAGCTAGTAGGATGAGGCAACAGGAACACTTCATAATCCTCACAGTCTTCAGGAAATGGTACATCAACATCGTATTCAGGTCCTTGGTGGCTGGGATGGCTGACTGTGGGACTGGTTGACTGCTGCTGACCACAGACCAGGCAGAATAAGACTGGTTGCAGACTGGTACACAACTGTATGGTGTCATGGAGGGGAATGGATGACTCAGTACGAAGAGGACTGGTATACTTCGCATGAAAGTTCACCACTTTCATGCGAAGTATACCAGTCCTCTTATGGTTGTCCAAACTAAGCTGCCCTTGTTGAAAATGTATGTGTGACTATAATCACCACAATATTCCTTCCAGCATAGTATTTAATTACTGTTTGGCTGTCGCAACTTGTATGCAATGCTGCTAGCACCACCGAATGCAGTCATAGTTTCCTTCTCGTGCTGCACTCGCCAAGCTTTGCAGTGTAGTCGGTAGCTGGCTGTCTTGCAAAATATGATAAACTGAGCAGACACTGAAGTCACAAATCATTGGTTCCACAGATGAAACGTCTTCCACATTGCATGCAACCCAGTGCTCCAGTTCATCGCAGTTTTCTATTCGCTCTGGCATACCCCGATTCGGAAGTGAAACTTGTGGTAGTACATGGTAATATTGGAGTAAATGATTACATCTTAAGGCTGGAACTGCACAGACATGATGTGATGAAAGTAAGGACACAACTAATACTACGAGACTTCTCGACCACTTTTATATCAGCTTTCCCCTCTCCACTGTCGTCTACCCATCCACCGCCATTCTGGATGGGTCAGTGCTTGCTCGTGAAACCTGCTGACTCATTCTCGTTTCCATCTTCAGTATAAACTCCAGTTACCTGACACCAAGCAGGCACAAGCCTGTGAAAATGCTAACATAGCTATTCCCACACGCATGCTGACTTAGGCTAAATGACACCTTCTATATTGTCAAAACGTCCTGGAATCACGTACGCAAGCACATGTGCAGCTACCTGACACCATGCAGATGCATATTTGTAAAATTTCCACCAAAGCTCTTCCAACACACAAGATGACTTATGCTATCTGACACCATGTAGATTGTGAAAACGACGTGAAAGCACATATGTGTGCAGACTCCAGGTGCAGACCTGTGAAAAGGCAAAGACAGCCCTTGTCATACAAGCACAGATATTTTTTTTAAACTTTGACAAGGTCAGCCTGTCCATGCATGCTCGCAAACTCAACTTCAGTTAACCAAATGGTATACCTATTTTATTCAGAAAGTAATTTTTTCCATAATTTATTTCCTTATTTTATAATTTTTTCTGTTTTGAAAAGAAAACTTTGCGAAGTATTTTCACAACTACACTTTGCATTTTTTTTTCTGAATTGATAGGGTACATGATAATCAATTAAATAAGAGACAATGTGTTTAATTATACACACATTTTATTCATCAAACTTTTTTATAAAATTTTAACATACATGTTAAGCTACATTATTTTACATTGACAGGCAAAAATGTTTTTAGTGTCCTTTTTCTGCACTTATTTGCTACATATTTTTGCATTATTCATACATATATTAGCATGAGTTTTTAATACACAAAGATTATTTCATGAAAAATGTCCTGTCTTTGTTTACGCACACTGATAACAAAAAATTTATTCGGCAACTATAAATTTATTTACACTATGTTGCTATGTTCGAAAGACTGTTTCTTTATATTGTTTATTGTTATCCACTGTATTGTTCCGTCCTTAGCAAGACGTAGACTCGTGTGCATGGTTGCTTAGCAACCATGCGGGTGGTAAAGTGGGAGGGAGATGCCGAAATTTATACCTGTTCCAGTCCGAAGGATGGATGAGCAGTTCCAAACAGAAGAATGAATGAGAAGTTATAAAACCGAAGGATGGATAACCGGTACAAGAACAAGAAATGTCTTTAATGAAAAATGTTATATGTAAATAAAAATGGAATAATAAAAATGTATGTAAAAATGTGTTTAATTTTTAAGGTATGTCTCTTCATGATAATTTTAAAAGGAAAAGTAAATACTCAAAAATTTCTCAAAAAGAAAATATGTACTTAAAAATAAATACTTAAAAATAAAAAATATACTTAAACAAGAACTATGCCTATATGAAAAAAAATCTTATTGCTTGTCTAGAGTATATGAAAAAAATTCTTATTGCTAGTCTATGTAAGTCTTGTATAGTCCAAAAATGTATACAAAAAATTACTACTATGCATTAGAAAAATCACGACAAAATATTTGTCTCCTGCACACACGTACTATTACTTCTTTTAAACAATTGTGTCCCAGTTCACATCCCGATAGCCGAGTGGTCTAAGGCATTTGCATGCCGACCCAAGGTTCGACAGTTCTATCCTGCCCATCTCTAGACGATATTTTGAGCTCCGAAATAAAAAAAGCAGCGTCCCCAGTGGCCAATTCTAGAACCAACATGGCGGCCGAGCACGAGTGCCACCAGCGCCCTTAGCAGGCGAAAGTTGAACGAAGGACAAGTGAAAAAAAAAGTTGCAACACTTTAGCAGCAATAAAAAAATACAGGGATCAGTAGTGCGCTCTAGTGGACGATGAGAGGACTACAGCATGTGAAGTGCATAAAACAGTTGCGAAGGTGAGTAATTGGGAAACAATAGGGCGAGCGAAAACAAGATAGGTAGAAACAAGATGGCGAACAGAAAAAAATGGTGGATGGAAACAATATGGCGTGGAGAAACACGAAAGTGCAAGAAACAAGATGGCGGCCAAAAACCAGATAACAGCCCGTAACAATATGGTGGTCGAAAACAATATGGCATCTGTGACATCATCCAAGATGGCCGATCCAAGTTGGCAGCCAATCCTCCGATCCTCAGCCCCAGTTCTTGCCCTTGGATGTACTATTTCTATCTACTGACATCTGATCTGCTACGCATAGCTCCTTTGTGGCTAACAATATTAGTAAGTATGCTTACTTTCAGATTATTTATAATTTTACAGTATTTACCTAGTGTATGTCAGTTATATAACATACAAAATCTGAAATAATTGTTACATATTGATAACTAAGAATGCTCTCTCTTTTTGTTAACAGGCATTTTTTATACTTGGCCTATAGCACAAAGTATTATCACTTCATAATATTGTATTGAAACAGACACATGCTTATTTTTTTGCGCAGCTGGTGAAAAAGTTTTTTGCTAATTTCACAGTTGTGTCTGAAAAGGCTTTATAACTTTATTTTTTTATTTACTTTTCGAAACATTTGTTTGAAAATGCATATATTTCAGTGGTTCAAACATAAACAGCATATCTGGAGATTGATGTTTTGTGTTCTCTATTTACAATGAAGTAATTATCAGTGTGTTTGGCAAGCTATTGTCCAACGAAGTTCCGAGCCAGACGACCTGATGCTGGAGAGCGCACAATCGTCACCGCATGTTCGGAAGCATGCCCACCATCAGGATCTACCCTAGTAGCAAACTACATTGGCCCAACGTTGGCACTTGCTAGGAAAGGTTGGCTGTGCGTTGGGTTCTAGCACACACATTTTTGGCCCAACGGAAAATTCCAAAAAAATGTTCCAGCACAAAAAAGTTACCAGATTACTTAGTGCTCTGCAGCCAATGATGTCACTAAATCGGATAATGTTATAACCAATGACAAGTTTAGTTTAAAATGGTTGACTTTTGATTGCTAACACGTTGGTAAACATACTGTTGTAAATAGGTGTGTATTTTTCTGTTGGGCCAAAATTGGGCAACGGAAATTTATGATTAATTTAAAAGAAGTATGATAAGGCTGGGTAGCTAAAAAAAGTTTCAAATTTGAATTTAATCCATATTAGTAAAGAGAAAACCTAATAACATACAAATAGATAAGGGTAAGAAATTTTATAATAAACAGTTCCATTAATTTATGGCCACTGAAGTTAACAAAATTTATTTAAGAATTTTAAGAAATTCTGGGAAAGAGACATTGACCTATGAACCGAAATAAAGAGTTGTTGATAGTGTTAAAATAAGTAAAGTGTTACAAATAAGTATATGGTGTTAAAATAAGTAAACAAATGGGAATGTTAGAAAAGTAATACACTCCTTATTGGTCAATTTAATTGTTAACTATCTTAAAGGTATTAAAGTACAGTATGTACATATTTTAAAAATTAAAGACACTTTTTATGAATATAAAACTATGAGGACTGGTTATTCAAGCCAATATTTAGTTGATCATGTGTTAAATATCACAGTAAAAAAATTGTCAAATGGATAAGTTTTGACAGCTCAAGCAAGAGGTGGATCAACAAAATTTTCATTGTTACGTAATAATACTTCACATAAATTTTTGTCATTGTATACCTTTACATTTAAAGGACTACCTTTGAATTTATTTGTTTAATTGTATCAAAATCATTACTCTACACTTATGTCTTTTAACTAATTGGTAAATATTTTAATTCANATCAACAAAATTTACATTGTTACGTAATAATACTTCACATAAATTTTTGTCATTGTATACCTTTACATTTAAAGGAATACCTTTGAATTTATTTGTTTAGTTGTATCAAATCATTACTCTACACTTATGTCTTTTAACTAATTGGTAAATATTTTAATTCAATTTTTCTTCGACCGTTTTTCTTTGAATGTTATTTATATCTTCAAAGGCATTATATATGTCATTAATTCTTTCTGTAAAATTCAATTTACTTTGTTAAATTTCTATTCATTACCTCGGTTTATTTTAGTTGTCAAAGTTTGTTCAATAATTGTTGGTTCGGGAGCAATAGCCAGTTTGTTCAAAATGTTAGAATTCATCTCATTTGTCTTATCATTTATCACATCAACTATGGCATTGTTTTGATCCCAGATTAGTTTTATGTATTTACATAAACTATCAAATTTCTTTGGAAAATATTCCACAAAAATGAAAGCAAGAAAATATGTAGATTTTTAAATATACGTGTGAATAGAGGCAAGAAAATTTCGCTGGACCCACAGTATTGATAGTAAAATTTGTTTTCGGTGGTATTTTTGGTACATTTCATTTTCTAGCTAAAATTTAAATAGTTTAAGGTAAGTAGAATCGTTGATTCAGTCACCATATAAATGTTCATTTCTTTCATAAACGCATAGTAAATTCTATCATTTTCAGTCCACCAGTGTTGTATGTCGATAATATGACGCTACTCCCCACCTGTGGTGTACAGAATGGTTCGTAGGGTCTATGGTTAATGTTATATGTTACACACTATATAGGGTGCCTTGAAGGTTGAGGGTATATAAAACAATACTTCATTACGTCTTGGTTTTGAACAGGTTTATTTAACGGCAATTCATTAATACATTCCCGGAACTTTTCCGGAAATTTGCTCATACTTTAACGCCCTGCGAGTTCTGGCCTGAAGTGCTGGTTAAAATGTTCTGGCTAACGTTTCCAACGCTGTGGGGGCATTAGGTGATACGACACATCCCTGAGTGACGCTGTTGTTTCTTATCTGCACTTGTTGCAGGGTGGTGGTTCCGGCAGTTGAGGTCTGGTGAGTTGGAGTGGCCTGGATACGTTCTGGCAGTAGATGAGATCTGGTGAGTTAGATGGCCCCCGATACAAGGCCTCGGACTGGCTGTTGTTGGTGAGTTGCACTCAGCTGGATTCCTCTCGATGTGGCACTCCTTGTTAGAGCTCACCACTCACTCCCATTCTCAGCATAGGGTTGTAACGGACAGTTACCTCCCTACCACATCCCGGTGAGGCAACTCTGGGCGGGCCCCCAGCCAGGCCCTCGGCGCGGGGTTGCACTGGACTAATCCCACTTGCTCGACATGGCACTTCTCGTTGAAGCTCACCACTCGACTTCGCCTTCTTGGTGCGTAATTGTAACTGACTGAATGGTGACTGGTGACTAACTTGACTGACATGGTAACTGACTGACTGACTCATGTCCTGGTGTGGTGATACTACTAGTCTGATGTGACTCTGGTAACTGTGTAACTGCTTCTGCCCTGCGCCCTGCATTTCGTGTCCCGATGTGGCTGACCCCTTAATTTTGTGACTGACTGATGCGGCTGACGGACGTGGCTGGGGTCCGATATCCCAGCATTGGTAACTGTTATACTGACTTACTCTCTCAGCGAGCGCGGAGTATCGCAGCTTCCGACTGCTCCGATATAACTGGCCGATGGACTCTCTCAGCATGGTGATCAAAACTGACCAACTGATCTCTCTGTGCGGTGATAACGAACTCACTCCATTTTCTCTAGTAAATTCGATTATATCCTCTCTAGACTCCCTCCCTAAGTTCCTACACGTGTCTCCCTTTTTGGGGGGATGGAGGTGGAAGGGAGGCGCAGTTCACAGCTTACTTCATACATGTGCCATGGTTCTTGATGGCTGGGGGGAAGGGAGTAGCCTGCACACTGAAACTTACCCTGTCAGCTTTCATTCTGCAGCACGTGTCCCAGTGTCCCCCGGGTGTANGGGGGGGGGGGGTAGGAGTTTTCGTGGCACCACTTTCAAGCTTGTCAGCTTATTCTCGGTGCATGTTTTAACTTCGGGTGAAAATCGCCTTACTATCTCGTCATTTCTCGGCGTTTAGAATGTTCACGTGGCTTGCTAGGGGGTGGGAGGAGGCCTGAGCTGCAGTGACACATGTAATGGCCTGCACGAGCTACTACATCTCGGCTAGACCTCGGTATACATAAATGGGCGACACATGTCGTCCGGAAGTNGTTCGTGACAGCGCCGCTTCTAACACATCTCATATGCGCCATGCGTCAAATAGTTGTTTTTTTATATTCTTTTGAGCATAACCCACTTTTAAATAGTTTTGCGGTGCATATGGCCTAATAGTAGATATGGATATGACATCACATTTTTATATATTGTCATTTCAATTGATGATGGTTTTAAACTTTAATACACTATATTTATCTATTTGTATTTCATTATTATTGGTTTGTTTTTAGTTATTCTCATATATTAGTTATTTTTATCTTTCTTTTATTTATACTTTCTATACTTAGAATTTAATGATAAAACCTCACTAGAAATCCATTTTCTAAAGAACCTTGTTTCTAAGTATTCTTGTTGATGAAATTTTTTAATAAATATAGTCTTAATTAACTGAGAAATATAGGTAAATTTTCATTATATTTAACCCCAAAAAATCATCGTGGAAAAAAATGTTTTCTAATTGCTATTTATTATTTTTATTCGCAAGTTTTCTAATCGCATTAAAAGTTTATTTACATTCTACAATTTCGGAAACATTCTTTTCTTTGAACGATTATTAATTGGTATATCTAAAAATATATACGACTTTCGTATTATTGAATGAAAGGGAATTATATTTAATAGATAGAATAAATCCATTCATATAAGAAAAACATAAAAATAATTTCTATTTGGGTAAATTTGTAATAAACTAATATTGTAAGTTTACTATACTTAGCAATTTTTTCTTTAAACTATCGTTATTACTTTGTGAATCCAGATAATTTTAATGATACGGCTCTGCTTTTTTTTTTAGAGCCTGGTCTCAAAGGCTTGGAAATGTCATAATGAATGAAGCATAAAATATAATTAGTTATCAGTATATCTTTCTTATAGCTCATTGTTAACCATACAGCTTTAAACTAAGAATCCAAATTTATTTTACAATAATTTTTATATATTAACTCCAAAACATTACATTTCATATCTGTAAAATCAATATTATCAGATTTCTTTATAATTAATTTAATATATTAACATAAACTTAATAAATTTTTAATAATATTATGTTACTGATTAGTAAATAATAGAGGTTGTTTTAATCACCATTTAAGGGTGGCATTTCACCTACTTTACAAATCACTTCATAATTTATCTTATGCTCTATGTCTATATGATTTTATAGAATCTATAGTATTTTAAACTATATAAAGTTTCTCTGCTTTATATTTTCCTTTTCACGCTTACGAATTCATGATGAAAATAAGTTACCAATCTTTTAAATTACTCAGCTTCTTCGTACTAAGACAATAAAATTAATGCGTATAGTTCTGATTCGTTGAAAAATATAGCTGATTTTTCATTACATTTCATGAGTATTTGTGGGAGACAACTTATATTTTCAAATTTTATTTTATCATTAAACAGCCATTTACAGAACCATTCATTACAAAGTTAATACAACTGCTCATACAGCATCTTATGCGACTTTACATAGAACAATTAACAAACTGTTCATACAACCATTCCTACAACCATTTATACGACCGTTCGTACGACCATTCATACAGCAGTTCATACAACTGTTCATACATCCGTTCTTACGCCCATTCAATCCATTATGAAGATATTGAAATTATTTCTGTATTATAATTATATACATTTCCTATTCATATGAAATATTTTATTCCAACACTTGGACCAAATCTATTTCAATTTTTTATTATATATATCTCCACTAACAAAATCATTTGGCTCTAAATCAGTAACTTCCCATCTAATAATACATAAAAAGTTTGTGTTATCTCTTACTGACTGTTTTGGTAATTTTAAGATGGTTTAACGTAAAGGAAAGCAGTCGATGTTGACTATTCAAATTAACATAATATAATATATCCACAGTTATATTTTCACATTTATTAAAATCTTTTATCTTCTATATTATTAAAAAATGTCAAAGGATTAGGTCTTTAATTTTTGTATGCCGTTTAACGACACATGAAAACAGTGACCGCTTTTGAAAACATAGTTTTGTGTAGTCCCTCCTTCAGTTCCAGTAAATTACGTCGTGAATGTTTTTATTCTCTAAGTGACTGCTGAGTGTAGTATTCTTCATGCAGTAACCAGATGTGTCTGGAATCACTGACCACTGGTAGGATACCTCTATGAATCTTTGTCCATGTGTGGCGCCCAAACTTTTCATAGCTTCTGATCAGCCAGCTGGTGCCACACATTTTGTCTTGGTGACTAGTCTCCTGTGCATTTTCGCATGTCTATTGGGTGTGCACTATGTTTCATGCTACATTTTGCATACCTTTTCAAAATTACTTTCTTATTAAACATATTTTGTTTTATTTAAACTTTTTGAATAAACATATAAATTGATAGAATTTAACCATCTCTTGGGTATAAGAAAGTAAAATAGTTTTTATTCCATGGTTAAGTGGGGCAAAAATTATTGCTCCAAAATTGTCAGGTGATAATTCACCATTATTTTTATCTATTATTTTTCCTCAGAAATACAAAAATCAACACCCCAATCCATTATCTTAATTTAGTATAAAATATTTNCCCCAATCCATTATCTTAATTTAGTATAAAATATTTTTTGTATTGAAATTGATAATTATGTTTTTAAGTTAACTATTTATACTTCTGTTTTAAAAAAGAAACTTCACTACGATCTTAGCCATAATAATCACTCAATTTCAATGATTACATTCCATACAGCATATGTAATCCTTTACATANTTTTTTGTATTGAAATTGATAATTATGTTTTTAAGTTAACTATTTATACTTCTGTTTTAAAAAAGAAACTTCACTACAATCTTAGCCATAATAATCACTCAATTTCAATGATTACATTCCATACAGCATATGTAATCCTTTACATAGATAATAATAAAGAAAAAAACAATAGTAGATACAAAACAGAAAATTATTATTCCTAAATCTCAGTATTGTGAAAAGAACGATTAATTTATATTACAAATTTTTGGCTAATGAAATTGAATTACACCATACATTAAAATAAATAGAAGAAGAGTTCAATCAAAATTCAACATTAACTTTGATGACCGATTATCGGATATTTTAGGCATTGAAAGAAATACTGTTTTAGAAATTACTTTTTACAAATGATTTTTGGTACTATCTTACTCAATTTCGATACATTAAAAACATACACTTCCATTGCAATTTAGCTTATGATATGTTTATTAAATACGATGTGTCTAATCACTAATAGAAAAATATTATAACTAGGTTTGAATAAAAACAAAAAAATATATATATAGTTTTAGGAATTCTACAATTTAAAAATTTGCTTATCCTTTACTTTAAAAAAATTAATAATAAAATGTTAACTCCTATAGACTTGTAATTCTGAGAAGAAAATTGACATTTTATTGATGGTGCTGATATCGAAATAATTTTAAAAATAAAAGCGGTTGGTTTTTTTAATTCACATGTTAATTTTTTAATATCTAATAAATATATTATATATGTATTACAACATAAAATCTTGTTATTTATTATTTTATTCTTTTATAGTTTTGTCTTTATATTCACAATTATTTATCAATGATTACATATTATTTACTATACTATTTATTATCTATTTACATTCTATGTCTTCGATGTCATCGTCATATCCATATTCACCTCCATTGTCACAATCATTTAGTCTATTTGAGAAATAATTTTTGCGCAATGCATTATCTACCTCTTATAAAATTTCAATATCATGTGCTATATCACCTTCATAACAATCCAGTTTATTCAAAATATCTATATTTTTAATTTACTATTTACTTCCTCCTTATATTTTATATTAACAACACTATTAAGTTTATTTTAAGATGAATCTTTTTTTGTATCCGCTACTCTTAAGGTCTTTAAAATATTTAATTCATTTGAACTTTATGGAAATTTTGTCACTAAGATCTCATTAGGTTAACTTTTCTGAATATTCTCTTTTCTACAGAGATACAGTTTTTGTAATCAAAATATAGTATCTCATTTTTTACAACTGATTTTTTTAACTTCTTCTAACTTTTTACTTTCTTTTTCGTCAACTTTGAATGCATACATATTTGTACCTATCCCTGTCGTAATTTTACAATTATTTTCATGTTTTATTTTACAATGGACATTTTTCTTCACTTGTAACATATTATATTTATTTTATTTCTTTAGTGTCACGATAATATATAGTTTCTTTAATATCTCAATAATAGTCCTCAATTTTCATATTATGTACTAAAGAGTCGCTACTATTGTTTTGTTTTATTATATTGCAGTGAAAATAATATATTACATTTCTCGACGTTTCTAAAATTGATATTCATCCAAAAATTGTGTTTTTTAATATATGTTTACTTATTTATTTATAGGATTTCTGCCTAAAAAATTTTGTAAAATTGGTTGCTCGATGACAATTAGGTAAACAGATCAATTTCTCCAACTTTATGACAATTTTTACTAATTTGGTATATATTCTTTTCTTATATTTTATGTAATTTTTACCATAAACTAAATTATTCATCAATTGATAAAAGTCCTTTTCAAAATTGTGTTTTGAGATCAATATTGTTTTGAAGCCAACTTGATTGTTTTGAGTTTAACATTTTGCGAACATTTGTTGACTTTAAACTTTGTTCAATTCATAACATCAATTTCTTATAATGTAAAATGTATTTCTTCCTTCTAGAGCAATGGGAAAATCCTACGGACGAAATGTACTTTTCTGGGATATTTTAAATCAACTTCCAAAATGTATCCTTCTTAATAATTACGTTGATTTTTAAGCAATCTTTTACTTAATTTAATTCGTAGTTTATCCATTCAAATTCTGGCATTGCTAATTCATACAATTTGTTTGCATATAAGTAAATTAAATAATTGGATTTTTTATTTTTATAGTAAATTTTTAAATATTTATTTGCTTTGCCTTATAGAATTTAAGAAATTCCCGCGTCGATAATTTTTTCTAAACACAAAACTTCATTTTAGTCACTTAACAGATTTAATTCCATTCGAGTAACTTTAACATTGATTCCCAGGAGAAAGAATATGCTGTATAATACCAAGAAGGGTATACATTGTAGGTTTTTAAACAAATATCTCTAAAGATTTAAATTGTATATGCTGAAATTAATGTACTAGGTTTATTGTGTAATTAATTAAATGATTCTAAATGTTTGATATTCAATTATTTCATACATATTTTGCATGTGCATTATCTTCATTGGATATACGTTCTTTTTTCGATTGCGAAATGAATTTATATTTTGACGTTCGTTTTATTTCTATAAATTTATCTTCTGAATCAATTTTTGTGGAAATAAATACCTTTTCAGATTACTTTCCTTTGGAAAGAAAGGATTATGAGCTCACTTTCCGGTATGTGTGTGTATGTATATGTGTGCCTGTGTGTGTTACTGTACGAGTGTGTTTCCCCTTTCAATTTTTGAATGTTTTAACTCAATGTCACCAAACTTGGTACACATATAGTACTGAGTAAGGTCACCTGACTTTTATATCATTCGACCACGCCGGGAAAGTAATTTAAAAATTCAGGCCATTTTAATATTTAAGGTGATATGTCCTATCTCGGAAACCATTGAAACCTATTTATACCAACTTTTGTCTTATAGCAGAGCATTTTTTTGGCATTAAATTTGGATTCGGCTATTGCTGCTGGTCCACCATTTTATAAGATAGAACTAATTGAAAAATAAAGATTTTACCTTATACCTCAAAAACGATTTAATCTATTTTCACGCAATTTGACATGCAAATAATGCTATGGTAGCCCATATAAATGTAAGTGATTAAACGTGATTAGTAACTTATTTTCAAATTGCGGGTATGTAAATGTTTTAGTTTTATTTGTTATAGCTGCAATACCATTTAACCAATTTTGCCGAAATTTTGTATACTGAAAGTATATATTATAAGAATCATGCGCACCAACAAATAACAACTTTTGTCTGCAATTTTGGAAGTTAGCGCTATACGAATAAATAAGGTTATAATGTCATAACTTAGCAAATAATAAACCAATACTTATTAAATTTGACAAACAAGTAGTACCAATTCAGATGATGTTAAGTAATATGTTTTAAGCCATGTAGTCATTTTAGCTTGGAATGCTATATCGTCGTAACTATGTAATAAATACCAACAAAAATGTGTATGCTGGCAGTATAACTATCAACTGTATCTACATGGAACATATTTGGTTCGCCATTTTGTGAGATAGCCCCATGCAAATACATTTTTTAAGTCATATCTCGGGAAAGAATTGACCAATTCCTATCTAAATTGACAAACAAGTAGTAATGAGGCAGATTATGTCAAGTGGTATGTTTTAAGCATGCCATGTTATTTAATTTCAAAATGGCTGCCATATAGCTATTTTTATCTTAGAATGCTATATCGTTGAAACCATGTAATTAATTTAAACTTTGTATGCTAGCAGTAGATATTAAAACTATCAACTGTGTGTACATATATAATCTTTCGTCCGCCGTTTTGTAAGAAAGCACCATGCATGCAAATGAAGTGTTTTTTTTTTCATATCTTTGGAAAAAATTTACAGATTCCCTCCAAATTTGGCAAACAATTAGTACTGCAGTAGGTGGCATAAACTGGTATGTTTTGTGTAGGTCAAGCACTTATTTTCAAAACGGTGGTTTTATAAATATTTCACCTCAGTATACTTTATTAACGAAACAAATTCCAACTATATTTTGTATGCTGGCTGTACCTATTACAACCATCAAATTTGGCTATGCAGAGACTCGTTTCTCTGCCATTTAGTAAGATACCCCAACCAATAAAAATAATTTGTTTATCTCGTATCTTGGAAAACTATCAACCCATTCTTACAAAATTTGGCGAAGATGTTGTACTATGGTAGACCATAATAATAAATGTACTTTGTTTTAAGTAAGACACTCTTATTTTCAGAATAGTGGCTATGAAATTATTTTAGTTTTGTGGGCGATATCTACTAAACTATGTTATATTTTTTAGATTAACTTTGTATATTATTGAAATTGCTACTTCATTACTTTTTTGTTCTCCGTTTAAGAAGATTGCCACATTAATATTACAGGAGTTTTTATGCCATATCTCCAGTACAAGTCAGCCTATTTCCACCAAATATTACACAAGAACATTTCAAATAAATTTGTACCAAATTGTGCACACCATAACTGGTACAGAAGGCCATGTCAACTTTAATGATTTAAATGGTTCAGACAACGATGTACAAAATGACAGTTTCATTAATCATTTAGGTAAGTTTAACAGATATATTAAACATTATAAACCAATTGAACCAAAATTCGTATGTAGAAAGTACACGTTAGAATCATCGTATATAGAGCCTCTTTTTCTGGCAATTTTGTACGATAGAATCAAATAAGAAAGTAAAGTTTTTTATGTCATATCTTAGAGACCATTCTTCACACAAGTAGCGCTACGGTAGACCAAGTAAACTTACATGTTTTATGTGGCTTAGTCCCTTATTAAAAAAAAATGGCACTGTACATATTTTGTTTAAGTAAACCCTATCATTTGAAAAGTTAGACTGAATAAATCCGAAGTTGATGCTCCGAATCCAACTTTGGTGATGCCGTAGATTTCACACTAGCTTATAGTACGAGGTTTTCTGTGTTCAAGTTCCGGGTCAGGCATGGGTTTTTGTAATTATCTCACTACTGTTGCATAATATTCTGGTTTCATTTCCAAAGTTATTGCTTTGAAAGAGAAATTAAGACCTTCCTACCAACTCAACTTTTGAGAAATTACTTAAAAATTATTTGCATCCATTTTGACAAAAGTAGGCTAATTGGTTATACCAGTAACTTCTTGTTTTATTAAAAGGTTTAAAATCTAATCTGTGAAGTATTTTAATGTTTCTGTAAATTGTTATTTCCTTGGGCTTTGGCTCAATTTATCAGTGCCTAAACTCATTAATTTAAAACTATCATTGAATCTTAACTCTAAACCGTCTTTGACTTTCTTATATTATTATGTTTTAAAGTCATATTTTCTTCATCGTTTCCCAATTCTTTGATTTGTAAGTGAGCATCATACTTCTATTTTGTAAATATGAATTGGTGTGAAGGTTGTATTTTTATAATTTATAACATAGTAGGAATTCGTTTTCCCTACGTATTTACCTGTTAAGTGATCATGGTCTCTAACGTTTTGTATATTATCTTGATTGCAATTGATTGAGTTTTTGATGTAACTTTAAATTATTTTAGTAATTTTTTTTGTCTTCATTTTACTTAACTTTAATATCAATACTTGAATAGGATTCGATTTTACTATTTTAATTTAATAGATTTCTCTCTAAATTTAAGGAACAATTTGAAGGTATCGTCACAAATATGACATATTGTCGCATTAATACACTGTTAGATTTATTTTAATTGTGTGTTATATTTTAATACATTATATTTATACAAAAAATTAATCGTTATAAGAATACGAATAGTATCCCCTGTGTTTAAAAATTTTATGTGTAAATATTGGTTGTCTTTCTTTTAAGTTTGTTGTAATTTTTTTTCTTTTCTTGTGACGCTTTCTTTAACATTACTACAAACCCGTTTTTTGCATATTTACCGACATATTCTATCGGATTTAAGCCTAATTTCTCTTGGAAAGGGAGACATGAAATCACTCGAATGTCTGTCTAGATACATGCGCCCCTCCCTCTCCAATAGTACAACTTCTTAATCCCTGAACAGATTATAATATAATTGGGGAGGAATGTTTTGCATCTAATGCCTATCATGAGGCAATGTTTCATAAAAACACTTCTTCTATATTTATAAAACGCTGCGAGTGCCAACTTCTGAGAGTAAATGTATTAATACGTTAGGTATTTTTCCGCCACATATTTGCCCGACGGACATTTTACAAGCTTGTTCCTTCACGCACGCATCTGCATCCCATCATGGACCGATCAGTAGCTGAGCGGAAATAGAACGGCAAGACAATTGTGAGATAAATGCATCTTCTGTCCCTCCTGTGCGTGCGTTTTCCCTCCATCCCACTTCACCTCCTTATGATCAAACACAGCTAAACATGTGTTACTTCAACAGATACACGCTGCCAAAAGTTGTTCACAAGAGGAAATGTAAGTGCGATAGTTACCAACACATGGTTATAAAGACTTACACGAATTGTGATTTTGTTATTGTACTGCGCGCACTGTTAGTTATAATATTTCAGATATATAAACACATAAATTTCAAACATTCGTAGATCAAGGTTAATGAATCAATCATTATGCTCAAGTATAGTTACACAATAAAAACAAACTCATATGTTATGCATTTCTGTGAGAAATCCTTGTGAAATGGTCATTTTTATACAACTTATGTTCATGAAAACAATTAATTGGAATAAATGTTAAAGTACCAACATAATTCACTGAGTGAATTAACTTCATTTTCTAGCTGATAATGATTTTTTTCTTCTGAAATATTATCATTTCAAAGATTGTCATTATTCAATAAAATACTATTTTTATATTACGTATTTATTTACCAAAAAATTAAACAACAGCAATGCACCACTGAAATCATAATTTATATTATTTACCCAGTCTTAATCAACATGTATCCTGTAGATAGAGCATCCATTTACAAGCGAAAGGTTATTGGGTTCAAACTCCAGTCAGCCTATGTTATTTTTCATGGTTTAAAAATTTACTGAATTTATTTATTACCACGCATATTATGTTGAACAAAATATAATAATATAAATAACTTCACTTAATATAGATTGTTAATGAGAATGTTAATAGTTGTTATTTGACAATATGTTATTTATTGGCGATAATTACCCTCTGAATGTGTTCAACAGAACTGGTAATTCACATACAGAAGGCATTTTGCTTTTAGAGTTATTTTATTTACAGACCTTATATTACGTTACAAGATATATATTGCAGGTGCAAAAGTAATTATACTTGTGAATCCACCTGCTACATCCTCAGTTGCTGTACGAGTTACAATTGGGAAGTTATGTTTGCGCGATTGATGACATGTATTATTAACGTTGGCTAGAAATTGTGTTTTTTAGGAATATCCTTTCCACAATGTAAATCTCGAAATAAAATTATAAATTTTGCATAGGTTGTGTTTTATACTATTTACATGTATTATAAAGTTGCGATCAAGTTGTTTATAATTTTTCGACATTTTCTTAGAGGCTTATATGTAGTTCAACGAATGTTGTGTCGGATGCAAAAGTGATGTACATGAAAACGAGATGATGTTAGCCGATGTTGTAGCCCTAATCTTTCATATGCAACAGTGGAGACTAGATTTATGAGGTTTATGTGTCTTAACCATCCAAATCTGTTACAGACTGTAGTAATTTCCGTTAAGGTTGCGTATGCATATATCACAAAATTTTAGGTTTTCCAAGCAGGTTTGAGACAATGAATTAATGTCCCTTGACATATATCTATTATGAACATTTGTCACGGCTCAACAAGTTGCAAAACATTTGCCAAAATCGAGTCAGTAAAACTCATTCCCTTATAATACAACAAAACTGATGTATGCAGTACAAATTTTTTTAAAAGTGTGTTTTAGGGAATACCTACAACTGCACATATATCACTAAAACATTTTATTGAAACATAAGGAAAAGTAACAAATTTTTATTATAGTTACATTAAATAAGGTTATGTATTCAGTTCCTTTCTTGCGCACTGCACAAATGAAAGGCTGCATTCTTGTTCAGTATTTTCACATTAGGTTTATGAACGTGAATGACACACCATTTTATCCTAAGCATTGACTGGCTTCTCTGCTTTAAACAATACAATATAGCTCATATTTGCAGGGCAGTTAAATATTTTATATTTATATAGTTTGACGCGGGTGTATCTAGGCCCCACGTTGGGGAAGCTAATTTAACTTGGCGCTGCGCCAATGTGGAATTTAGGGTGGTTTATAGGGTCGTAGTTAATTTCTCCAAGCACAGACTATAATGTGCCTTGAAGGTTGGGGGTATTTCAATAATGTATTCTTTTGCTGTTTCATTTTGAAGGACGAATATATTTTCTCGAGTTTAAACAAAAACAACATACAGAAACACTCCCGAGGTGTGGTACTCTATTCTGGCTACTCGTATTAACTGTGGACGACTTCGGGGTGGAGAGGAGCGGGGGACGGGCTTCTCTGGGTGGCGACTTGATACTTAACTCTGATGGTATGATGTGGGCGGCCTTGGAAAAGGCCTGTATTTGGTGCCGTCTCACTGGACTGCTGTTCTACTGACGTGGCCGAGGGTCCGATTTCCACCCCCCGGCCGCCCTCGGCGCGGCTGACCTCTCTCTGAGCGGCGATATTCAACTGATTTCTCAACTGATTACTGATCTAACCTCTCTGTGTGGTGATTATTGACTGATATACCACCAACCCCGCAAAGAGGCTTATATGCTCCCTAGTCTCCCTCCCTTAACTGTCGGCATGTGTCGCCTTGTTGAGGCGAGGAGGGCGGTGGTAGGAAACAGAACAATGCATTTCAATAAATGTGCCCTGGTTCCTGATGGTTGGNGGCTGACCTCTCTCTGAGCGGCGATATTCAACTGATTTCTCAACTGATTACTGATCTAACCTCTCTGTGTGGTGATAATTGACTGATATACCACCTACCCCGCAAAGAGGCTTATATGCTCCCTAGTCTCCCTCCCTTAACTGTCGGCATGTGTCGCCTTGTTGAGGCGAGGAGGGCGGTGGTAGGAAACAGAACAATGCATTTCAATAAATGTGCCCTGGTTCCTGATGGTTGGGGGGGGAGGTGACACCCTTTCCATAGCTTACTCTGTCAGCTATTTCTCCGTGGTGCGTGTCCACATTGTTCCGTGGTTAGCTAAGGGGTGGGGGTGTTCTCTCCACCCCTTTCCAGCTTGTCAGCTGTTTCTCGGTGCATATTTTCTGATTTCAGGCGAAATACCCTGACTCTCGTGACATCTCGGCGCTCAACAGATCTCACGGGCTTGCTAGAGGCATAGTGGGTGAAGGTGGGGNGGTTTGACCTTTCCCTGCTGTGACTGGAATTGCCACGTGTCTCTCTAAGTCCCTACACTTGTTATGCTGGCGGGGGAGGGGTGGTTGTGGGACAGCGCTGCTCTAATACTCCTAATGCATCACACGTCAATTTGTATTAAAATATATAGCAACACCTAGGTGAATTCCACTGTTCAAAAACAAGTTCGCAATTTAAAATGTATGTTCCTAATTTCTACATTACACAAAAATTATGTATTATACCAATTATGAGATTAACAAAAATATTACCAACAGAAATGTGTGAAATTATATTTCTAAAAATTATTGCAGGTTGCTCTACACTGTTTAAACAGGATAATAAACCGACGATCGACAACATGCACTTATCTAATGTTCAATTTGTTATGCAGGAAAGAGCGAAATAAATCTATTATGCCAAACAATAATAAAACAATAATATGCCATCATTAAAGATAATGTTACACATGAAATAATAATGTATACTTTCGGGAAAGTTACTATAAATAAACACTGTACAACAGTGTCGTTTTCACTTTTTTAAAGCCTATCACGAGGCTGCGAATAACAAACCATGACTTATATGATACTATCTCAAGGCCTAGACAAACTACGTTCAGAAATACGTTATTGAGTTAAATACTGGTCATCGCTTTTCAATCACCCGAGATGGTACTATGTATGTCAAGCCAAACTGAATGTTCTGGAATACCGGCCGCACACCTGAGCTCCAACATTTTGTAAGGAAATCTGACTTCCATAGTTTTCGACCATGGTGGTTGGTTATTTTATTTTATTTTCAAAATGGCTGGTATTAAAAGCTTAGGTCACTATGTTATATCTGGGACACCATTTGACCGATTTATCTGATACCGAACGCCAAATAAAACCTTCTTTTATCTGCCATTTTGATTTATAGAACCACACAAAAAATCAGGGTTTTATATTATACCTTGTGAACATATCAATCGATTACTACCAAATTTGGCTGACAAGTTGCACTATGGAAGGAAATGTAAAATTGTACAGTATGTTGTAAAACACACACATGTTTCTGAAATGACTGGCATATAACATTTTAGTGTATTATTATATATTTACGAAACCATGGAACAAATTAAGGCTTAACATTGTATACCGGTAGTATATATTATAAAAAATAAACATATCTACAAACCATCTTTTTGTTCTTCATTTTATAAGATAGCACCACATAAAATAATAAATTTTTGTGTCATACCTCAGGAAACAATCTACCGATACTATAGAATTTAGCAACCAAGTAGTGCTGCAGAAGATCATGTAAATCGGTATGTTTTAGTCTATCAGTCGCCTATTTTTAAATTGCAGCCACAGCCATAGAAACATGTTTGCTTAGTATGATATCTCTACAAAACCAGGTAATAATCAATTTCGTCATACCTTTGAATGCTGTTGGTATCTATTAAAACCATTACATGTGTTTTAATGTCTCTTTTCTCCGTCATATTGTAAGATAGCATAAAATTAAAATAAGTTTGTATGTCATATTTTGGGAAACATTTGACTGATTCCCACAAACTTTGGGAAAATTAGGTGTGGCAGGCCATGTAAATTGGTAAATTGGTGAACATATAAAAATTGCAGTAACTTATTATGCTTTATCGACGAAACTATTGGACCAATTTCAACTTAACTTTGTATGCTGGCAGTACCAATTGCAACAATAATATGCAACAAAACAGGCTCTGTTTTGTACGTCATTTTGTTAGATGCTGCGCATTAAATGAAAACATTTTATATCAAATCGGCAAGCAATTAACCGATTCCTACCTAATTTTACAACCAAGTATTTCTGTGGTTTGTCATGTAAATATATATTTTAATGTGCGCACAGACACTTTTTCCAAAATGGCAGCCGTACAAATATTTTTGCTTAGTATACCATACCTACGAAACCATGCAAAATATTTCAAATTAACTTTGTATGCTGGCATTATTATCTGTTACGAGATCCATACATGTCCACACATATCCTCTTTTCTCCACCATTTTGTAAAATAGTGCAACATGAAAAAAAATATTTTTATGTCATTTCTCGGGAAACAATTAACTGATCTCAACCAATTTAAGGTGACAAGTCATACTTTTGTATTTCAACTTAATTTCTGTATCTTAGTGTGTAAGTCAAATAATATCAATGTAACAGCCGTACAAATATTTTAGGTAAGTATGCCGTATGGGGCTTTCATGCAATATCTCAGGGACCAATGAACCGATTCTCCCGAAATTGTGTACACAATTAGTGCTACAGAGGGTTAAGTAAGCTTATATGATTTAAGAGACTCACATACCTGATTTAACAATGACTGCCTTCTAAAAATTTTAGGTTAATAAACCCTGTCTTCCAAAATATTAAACTCATTACAATTGAAGTTGATGTTAAGTACATACAGTACGAGGGGTTCTGGTATAGATTAGATTCCTGGTTAAGGCACGTGTTTATATGTAAATGACTCATTAATATTACATATGTGTTTATCCATAATTACGAACAGGGTTTGTTTATGGTTTTATTCCAACATTGGGAGAGAGACAGTTGTCCCGCTATTGTTCAAGAATATGCGTGTCCAATTTGCCTGAGTTTTGAACTAGTTATATATATGTTAGGAGATCGGACCATGTTCTGTTTCACACGATGACCAAATGTGCTACTTGGTTCACATAAGACAATAAGAAGTGGAGAGAGAAGTTTACCTTTCATGCATCGATACAATGGGCTGAATTGTAAACGAATGAGTTATTCCATACATTGATTTCACTCCGACAATCGTGTCTCTTTCAACCATGCGAAATAGTGTGTGGCCTCTGTGCATTCCATAGTTAAATCCAGATCGTTCGGAATTCAGAATTTCCGCTTGTACATAATTAGGAAGGATCTTGTCGGTGAATTAAATACCAAATGCAATCGCAGAATTCGCAATATCTTCTTTCGATTCTGATTGTCTGTAAGTAACAAAGCGCGTAACTTTGCGACTAACGATCTTGTGAATTGTCTTGAAATTCAAAACCCAGGTCAATCCACCTTTGAAATCAAACAATTCAAGCGCTCTCTTTCGTGCACGCCCAACACCTAATATAAATATAATTCACAGACATTAGATTATCCCTTGTCTCTTGAAAATGAGACCACATGTACTCCGGTATGACCTTCAGATTCTCACGTTTTGTTCCTTGTTCATAATATATCCGATAACGAGATAGGTAGCTGTGGTACTTGAACTTCCTGAAGTGATGAATGATTGATTTAAATGACCATCCTTTGTTTTTGGCTTCATTGCCTTCCTGAAATATTCGAAAGGAACACAGTCTTTAGCTACATGATCTTTGAAAAGATCATAAATAAGCTTGATATCAAAAGTTGACTCTTCATCCTCCAGGATATCCGTGATAGTGGCGTGGCATCTCCCAGTTTCTTGATCAATCTGTTTTCAATGTCTCTTTCCTACTCGTGTACTTCATGTGATATCGACGGTAATTCTAACTGGTGTAAAACATCCAACGCCTTATTTGCGTCAATTCTCATTGTGCAAATACTAACACAAATGCACAATCCTAAGAATTCTCTAATTACCGATCACAGTATACACTCACACACATAACCAACTACTTTGGAGTCTGACAGAATAGCGTTCCAATGCACCGCCACAACAGTACGCTGCTGTACGCACGGCTGACCTCTAACTGCTTATATGTGGCGAATGAATCAGTATGAGAAGCTAAAACTGGCGTTACTGCTATCTAGACGATCATATATGCCTATATAAAAAGGGTGAGTTACATACCCACTAGGCACTTCGTAAATGTACCTTGAAAGATATTTTTTATTTTGTGAAGTAATTTCTGTTTTAAATGATTCTAGAAATTATTTTGGTTTTTTTTAAATTTGCTTTATTGTTGATTTCATAAGATTTCATTCTTGACTTAAAGGCTTTGTAAAGGGATTGACTTTTTTTAATGTTACTGTATTTAATCTGTAGAAAATATTTTCTGTTGACACTCCAAATGAGTTTATTTTATATTTCTTTGCTAATGACTTAAATTCAACATATGATCTTGTTATAAATAATTGTCGATTATAGACGAGTAATAGTACTTTTATTTTGTAGTATTTCCTTTCTTATTTATTAAAACAATTATTGAGGTTTTGATTTTAATGTTTTGAATTATATTTGATTGTTAATAAATATCTTTATTTAAATTTTACACGTTACTTTTTCTTCCTTATTTATTAGCAATTTTTTTTTTCCTTTTTATTTTTAGGGTTTTTTTTTTTTGTTATTTATTTTTTATATTGCTGGTATTCATATGTGAACTCAACACTCAAAGCAGGAGAGGCGATAATGCAGAAAAAAAATCTCAGGTTTTTCTTAGAAATAAGTACAAACATTTTTTTCTTATCAATGAACACTCCAGTTATAAGTGTCGGTGTTTGCTAGGATTTGTTCGACAGTTTAATATTTCACTTATATATTATATTCATGCTTATAAAAATTTCTATTTAAATAATTTATATTTTTCTTTAAGAATTTGAATAACCCTATTGAGTATAAAATATTAGATAAAGTTTAGATTTACCAAAAAAAATCATTTTCAGATTGTTAATACAAACAATATTAAGAAAATATCTGGTAGTTTGAATAACGATTTTAAAATCTATCTACCTGAATTATATGGAAAATTTTTGAAAATACAGTTTTGAAACTTTTGTATGAAAGTCAGTTGTGTTATTTATAATGTATAAAACCGTTTTGAAAAATGTTACGAAAATGCATTATATTGAGGTTTCTTAATAATATATAATTTTTTTGAATAATTAAACATTTACATTTACGTTTACGTTTATTTTTATTGTTATTATTTCAATTTTTTATCATGTTGACTTCAAAGATAATTTGTGTTTAAATGCTGTGGTTTTTCTTATATTATACCTTGAATTTACTAATCTAAAGATAGTTTATGGGACACCAAGATTTTTAAATATTTTGTCCAAAAAATTTTTGTTTAAGCCTGTAAAATGAATGCTAAAAGTGAGTTTTCAAATTTCGGGGGTTAGTAGTCCAGATTTTCCATATATTATCTACAGATGCGCGTGGAACTGAGGCATTCTCTGATGTATGGCGTGGAGCTGTATTACCTACAACAAGAAAATCTGCCAAGGAAAATTGCTCCTGTTTAGTGGAAATATTCGTGTCACTTTGAATCAATTTACTTCTGTCAGATCTTCGTACTTTTAATTAAGCCTTAACCAGCTATCCTGCAATAAAAAAAGGACCCAGGTTCTCTACTTTTCATAAGTAGAGACCTTACCTCTTCACTGTGATGTGCTTTCTGTGGTCCCATACAGGTTAATGTAGTACATTCAACGGCAGGGATACAAGAAACCCAGAATAACTTCTTGCCAACACAATAACATAAACATTCTTCGTATGGCTGCAATCACCATCAATTATCAGAATAACAGTAGATTCCCCTGAAGGCTTGGTAAACTTCAGGAAATTATGGAACCATTTTATAAGCAGTGATGCTTGCATCAATCCTGAAGGATACTATGCTGCAACTACTCCATATGGTTCTCCCTTCGTTAGGAGATAGTTTTCATTTTTCCTAGAGAAGATGATCATGTGGGGCACAAAACTTTCTGCAGCATTCATGGAGTATATATCAGTGCTATCAACGCACCTCGTCCTGCTGATGCAAAATGAGGAACTTGTCTTCTTCCTTTCAGTCCAAAAACATGTGAGACTTTCGATTGTACTACAGAAATCCCAGTCTTGTGCATCAGTAGTATGCGTAGTGGTGTTTATCATGTTCAAGATTATCAAAGAAAATGCCCACATTTCCATCTATAAAACCAAGCGCTCTGGTGGCTGATGTACCCGTGCATTTCCTCAACGAAATATTGTCGCCGTCCCGGGTTAGATAATGATCAATCCAGTCCTTACCTTTGGCTACCATATATAACAGCACATTGTTAGGCTATGATTTTAATATCATTAGTAGATAAACCAAAGAACTTGGATTCCATCTTGAGGAAGTAATCAACTAATTGGCTAATAAGGTCATTGCAAAAAATATAATGAATCAATGTGGAATATCGTTGGATGATGCTAATAATATATCAGATTTGTCTGACTTAAACAAATACACTTTTATAGCTGGCATGTAGGGTCCATGGAAAAATTAAGTGTTTACAATGTTTAGACTAAAAGTGTTTTTCTCCATAACTTTGCATAAACTACACTCTCAACAATAGTATCAACATTCACTACTTTAATAATATAGCAGCATCTGACTTTAATAATACAAACCGAACATGCCATGTTTACATATCTTCGAAAACATACGCACAAGAGTCGAGCGTAACTCATTATACATTTTGGCTGCTTTCAAATAACCACACGCCCCTGAATTAATGGTTTTAGTAGATTTTATCATATATTAGTTTTCTACTGTTTCCTTTGGCCTCTATTTCCTTTATTCGACTATTTTCTGGGCATTTAAAATGAAATGTATTGTAATGCATTCGTAAGTGTTACATTGTGGCAGTAATATTAGACAATTTAATATTACTACAATTCTAGTGTCTCATATTAAAACCATCTCACCATTTTCATTTCACGTTTCATTCACACTAAACACCACAAAAACATTTCTTACTTTTGTTGATACTCTGAAATTGTACTTTACAATTAACGTCTTCCTTTAAATACATCTTACGCCATTCGACATATGACGACAGATATCTCGCTTAAATATAACAGTAATAAAACCTTTCCACTGCACCAAACACAAGAAACGTCCATCGTGCTTCACAACTTTGAACAAAATGGTGGGAGGTTGACCACAAATGCCAGCGGGACTCTAATGTGTCACATGTAACAACAGATGTCAGTATTATGCAGAAGCTATAATATTGGTGTCACATTTATACTCTATCTCATATTCTTACCTTCTCCACTATGAATGGCTGGCATGTTCAGTCTGTATGGTTGGCATGGTTAGTCGGTCTGATTGGTCCGTGAAAATTAAGGTCACGAAATTTAAGAGATGGCTGTCGGGGTTAATAATGTAATTTTCCCAAATATTTGTTTCTGATTATTCTTTGTTTTTCAATTCAACGTCACTAGGAGTCAAGGTAGCGGTCACAGAAATCCGAGATGGCTGTCGTGGTGAATAATGCCAACAAATATGGCCGCTGTCCTTCCTGAGCCACTGGGCTTCACTCGGACCCTTTATTCAGCATTGCTCATTTACGGACATGTGCGAAAAATGAAAAAGTATAAAAAAATTACTTTTCAAATAAACGTTCCGCTTTTCTATGAAAATTTTGTTGGAAAAGGAAATTTTGGGGTTAAATAGTCAAATTAAACGGTCTTGACATCACAATTTGGTGGTCGGCTGACCGAAAGTGATCCGCCCTACACTCCACCCATTCCGCTAGACTCAGTTATATCATTCCCCTAACGCGACATTACAAAGTGTACTAATTGCTCCAAAAAAAATTATATTTAAGCAAGTAACAACAATAATCATACATCAGATTCATATTATTAAATACGTTCTTTAAAAACGATTAAGACATAAAAAAAAATATGGCAATAAAAAAAATTACTACTTTTAATATTTTAAGTTACGGACAGGGTAGGCTTAGTACATAAATACATTATAGGTGTTTTAAATCACTACCTTTGTTTCTTGAGATTATGTTACGTTTCACTAAAATTTCAATATTTTTTTTNATATCATTCCCCTAACGCGACATTACAAAGTGTACTAATTGCTCCAAAAAAAATTATATTTAAGCAAGTAACAACCATAATCATACATCAGATTCATATTATTAAATACGTTCTTTAAAAACGATTAAGACATAAAAAAAAATATGGCAATAAAAAAAATTACTACTTTTAATATTTTAAGTTACGGACAGGGTAGGCTTAGTACATAAATATATTATAGGTGTTTTAAATCACTACCTTTGTTTCTTGAGATTATGTTACGTTTCACTAAAATTTCAATATTTTTTTTGAAAGGGGTTTTTCAAGGACGAGTGTTTTGCCAAATTATATTTTCTGTCCCTTTCTAGTGCTATTAGTACCATCACGTCCCTACTTGAATAACAGACGTAGTTATTACAACTGATTTGGAACTGTAGTTGAGATCACCCTGATCAGTTGTTCCAACCATGAGGTCCAGCAAAACTAGTAACTTTATTTCACACGTACTTCCTGTAATTACTATGCCGTATTTGGGGACATAAAACTGTTTTGTTTAGCTTCTTGTATGTTATTGTAACTTGGGTATAAGTCTTCTTCCGTTGACAGTGCTTGCTGTCTAATTAAGCTGAATGAGTGCTTTTTAGGGTCTTATTCCATAAATATTGACACCGCCTTATTTGCAGTGTATATAGTGTAACACATGAACTTAGGTATTTGTTGTTTATCTTCCAAGCTGTTGAAATTTTTTTGCAAGTGTTGGTAGAGTAAAGCCATCTAGCGCACCAAGTTGCCTCTTCGTAATCGCTCCCAATAGCAGATATACATCTGTACTTTATACGACAGCAAATATGAATAGTTTTCCGTTCGCAGATCTTCAACTTTCCATATCTTGCTTCTTTCTCTGCAGGCTGTAAAATCTATTTTTTTTCGGACCGCCATTTAAAACATTTAAAAAATCTCGTTTTGTTACCCCTCATGATTTCCGCAAGTGTGCTATAAGAAATAAAACTTAACTGGTTGCTGAAAATACAAAAGGTTTTGGATATAACTAATGTGCCTATTTTCCTCTACATCGATGCCAAGGTTTTTAATGAAATTCTTAAAAGGTTAGATAGAAGTTGGGTCCTGACATCTCGTTGAGAGCGATATAATAAAGAGGGAACGAGAAATAAAATGCAATTCTAGTAAGATAATTACAAATACGTACACTGGAGGGGCAAAAAAACTGGTACAGGCGTGCGTATGCAAATAACAGACGTATGGAACCAATCAGAGTAACGCGATGCGGTCGGCAGCGCCTATATAAGACAACAAGACAACTCTGGCAGAGTTGCTAGATCGGTTACTGATGCTACAATGGTAGGTTATCAAGATTTAAGTGAGTTTGAACATGGTGTTGTAGTCAGCTCACGAGAGATGGGACATAGCATCTCCGAGGTAGCGATAACATTTGGATTTTCGCGTACGGCCATTTCACGAGTGTATCGTGAATATCGGGAATCCGGTAAAACATCAAATATTTGACATCGCTGTGGCCGGAAAAAGATCGTAAACGAACGGGACAAACGACGACTGACGAGAATCTTTAAACGTGACAGACGTGCAACCCTTTCTCAAATTGGCGCAGATTTCAATGCCTCCCGCATACCTTCAGACATTAGTCGAGTCCATGCCACGTCGTCTTGCGCCACTTCTGCGTGCTCGCGGGGCCCTACACGATATTAGGCAGGTGTGCCATTTTTTTTGGCTCTTCGGTGTATGTGCCTTACCTGGAACTCGAACCAAGAAGGCTTCGTACCGTAAGCTGACGTGCAACCACACTGTAAAAAAATTTGGAAAAAGATCTGATAATTGTAAGGTAAAATTGTCCAATTAATTTGGGAATCATATTTTTCTTTACATGTAAGGTATAATTACCGCATTCTGGAGTAGAATTCACATACATGGCAGAAGAAAATCGCATACATGGATGGGAAAATTACCTTACGACGTGCGTATTTTCTCAGCATTGTCTCAACAGCTAGAAGGGAGGACGAGAGGAAGAAACAAAACCAGGCGCCATGTTGGACAGATTGTAGGACTTACATTCATTAGCGCAGGTATAATACTAAGAAATAAAAATTAATTTTTAGGTTCAATATATGTAAAATAAAACTACCAAATAGCTACAAAAGGAATGTATGTGAAAAAAAAAATTAGGAATATCGGAAGAGACTGTGGAAAACGGATAGCTTTTTGTTTCCGTGTTCAGATCTCAATATAGACCTTTATATTTACGCGCGTAATTTTTATGTCAAGGGAATTATTAAAATATTTGGAAACCTTTTTACTTAAAAGCACTAATAAAGACACTAAAGAAATTCTACACAAACTTTGCTTTGTACCGCACAAAAGTAACTGGGCAAACAGTTACACAAAATAATTATTATAAATAGTTCCCGGAAAAACTTATTTGTCAAGCTGCTCTTAGAATGGCGAGAATGTTCAAGCTAATAATAAGAAATATTTTAGGAAAAACCTGTCTAGTAATTTTTATATAAAATTTTGGAGTTAACTTAAATAAATATTTTTTTATTTTCATGAAGAATGTCATTGTTCCGCTACTAATCACTGACGTAGTTATAAAGTAGTCGTGGTGTATTGGATAGTGCACCGACCTCGCGAGGCAGAGAAACGTGGATCACGCCTACCTCCCGGCAAATGTAGAGGGTTTTATAGTTAAGGTTTCAATTACTATTCTTCTGACGATTTAGGTAATAGTAAGCAGTACTGGTACTCCCGAATGTTTTTAAATTAAATTTTATTATTCGAGGGCTGATTTAGAAGTCATGGCAAATATTTTTTCCTCCCTAAAATTATCCAACACAGGAAATGCAGTACGTACAGTTGAAAGTGTACGACATGCATGTTTTAAAGGCGACACCACGTGGGGTATGGATGCAGGAATGTTCGGCGAGGAACAAACACAAACATGGAAGCTTGAAATCACCGTTTAATTGAAATATTCTCGTATAAACTGTATACACTCATGTGAACGGGTACGTATCGTACGTGTACGAGCTGTTTAACATCCTTCAAAGTAGTCTCCGAGGTTGTCCACGGTTCGTTGCCAGCGATGAGGCAGACGGGAAATACCATCGGCTGCATGAGATCTGTCAATGTGCGCCACCCCTCGTCGAAATGCTATGACGATGTCTGCCTCATCACTGGCAACGTAACGTGGACAACATCAGAGACTATTTTGAAGGATTGTATACAGCTCGTACACGTACGATACGTACCTGTTCACATGAGTGTATACAGTTTGTATGAGAATATATCAATTAAACGGTGATTTCAAGCAGCCATTTTTGTCTTTGTTCCTGGCCGGACATTCCTGCATCCATACCCAATGTGGTGTCAACTTTTAAACGTACATGTCGTACACTTTCAACTGTTAATAGTAAATTTCCTTTGTTGAGTCATTTCCGGGAGATAAACAATAGTTATCTTGACTTCTGAATCAGCCCTCGTACAATATAGTTAATATTTTTTATTTGTATGCGATTTCCCCACACTTTTGTAAGGTGCTTTTCAGTACGATTAGGGAATAATAATTTTCTTGTTAGGCAAATTTACCCTACATTAAAGAGGTAATTTTACCTTACATGGACGTGTAATTTGCTTCCCTTGGAAGTAAGAGGGAATTGTACCTCAAATTAATTTACAGTTACGGTTATGGGCTTCGGAGCATTTGCTTTGGTTGTAATTAATCTAGAGTTTGGTAGATTGGGTTTACAAACTTCAAATATTTACAGGGAAATTATTTCGAAAACAAAGGAGTTTGTCACTTAAATCATGTAAATTTACATGGCCTGCCGTAGAACTACTTGTGTAGAACATTTGGTGGGAATAATTTGATTGTTTGCCGATATAAAGCATTATTAAAATTACATCTTATAACCTGGCACTTTCTTACAACAAGGCGGCCAAAAGAGGATATACAAGCATATTTGATGCTTATAATGGTTACTCTTAGCATAAAAAGTTTGATTTAAATGTAATAAACTTTTTATATATATGAAAAACTTATATAAATTATTTATATGGCAGCCATATCGTAAATTATGACAGACACTCTAAATAATTTAAGTTTACGTTACCTACTGTAGTATTACTTGAGTGGTAAATTCGGCGGGAATCAGTTGATTTGTCCTCGACATATGGTATAAAATCTTAATATTCTTATGTAGTACTTATTCATTAGACAAAACGACTGCGTACTGGCTTATTTTTTTATGTTTTTCATAGACACTGCACCATATTAAGTTCGGTTGAAAGTGTAAAGTATTGTAATGTACGGCATACTTACCAAAAATATTAAAATAATTTTTATTTTCAAAACCACCATCTTAATTTATATAAATTTGGATGGACCACAAAAGAATAACTTGTTGCCGGAATGCGGTGGGTATTGTGCGACCAAATTAGCAAACGATCCATTGAGGGGAAGGTGCAGTTATTCCACTCTACGCGCGATGTGCGGCGGGGAAGATAGGCACACTCATAAGAGACTACTACCTACCGTCTGCGACTCATTCGGGAATATTAAAATGGCAGTGTGGTTTCCCTGTAGTTTATCACATGGCATACGAGGTTTCGATGGTTTGATGCTCCCCGAGTATACAAACACATCACAGTGACATTTTTTATAATGTGCATTCGAGGCGATAATAAGAATATTATACCAAACAACCACTTTAAATTTTTAGTTAATATGGATATATTTCTTGGAGTGACAGGAAAACATAAGCAATACATACGAGAAAGGACAAGCTACAAATGTAAAGCGTCATTAATAATATGCACAGTAAACATTAATTTGAATTCATTTTATTGATCTTCAAAAAGTATTCGCAGTAAATATTATCTTGCATTAACAATACATTGCTTTCAAAGTATATACAACCATCATTTTTTAGTTCTAGTTGACACCTTTTATATTTAAATTATACGGTTTTAAAATGCATTAACTGTCGTTCATGCAAATACAATTAAAAATATTTCCGGAAAATGTAACAAACATTTTTTAAGCCTAAATTTTCGATAGGGCCAAATTTGGAACCACAGAAATATGACTGAAATTATTACCGCAAGTGAGATTATATTAATAAAGGCATATCTGTCCAGAAATGTTGCTTGGAATCCGTCCCCTGGAAAGGGAATAATTGTACATAATAAGGCGCCTGGAAAGACGTAACTTGAAAATATGCATATTATGTTACCCATCACTCAAAACACCAGTAAAACTTTAAATATTCACTGCTACGTAAATCACCGTCGTTTAGAACATGCCATTTTCCATGCAAGTTCTTCGCCTTCTGAAAGAGCACCATAGGTTTTCCACTACATCTGCTACCGCTGCAATTGTCTTTATGGCAACTATCGCGTTCACTGTCACTATTGCTGTCACCACTCACAATTATTACACATTTCTCTATTTATTTTCCCATGCAACGATCGTTTTTACAATATTCCGCTTTTTCTCTATTTGTGTGTAACACAGCTAATTTATACTCTTTTTCTGAAATACTGTTTATATCCTTATCTGTAAACGTCTTGATCTGGTCGGCTCGTTGTGATTCATTTCCATCAGTGACACCAACTCGACAGTGTTCTAGACATATTGTATGGCATTAAAATTGCAGTGATATGCCGGTGGCCTGACTACTTCGTGGCCGCTTCAAGAAGTCAATCTGCATAATAGTTTGGCGTTTAACAATGTAAAGCAGTTATCATTTAAATATTTCTTCTTCATAGGCAATATTATTTACCATGAGCCATTCTTATATTTTCGTATTACAGAATGTAGTTTTTAAGGTAGGTATTTTTTTCTGCGGGCATATATATTTTAATTGTGCGTCGAACAATACACCAATTAAAGTGATTTCCAATAATTTGTCTTCTACTCGCCTTTATTTTCCCCTGGTTTATATATTTTTGTATCTGTTAGTTTTGATACATACATTAACTTACATATTTTACATATTTTTGCCACAGATTTCCTTGTCGCAGCTGCTGCTCGTTGCATGGCATTTTCAATGTGATGAGATTGTCTTTCTGAAACTTTCTCTATACAAAAAAACGCAATTACGTTACTTATAATTTCTCAGGCTTTGCTGTGAATAGTGGGACGATTTTTACTCGCACATGCCATGACTTACTATTTAGTGAATACCTCCCTCAAGACTGACGTGTTCACTTTACATGCACACAGACTATACAGTAGGCATCGGTGACACTGTTGCTTCCCCTTGATTGGCTCTCCAGACCTTCCCGTCTCCGTCCTATTTCCTTGCGCAAGGTCAAGACCCGCGACAGCATTCTTTCGAGATATTTTTTTGACGTTAACGAGTTATATCTGTTAATTGTTTCCCGAGATAGGACACAACAAACTAATTTTTCATGTGGTGCTCTCTTTTAAAATGGCAAACAAATGTGTTGATGTATTAGCTCATTTCATGCTTTAATAGATACTTCCAGACTACAAGGTTAAGTTAAAATTGGTACATTGTTTAGTAGATATAGCATACAAATTTTAAATGTTTGTATTGAGGTATTTTGAAAAAAAAATGTCTGACCCTCTTAAAACATAGCATATCAATTTTTGTATAGTCTATCTCAATAATAATTGTTTGGCAAAATCGCAAGGAAAAGTTTTTTTTAATATAAAGCCCAACAATCTTTATTTATTCATGTGACGCTATCTTACAAAATGGCCGATAAAACCACACATATGTAGACACGTATGATTGTTGTAATAAATTCTGCCAGCACATAAAGTTAAGTGGTAATTGCCTACATTGTTTCGTGGATATAGAATACTAAGCATAGTGTTTGGATTGCAACCATTTTGAAAAAAGTGTACAGCCCACTAAAAACATGTCAGTTTATATAGCCTATAGTACTACTTGTTAGCAATATTTATATAGGAATCAGTTAATATTTTTCCGAGATATGACATCAAAATTGCATTTCTTCATATTGTGGTATCGTACAAAAGGGTAGATAAAAGAAGGTATGTTTCGACTTATTTAATTCTTGAAATAGATACTTTCAGCATAAAATTTATATTCGAAATTGATCAAAAATATTAATATGGCTGTCATTCTGAAAATAAGTGTCTGACCCATTTAAATTGTATATGTAAACATGACGTAAGATTGTATTACTTAGACCCAAAATTTGAGAGGAAACCGCCAAAGGTAAAAAGTTTTATTTATTAATGTTGCACTGTCTTCAATAATAACAGATCAATATCATTTTTGCCTTCTAAATTTAGCGCTTACATTATGCACAGTCAACTTATAAAATTTGGTTTAATTCTGTCAATTGTTCCCAAATTAGAACATAAAGTACCAAACATTTTAATTGCCACCATTTTGAAAATAAGTGCTAAGATTGATCGGAAACTATAAAAGTAAGATGTATTTGCTAAATACTGTACGTGAGCCGAGTTTGGTAAATTTCCGTTTGGCGGGTTCAGAAGTTTTAAGGTGGGTGGGTGGACATACATTCCAGATGGACATTCATAGGCATAAGCCTATCTTTTCTTCGGATAATAGGCTAAAACATTGTAATTATACCGTTTTCCGCAAGGACGTAATAAAAGATTGCGTGTACGATTACACTGTGTATGGACTAACAAACCCATAAATAGACTTGCTGACACTGTGCACACAACGGATGAATAAACCGGTGCCTGTCTGTCGTTCATAGCTTGAAACGAGCCCCTTTTTTTGGCATCACGTAGCGTAGGGTATTAGTATGTAAAATGTGCACGCATTGGAAATAGTGCACGCCTGAGCACGTAAATTTGTTAACGCTTAACTAAAGCATCAATTTGCTCCAAAATATGAAATGAGAGTTTGATCTGGCGACACTGTGACGTCATCAAGACTTCTCTCTTTGCAGCCGCGGTGGCTGAGCGGCTAGAGCGCTCGCCTTCCACCAAGTTGAACTGGATTCGATTCCCAGCAGGATAACTGTCGCATTTTATCATGTGGTAATCATACCAGACGATGCCGCTGGTCGGCGGGTTTTCTCCGTAATCTCCCGTTTCCCAAGCCCTTGCATTCTGGTGTTGCTCCATACCCACATTACTTCATCCTCATCGGTTCTTATGACACCGATCTTAAGAGCTGCCCAAATCTCTCCACTCCTCTCTACATCTTTCATTAAAAATAAGTTATATAGGTAGGTTTATCGTAGTTTTCGTTTAAAGAGTTTTTGGCCCTAGATTTTAAGTACTCTAGCCCACTGTGCGACGCCCAAGGCCCCAAATAACAAAGTATTGAACTACGCTTAATCAGTTTGGAGCCCCAGCATGGTTATGCATAATGCAGTCTGCTCCTCTCCCACATCCATTCAGACCCTCAGACTCAGAGGCTAATGTGGTCCGGCCGAGGCACAGTAAAAGTCCGTGTCCAAGCCAGTACAGTAGCAGTACCGCTTCCAATTATATCGACCCTTCTCCGGATGGAGCACCAACCAGATATCCAGCTTGCGGTGTTACAACTACTGCCACCACGAGTCCACCAGCGATGGTCTAGGGGCACCCAATAAAACCTTAAGAGGAACCTTTCCGACCTCCCGTGGTAACAGTTATATTAACATGGCACTAGTGGAAGTTCCCTACAGGTCCTTGAATTTCTTTACAGCCTCATTATGAATTTGGGACCGTATCTCAACGGCCTGAGCAATAGGCAGTCCAACGACTCGACCAGTGGACGAGTCTAGGTACCATCTATCGGTCCGGCCATCAGGCCGTCAAGGCAGATACTCGTTCCCTGTCTGTGAGGAGGTGGAGATGGACGATACCGCGGCGAAGCCCAATTTTTTTTAATGCAAGAGCGGCGGGTCCGAATCACTTCTCTAGGAGCCTTGGGTCGCCTCACAGATCCTTCGCCTTCATGCACCCTTTCTAGTGTCCTATGCGAGCCACCAGGCTTGGATAAAACGGGTGTTGTGCCGTCCCGACATCTCAACTGTCAGCATGCTTTTCTCAACCAGGGGAATTGAAGTAAAACTTTAAAACTGCGCCATAAAACGACAGGAACGTCATTGTATCACATTCGCAAGTTTTCGGTGAAGATACTGTACGCTAACTAGTTCAGTATGTTGCACGTAGAGACTATTACAAGGCATGTGATGCGTTTTTCTATGGGTCACTCTTAACGCTCCCGCACTTATACTCCTCGAACATTCTGAATATATTGTGGTATAAGGATACGGTAAAGAACGTTAACTGAATTGGGAGTTTGTATGTAGGGAGAGGCTATGATATGCCACGCGCCACCAGCTCGCACTCTACTTGTATAGTTCCCCGATGACCACGCGTCCATTACGAAATATTCACCTTGGGAGGCGTACTGCATAGTCACACATGCTCTCGGTTCCTTGACGCAAGTAGGCGCAAAAAGTGGGCTGCCGAGACAGTTGGCGCCGCCAGCGCCAGCAGACATCAATCAGCCTCGCCGACAGCTGCGTCAGTGGGCGCCTGCTTTGTAACAATACCGAGAACTGCGTTCCTGACTGCCTGCAGGCCCGGCCGTGCCATTTGTAAATCATTATAGTCACTGTCTATCTCGTGATAGGCTTCTGTAGCGATAACTTATCACTGTGTACGAACCAGCCTACTGCAAGTGTGGCGTATATTAAAGTCTGTGAGACGATTCTTTTGGAAATAAGAAAGGGAACATAATGCGATTGAAAAATTGGAGCTACGCGTATTTAAAAATAAAGGTTTTAAAATACCACCACTTAAAAATAACTATAGTTTGGTCTTTGTTACAAAACAACATGTTCCTGAAATACAGTTGGCATAACTGACAGGCAAACTGCAAAGCAATTTCGAATTTTTAGTTAGTTTTCTCGAGATTTATGCCAGATAAATACATAATTTTCCTGCTACATCAAACGCTATTGTTTATACCCAAAATAAATATTTGACTTCACTATAGAAATATTAACAAAAACAAAAATTTGTACTATCATGAAAACACTGTTTTGTTAATAAAAGTAAAGATTCGATTTTATTCTTTAAATAACCGTGCAGGTCACAGATTCCCATTAAAAAATTATATTTTTTTTTATTTTAAGTTTTATATAATATTCTGAAACCAAATCATTTGAATTTCTGGATATTCTAGGACATATTTATCACTCAACAATGATTGCAGGTTATCAGTGTCATGGTTTCCTTCACGTGTGGCAAAATGAAAAAATTCTCGAAAAGTTTTGTGCCCGAATGTTTATCACGGGAGCTCAAGCGAATAATGAGTACTATTAAGAATTTTAATTCAGACGGTGCATGCTTCCGTATCTTACCTATTCAAGATACGGACGAATCATCATTATAAAGGTTCATCGCACGCTGTTAACATCTATACAACGTGTTTAGGAAACATGCGTACAAACTCGGGCATGTGATTTATGACCGGAAAAGAGGAACAAGGATATAGGACACCCATGATCCATTTATAATAATAAGAGCTGTAGAAGCCCTTAAAAACGGAGGGCGACAAGCATATTACGTGGGATATTATGAAATGTACTAGTGTTAGAGGAACATAAATTGGTATACGGATTAATTAAACGACGATCTTGGATAAAATGAAGGTACGGTTCGTCGTACACACCCCAATTATAATAATAGTAGGGGTTGGCGCCCTTTGATTGCGTGCAACATGTACACCGTAAGGTTAAATAGATTGCGAATGCCATTGGATGGAGCAGGACGTCGTAAGCAGCAAATAAGACCCTTTGGCTGCAACTCTCTAGGACCCACCGTTTCCGTGTAAAACGCAAACGAAGAGTATTGTGGTAGCAGGGCCATGGCCCGGTGGGTAGGCAACACATCGTCAAGGGAACAACAAGACATTCTCACACATTAAACAGCGGCTACGGGAAACATACACGTTTCAGCGTAGCTGTTGGCCCTGGTCGACCGAGTTCCGGCTGCACTCCGCAGTTTGAAGAGTCGGTCTTAGAAAATGTAGCGGACAGTGCTTCGACGAGCACCCGCGCGATCGCGCGGAGAATGGATCCATCGAATGANCGGTCTTAGAAAATGTAGCGGACAGTGCTTCGACGAGCACCCGCGCGATCGCGCGGAGAATGGATCCATCGAATGACACAGTATAGTGAGTCCTACATGAACAGCTGCTGCGACCAACCATGTGTGTTGGGTACAAGCAATGTGGCCAGCTGTTTATATCCCTGGGCTAGAATTGTGCCAATGATTCATGCAGCAGTGTGAAATTGATCCTGATTTCACGGCGATTGTAATGTTTACAGATAAAGCCACGTTCACACAGGACATTGGAGGGGCAAATTTCAAACATTTGTTGCGAAATTGGTTGTGATACTCCACCTGCATAATCTCGAATGATTTNACATTGGAGGGGCAAATTTCAAACATTTGTTGCGAAATTGGTTGTGATACTCCACCTGCATAATCTCGAATGATTTCAGTGTCTGTTCTGTTGTGATGTCAGGTAACACCTTCAGTTCCTATCACGCACTACTACGTCACTGAATTTACATGTTTTTTAAACTCATTAGTACAGAGTCACGCTACTGGGCCCATTATGTCATTATAACTACTCGCAACGTATAGCAACCCCGTCTGCATTGAACTTCACACATCATCACTGGACGCAATAAATGTGTGTTTATCACGGATACGGTCACAGTCATCACGTGCAACCAACGTACTGTAGTTAATCGTTTCTACCCTGTGCTGCACAATCGGCGACCTACACAGCTACACTTTGGTGTAGCACATTTCCTTATGCTAATCTGATTGCTGGGTGTTTGTTCCTGGCCATTCTTATTTGGCGGGGAATCCCCGCTGTATTCCTCCGGGTGCAGTACGTGTTGTCTACTCGCCAGGCCATGGTATTGCTACCACTAAACACGTAGTTTGCGATTTAAACCGGAAACGGTGGATCTCAAAGTGTTGCAACTAAGGGGGTCTTATTTTCTAATTACGACATCCAGCTTCATACTATGGTATCAACTATCAATTTAACCTCACGGTGTAAGTGTTGCATGGAATCAAAGGGTGCCAACCCCTATTACTTGCATTATGTGGGTGTGTATGACGTATCATACATTTATTTCATCCAAGATCTTGGTTTAATTAATCCGTATACCAATGTCTGTTATTCTAGCGCAAGAACTTTGCAAATTCTCCCACTTAATACGCTTGTCGCCCCCACCTTTAAGGGCTAAAACCCTTATTATTAGAGATGGACCATGGGTGACCTATATTATAATTGTTCCTCTTTTCCTGTCACGAACCACACGCCCGAGTTTGTACACATGTTTCCCATCTCTCTTGAGTGTCATGTTCACCACATCGCGAACACTAAAATATCTGTCGGTTTGTCTCTCTCCACATTTTGTTCCTCCTACACATTCCAATACTCATCATGTAAGATATGCACCGTCTTTGTAACTGTAATTAGTCTCAAACATTTTTGCATCTACAAAACGAGAAATATCTTNTTGCTAGGATAAAACGAGAAATATCTTCGCTATCGTTACAAAAAAAACTAAAACATTTCAATAAAAATGGGGAGGGAAGGCTCAATCTCTCGCAGACAGCGGGTTCATTGTACGGAATAATTTGTTCAGTCAATCACGAACGAGAAACATTTGGCATTGTTCTGCGTTAAGAAACAATTTCAGCATTTTCCTGGCGTGGTTCTGAAAGCTATGGAAAACTGAAAATGGGATTACTGGATATGGTATCAAACCCTGTTCCTCCCTGATACAAGTCAAGTATGTAAACACAGCTCAAAATCGTTATGTTTCAAGAAATATACCAGCGTTCCTTGTAAGACAAAAACGACTTCACCATTACAAACTAATACTATTAATCATAATATTACAATATACATTTCAAGAATGTTATTCTTATTACAGTTTTATTTAGAAAACTGTTACCATGTTTGCTTGCGTTAAAAATGTTGCGTACGGTCGCACGGGATAGGAAAATATTCAGAACACANCATTCCAATACTCATCATGTAAGATATGCACCGTCTTTGTAACTGTAATTAGTCTCAAACATTTTTGCATCTACAAAACGAGAAATATCTTCGCTATCGTTACAAAAAAACTAAAACATTTCAATAAAAATGGGGAGGGAAGGCTCAATCTCTCGTAGACAGCGGGTTCATTGTACGGAATAATTTGTTCGGTCAATCACGAACGAGAAACATTTGGCATTGTTCTGCGTTAAGAAACTATTTCAGCATTTTCCTGGCGTGGTTCTGAAAGCTATGGAAAACTGAAAATGGGATTACTGGATCTGGTATCAAACCCTGTTCCTCCCTGATACTAGTCAAGTATGTAAACACAGCTCAAAATAGTTATGTTTCAAGAAATATACCAGCGTTCCTTGTAAGACAAAAACGACTTAACCATTACAAACTAATACTATTAATCATAATATTACAATATACATTTCAAAAATGTTATTCTTATTACAGTTTTATTTTGAAAACTGTTACCATGTTTGCTTGCGTTAAAAATGTTGCGTACGGTCGCACGGGATAGGAAAATATTCAGAACACAATTTCAGTCTGTATGAGGATATTCCAGTAGCTATGGCGCACCAAGCTACCTATAATAACTCCTGTTACCCCAAGAGTATATTAGTCACGGTTATAGTAGTAAAAGTAATGCAATGATAGAAATTACATATAAATTTTTATACAAAATGTAGTTTCTTATAGCTTTCTTTGAAATAAGGCATGATATTTGGTTTCATCATACTCTGTACAAACGTGTTTATTCTTCAGGTCTGTAGTGAAAATATTTATTTTACGTGATATCAAGAACACATTTCAAATAATGCGGAATACACCTTTGGTTATGATAGAAAAATAATTTCTAAAACGGTTATACTATTAAAACCTAGAAATATTACCAAATAATCCTTACATTTAATATCGACTTTACGTTTCTTTTATCGAATTTTGAAATGCTCACTTTAAAACGACTTCCTGGTAGAAATGTTATACATTTCAAGATTACGGTAGAGCATTAGAAGCAGTATTACAACATACTCAAAGGATTTACGATGCAGTCTATCAAACTGAAAAATTTCTGCTACAGTGGAATATTATAAGACGCGCTGGAAGCCAACGTACTGAACTCCGTCGTCTAAAGGAAGCTGTGCAGATAAGTTGAAACAAATAATGTTCTAGAACCATTTTTCGGTAATCGTTTTTTTTGTTCAGCATATCAAATAGGACGATAATAAACGTGGTAACCCTAGATGAAAGGTTTTTGTTTTTATTGAAAAATACCAATTTGCCTAATACAGGCGCCGAAAGAGTCACTTCACAGAAACTATTTTGTTAGAAAGTATTTTTGAGGACATCAGTCACAGAGGTAGCATGTTATATGAAATAGGACTCAGGTGGAGTAGCGACAAAATAAATTTTGGACGTTCAGGAAATGCGGGAATTCGTAAAAAGCCCTCCGATCATCAGGTAGGCAATGTCCGCCACGTTTTCCTCGTGGCAATTATAGAGTTTTGCCAGTCCTGCCAAGAGGTGCAACGCGCACTGGCCACAAGGTCCTTTGCTGCTCACTGAAATGATCTCCTTTTCTGCTCGCGGATTGCAAGTTACCGTAGGTTGACGCCTAGCTCGGAGTTTAAACAAACTGATTAGGATCTGATTATGTCCGATTACGAAAAATAATTAAGACTCTCGTCACCTTTGAAATAATAATTCCCGTTTCCAGCTCTCGTTTCTAATGCCAATACTTTTGCAAGTGAAAAAAGGTTGAAAGGGTGTTTTCATAGCCATAATTAGGAATAAAAAATTCGGGAAAGGATATTTAAAGAAGAACAGGGACGACATAAAATGAGGGGTTGGATTTTCGCACAGGCGAATCGCCTACGGATTCTTCACGCCATTTTAACTTGACAATAGAGGCGAAGAAGAATATAATACTCGTGTCTAGGCCGCTACCTTGAGCATAGGCCTCGGAAAAGCCAAATACATTCAACGCCGTAAAAATAGCAGCAATCAGAACGAATTATCCACAAATAAAGAAATTGGTTCAAGAGCACCATCGTGAGTATTAATGCAAAATATTTAAGTTTAACTCTGTTTGGCTACCGGGATAGTCTAAAGCCGCTACAATCCTGGTAAGACGAACGCTCTAAGAACGAAGTTGTGTGTAGTTTGGTCACTATGCGTGTGGAGTGAACATTAGTTGAGTTGCTAGCAAGACTTGGTGACGAATTCGGCATAGATGTAAACATTTAAAGAGTCCAAGATAGGACGAATGGTTTTATTACGAGAGGAAGAGTGGTCTTTCAGTCGAATTGCGCGCCAACTGGACAGTGGCGACCGATCTGCGAGACAATGTAAGAACACGAGGTAATACATGTGCACCGGGAAGCCTTTCAGAATGACCACAAGAAAAGAGGAATATTTATCTTCCGAAAAGCACGAAGTTAACGAACAGTGTCACTTTCAGCCACCCAGAGATACGCAGCGGCATATCCTGCAATATTGCGTGGCGAATCGCAGGAGAAGATTTGCGCCATATTCTGCTGACCACCCCATAACGACGACTTAGTTTTCATTTTTTTTTTCACATAATTGGATGCCACGAACCTCTGAGGAATAAAATGGATAACGTTAAATGACGAATCCATATTTTACCTGGACACAGATGACAACCGTACTAATCCAGGCTTCTTTGTTGAGCGAAACAACCGTCAGCATTGGTGGCTTCATGATGCGGGATTAATCTCCTATGATTAGAAGTCTACCCTGTGAGTTAAAGAGAATGTCTGACTGCACAACGGTACATTCCGTTTATGTTGCATTCCCTCAAGACTCGGTTCCAAATGGCCAAATCCCAACAGAATAATTCCCACCTACATAAATCATGGATTTTCCAAAACTGCCTGAGTACTATTGACATTGTTATTTGGCCAATCTGTTTTCCAGACGTGTCGTCTATAGGACATATACGGTGTCAGCTGGGATGGCAGATTTAGCCATCAACAAGTATACAGTATCTGGAGCGAGTTTACAATAACTAAAGTGGCAATAGCACTGTAGCATTATCTTCCACGGAATATAATTAGATGTCTCCGTGACTATATGTCGGACCGTATAGCTACATGTATTCACGCTATGTTTGGCGCAGCGTTGTACAATATTTCCCAAATTAGTGGCTCATTTGTCTTGATCTTGTAATCAGCTTTTAGCATAACTGTTCCCATTCATTGCCTATGCCAAGTCTCATTACATAAAAAAAAAGTCTGCTTACAGGTGTGGCAGTTTTTATGACACGAATGTACGTCTTGTTACAAATATGGTGCAATTTTCAATTACTGAAATTTTACAGATAATTTTAATATTATAACTGGTTTCGCATTTCTAAGCTGTAGAAAACTGTTAATGTTTGGCTGCGGTAAATATTACCGTCTCTAACTTTTGTATATCATTAAATCCTTTAATTTTGGAGGTATTTAAGATGTAGCAGCCTACATAGAGCTAAGGAATTTCAATATCGCTATAATTTTAAATTTTAAATGCCCGATAATGTAAGGGATACTATCTATGGGAAAAATTAAAAGACAATAAATATGTTCACAGCAGCACTTAACCAGGATAACGAAATGCTATTTCCAGGACTGCAAACTATCGTCCGACAAAAACGCAATTTCTAGTCTTCGGTTTTACTCCGATTCCAGCCGGACGGGAATATCCAGCAAAGCAGACTTGTATGTTCAGTGTATGAGATCAATATCAATCAGAGAGTATGCAAAGGTCCATTTGTAACAGTGCACCAGTGCCAACTAGCGCTTGTCCGGCGACCGGAAGAAGTCGAGAATAACAACGGGTGCTATCCGGCTCCCGGACGGTTATTTCCCGTCCAAACTTAATCCCGGATGGTGTGATAAGGTGCATTAAGCTCAATGTGTTTCTGAATGTCCGGTTTTCCCGTCCGATATTGGATGGGTGAAAACTGGAGCGTGTGCTATGGGCCTTAGTGACTTATAATGACAATAAAAGTAAATTGCTATCCATAAAATGAAATGTCCCGACTGACGGAATGATTTACTCATCAACGCATAACCCATACCATTGAACGGAAAATATTGAACATTTACCGAAAGCATCCCGTTATTAGGGTTCAGGCAGCCATTAAGAAAGGATTTTTTGAAATTTATATCTTAAATGGTTTAAAAGGAGAAATTATATGTTTTTGAGAACTCCTGAATAGCTAATTAACAAGATGACAACACTATATACTCTTCTCTCCGAAAGGTAGCCTATAAAAATACCTACAAAATAATTCCACAATTTCTTTTAATAATTCAATCCCTATGAGGGCGGAAATGAGTAAAAATGAATTTTCCAAGGGCTACTGAATAGCTCATTAACTCATTACTGTATCGTTATCCTGTTTGCTTCAAAATGTTACCCGTATAAGAGCATTCAATTAATTTCAAATATTTTGAAACTCAGTCCCTTAGACGACCAGAAGGGATAAAATGTGTTTTCGAAGACTCCTCAATAGCTTAGTTATCAGATAAAATATCATCATAATGCACTCTGCTTTAAAGGTTGGCTATATAAATACCTAACATTGTATTTCAGTATTTGTTTTAAAATTCACATCCGTAAGAAGGTGGTATCTATTATAATATGTTTTCAATGATATGGTACCTATATTATATCGTTTCGTTAGCTGTAACGTTCGAACCAACATAAATAAGACTTATAAAAGTATGAATAATGAAAACCGGTCTTTTACTGAGCAAAAAGTTTAATTTGCCTCAGAAAAGTATAAAATGCTGTCAGGATTAAGTATGATCAACAATTAAATACCCCTTTTACTTTGGCTGCGCGGGTAAATGAAATACTGTACATCGCGCTATATTATTTTCCTTATGAGGTACTATATAAGTTTTTTAATCAGATTTTATTCTATAGTTAATAATCTCATACTTTATTTTCAATAAAGAAATAAATGTTAAGAAGTTTCCATTCTAGTTACACTGTAAAGAATGTTAGTGTGTAGGAATTTGGGTTTTATTTTCTAGCAAACAAAATTTGCAAATTAATGTAGAGTACTCTCAAAATCACATGTTATAATAGCGAGTCCATTTATTTAGATTTAGTTTTACAACAATCTTGAATTTTTATTCACTACAATAATGTTTTTCCTAACTTGAATACATTGCCGGACAATGAAAATAGCGAACCACGAAGAAACCACGCGACAACCACGAAACGATGAAAACAACGAGAGTACGAGCCGGTATGCACATGATCCCATGTTGGTGCGTTTGAATTTGACCACACACCTGGCAGTGGCGTTGCAAGCACAGGTTAGCGTGTAGTCGAAGCTGAATTAACATGACAAACACCAGATAATACCAAGCAAGCGTACATAGAGAAGAAGAATGCTGTGAAGATGCCAAAGACATTGCTTTACGCAATCGATAGGACTCGTCAGGCTGGAAATCGCAGAAAGGTCGTATCGCCGTATAACACATATAATGGATAGATCGGGCCCTACTGACCTATGCTGTTGGGAGCAGTGGATACGTGAAGGCACCCACACACGGAGGACCAGCTCAGTACGGACTAGGTCGACTACCAGTGGAGAGGATTGACGAATCATATGCCCGGCGAGGAGGGATCACTTGGTGAGCCGGTTCACAATACTGGCCAGTGTTGTGGCTCCCGTGTGCGCACTAACCATTATCGGACGCTTTTCGGAGGCGAATATGTGATTCCAGCGCCTATTATGTGTACTGTCATTAACAGCGGCGGCTCCGTTTGCAATGGAGCCAGACCAGAGCAATGTGGAACGCCACAGACTGGCGATGTGTGTCTAGTGATGAGTGCTGCTTCGTTATGGAAACTGATGACCATCACGCCCGGGCATGGAGGGACCCCGGTGAACGCTGCAATCCCAATCTCGCTATCGAGTAGCATACTTTCCCCATGGCAGGCAATGTGGTCTGGGAAGTAAAGCATACCATTGCCAATCTACTCTCATCGTGTTACGTTGAAAAATTGATGGCCCAGCGGTACGCGGGTGAGATTCTACGCCTCCATCTGCTACCATTTCTGACCAGGATTCAATGTGCGACATTCTAGCGGGATAACGCCCGAGCCCACACGCCATGGGTCAACTAGATGTGCCTTCATCATTTCTTAACACTATCTCGGCCTGCTCACTCACCTCACATTTCCCTAATAGAGCATGTGTGCGACCATCTGAAACGCCAGCCACCGCCATGCTGGGATTCAGAACAAACTGTCCGGCTGCCTCAGGACAACATACAGTGTCTGCTGGACTCCATGCCGAACTGTATTGCAGCGTGTATTGCAGTGAGTGGGGTGCGATGCACTATTGAAGATGACCAGATGGCGTAACATAAATCCATGTGTAATTTCCCGGATGCTCTGTTTTTGTGACCAAGTGTATTACTCATCTGTATCACTACATCAATAAAGTTTCTGAACAATCTAATGCATCCTTCTGTAGGAACAATTTATATTTTCTCGCAGTGTGTATTCCAATAGTATTACAGCTTGAAATGCACAGAAGGCAAAAATGAGTTTACACTCTCTCTATTATGCAGTTTTGAAGTAAATCGACAGATGGTTTAAAACATTTCATTATGCGAATACGTTACGAAAATTGAGCAATTTTAGCAAAAAACTAAAAAGTAAATCATTAGCATAGTTCGGTTAAGTTGTTCGTAGGGTGTAGATATGTAGTTCAAATTCATGGACACAGTTGTAAAAACGGATGATGCAGTCCATGTGGAGTTCATCAACCCACGTTTACATTCATGGCCTATTTCCACATAAGCTTCTCCTCAAGTTTGGGGCTCCATTAATATAAGCGCAAAAACGTCGCAACAGCACCAGACTCTAAATGAATATTTTGCCAAAATATGTTATGAGGCCACAGTTTTAACGGAGAATGCACAAGCCCGAAAAAAAAGTGGGGGGGGGGAGTTTCACAATGTGCATATCACTTATTCCATCCACCCGAGTACCTTTTCGAATTCAATATACTACACTTCTTCCCACATGGCTAACAAGGTTATTGCTAGGAGCTCCTGATTTTCGCGAAAAGATGTCCTGTCTAGTCGCAATTCAAAATGATTTAGTTATGTTCCACTGTCGTAACTGGATGATTTGATTTTTACAGTACACGGGTGTACACGGGTGTACGGTCGCCAATCACAGTTGTTCACACTTGATTCACATTCTGATTGACCTATTCACGTAAGAGAATGTCTTCTCATAAAGATGCGTGGCCAATAACCGAAGGAAATCAGCATTTGTGCTCGTAGGATGTTTGGGTCTAGTATGCAGGGAAATATTTTCGCAAGCATAAGATGTCTTTAACCATAGAATTACACGGCTATAATAAATAAGATTCTCCTTAGGTCATTCTCCTTAGGTCTGACGTGGCAAATAAATAGAAAAAATAAAAAAAACCTTTGGCAGGTGCATATTATAACGCTTTAATAAAAAAGTAAATTAATTCTGAAACATTGCCTCATGTCGTTAAAAAACACGTCTAGGAGTTACTACGTCATTGACAACACTATTGATTATCTGAAGACATTACGTCGTGCATCATGTATCACATGACAGCTAAACCTTGAAATCTATTTGTTAAACGACATATTTATTCCGCAACATCGAACGGAAGTGACACTTGTCCTTGAAAATTACAAGGCGATTTTTTTCTCAATTTGCATGAAATTACTGCCGCGTTTAGTTAACAAACGCCTTCCTTTCTTTCTTTGAGCATCATTATAAAATTACGACGACGTATTATTCGTTGCGTAAATTCGGAAATACTTCCCCATTTTAATTCAATCTCAGAACTTAATCTAAATTTACCATCGCTAACTAAAAATTTGGAACAAATTCTCCATTTTCATCCGGCTTAACTAGAACTGAATCCAAAACTCTTCAGACCAAACATTTTCATCATTAAATACTTATAATAATAAAAAAATGTAAAACATTGCTTTCTAGTGTAATTCAGCTTAAAACTGTCAACGAATAAAACGTCTTGCCAAAAACCAATTAGCCTGGATTGTCAACTCTAAAGTCGTTGTCTTTAAATTTATATTTCCCGTCATGGAGCTTAAAAATTTTATTTTACAAACTTGAATTTCTTATAGCCACGTGTTGGTAATAATTCTTGGGCACTTGTCATTGCCGAAAATATTCCTCGACTATTTTTACTCCAAAGCAATTTAATTAGATCCACTTTTGTGATTGGATGACTCTTATTGTCTCGCATCTCATATGTCTGACCGAACATCACGGACATTTGGTATCAGTGTAACTTAATCCTGATTGGCCAAGTCATGTAAACCCTTGTCTTCTCGCAAAGACGCGCGATCAACGAACAAAGAAAATTTGAAAGTGTACACATACGATATTGAAGTCTATCGTGCATTAGAATATTTTTAGCGAAAAACAGATGACCCTGCTGATAATGTACAATTAGATATAGTGATTTATCGCGAGACTGACGCAATGAGACTTCTGTTGTTTTGAGTTTCAACTTTCATGATTCGTCTGCGGAGAGTTGCGAATGTGTCATCCAGTCATACAAATGTAAGGATACTATAGAGTTTTGGAGACTACATAGTCATAATATATATTTTTTTAATATCTTAATATGTAATGCATAATTTTTTCCTCGGGCTATCACATATTCAAATATTCTTATGCGATGTTACAAGTCACCACAATTGAAAATACTCGCGTAACGTAGTCCACAATGTTACGCGTGGAACTGCAGAATTACGGTGTGCACAGTGTGTGATTTAAAGAGGGCCGATGGTGGCAGTAGCGTGTGGCGGTTATATCACAATCTTCCATCAGTCAGGTTTATGCATACAAGTAGCTTCTACTCATTTATTATGAACAAACTTCATATACTGTACCATTATTAATTCAATATTTTGGTTCCTTACAAGGCATACAAGCAATTAAATGAGATTATTTCTTGACAGTGTTCTGCAACCATAAATATCCCCATACGACTTAAAATGATTATTAAATGTCAGATATTTATGGAGCTTAACTTTAAGAAAAACAGTTTTCTTTTCCGCAATTTTTATGTAAGGAACTCAAATAATAAATTTTTCCTAGCAAGCAAATATAATCCCAGAATTTAAGTACTGGATAGTCGAATAATCTTATTTTATTCTTTACTGTTAGCTTGAAATAATTTAATTAGTTTCGCAATGACTTAAATTGTAGTTTATTAAAGTTCAGTGGATTTCAATAAAAATAAAATCATGCAACTACAGCATAGTTTTAGTCAAATTTATTTTCATAAACAGGTAGTATTCTATATTTATTTGCAGGCAACAGTATGCTCAATTCCTGATTGCGATACATGAATATTAAATAATAATTAATATTACATTGAAGGAACACCACATAAATTGTTTGATCACTTTATAAAAAGAATTAAGATAAAATGAAGAATTGGTTGATAACAAAACCCAGAATATTAGCAAAAGTGAAAATGTCAACATCAAGTATCACTAAACTCTTATAAATACAAAATCGTTAAAATTGTTTAAACATCATGAAATATAATTTTTATACTAATAGGCCATCAAAAACTTTCATGGAAGAACTATAGAAAGTTAAAGTAAAATGTTGTTTAAATTTATTTAATCTTGTAGTTTTTTTGGTAACAGTTTGAATGCAGTAACTTAAAATATTACTAAAGCACTAGTGATTTATACTGACATCCGGATTCCTTAAATATGAATTTTTAGGTGCATACAAGTAAAGAGAAGCACGAAAGTAAGAGAATGTGAACCAACATTTTCGGAATTCTATATTTTAATTCCTTATAATTAGTTAAGAATTTAATTCTGGTATTTATTAATATATATAATTAGCTGATTTTGTATTTTGCTACGCGATTTTTTAAATTGTTAAAATAAAATATTTTTGGCTATCAGACAAATAGAAGTATTTACATTATTCAAAACCTATTGACGCAATAAAACTATGATCATATCAAATCAAATGCGAAACGAGTACGTAGAGTTGATTATTTGTAATGACTGTAGAATTATTAAGCGACAGTTTCCTCTAGAAAGTTTTGTTCATAGCTTTAACATGAAAATAAGGCAATGGTCAATGTTTGTCAACCCAACTTGTTGTATAACATGTTCCCTACAATTTTAAAATGTAAAATTATTATATTTAAATGTATCGTATGAAGACGCATTCTATCTCTAGGGCCACATACGTGCGCTAAAACGCACACACGTGACGACAAGCGGCCATATAAAAAAATATATCATTCTCAAAAAACATGCATAACGATCAGTTACAGGATACCCTGATAAAACTGGTATAAGCCTTCTTACTATATAATTCGTGCTCAGTTTCAAAGTCATGTTAACATAAGGGAAGGTCTTCCCTACTCGTAATATGACTAGATATTCGAGATTTGTTGGGGTCACTTAGCAGAGAAGTCTTTGGTGCTAATGTGTGTGAAGTGAGTTGGGAAAGGGACAGTAGCGGAATGCAAAGACGTGATAAGTACCTCAACAAATCCCACCGACTCTTCGTTTACGAGCATGATAGCTTCGTGCTAATGGACATTAAGGATCGCACGTGCCCATCGTGTACGCAGACATTCCAAAGTAATCTGAATTGTTTTCAGGTGACTTCCATGGCGGTATTGCCAAGGCTTCATCTTCCGAGCCGAGACTCCAAAAATGGAATTACGGGTAAGCGACTTACGTCTATAACTATTTCAAACGTTACAATAAGTTTGGGGAGGAGTCGTAGACTCCTTAAAGATGTAAGGATGGCATCTGTATGCTCCGGGTGTTCAAGCAGTGCCATGCCCTGGTATCCAAATGTGGTAGCATGTGCGATGACTCTAGAAAGGCTGGATGAAGTACAATATAATGTACTAAATTACGTGTCTCTACAAGGACACTCTGAGGCTCATCTTAGTGGTGCCTCAGCATGCCACTTCTTGGGTTTAAGCAAACGAGAGCTACGCCTGACGTCGCCTCATGCCACCCGAGATCTTGGTAACCGGTGAAGATTGGATAGGTATCTCCCTTGCTGGCTTTGACTGCTTAATGAACCTAGGCCCGATCACTTGGTAAGGTGTTGGGACTACTCAGCGCTCAGGTTATTAGGTCCCAAGCCCAAATTTCATTGTGAAGATTCTGTTTTTTGGCCACAATAATTGGCGCTGCAGTGGCAAGCCCACGAGTGACATGAGAACTTGAGAAGGGGCACAAAACGATATTACCGGAAGTTCTCTGGTGACTGATCCATTCAGGTTTAACTCGCGCTGGCAGTGGTTGAAACCCCGCGTGTTGAAGAAGACCTTGGGGGCTTACCACCTACTGATGGGTTGGCGCAGTGAGCGGCGAGACAGATCTGGTACTGTCCTGGACAGACAGTAGAGGTGAGACTAGTACTTCAGCCAGACAGTAGATTGATTTGAGTGCAAGGGTCTAACCGATGGTAAGGGAGGTCATTATAGGTGCACAACTTTACCACCCTTGGGGTGTGTCTTCGTTTAACTGCCATATTAGCTGGAGGTGTCCCTTGTTGTTAGACCGCTCATGCAAATAAGACGATCCAAGATAATAATTCCTGCTGTTAACGTTTCCTTAACAAGGAGGCGAATGACTTTTGCATCGTTGAGAGCGCCAGCATTTGTTAGAGTTGGCTACATTATTTTGAAGACAACCCTCCATATCCTTTACTCGTATAAAAAGTAGGAGAATTAGAACAAAATAATAATAGAGCGCAAATAAATTACAGTATCTATTAAAATGTAACTCTTCAGATTAAAAGATAGAAAATATGTGCCCTTTAAAAATATAAATTGTCTGTTGCAAAGATCCGCACTATGCTCCATGAATAGGTGGGGCTATCTCATGCTTTCTCTGTTAACAATCGTATCGTAAACAGGTCTTGTCACTAAAATGTTCACGCTTAAAATTTTGTGCGTTGTTACGACGGACTTCACCACCACCGAAATGACGCACGTTATCGGTACCCGAGGGCTTGAATTATTTAAAAAATCACGAAGGCCGCAACAATTGTGATTATTGGAATCTTCTGTTTTCAACCAAAACAAAAACTAGGCAATGCGGCCGAGGCCAAAATTCACGCAAACACGGTGATGCAGACCAACCAGAGCAAGGAATTTAAACAATTTGGAAGACAATAGGCCTACTTTGTAACGAAGTTATACACATGTAAGATTGTCTGTCTCTCCCCAGCAATGTGTGAGTTTTACCAGCATTGCTGTGCACCTCTGCATATTCTTCTATATGTAACCGGTAGCTTGAGAGTTGCAGTCGTGGGATTTGCGTTTCGAATTTTTTCTGTGGGATATTTAGTCAGCTTTTCTACTGTTGTTGCCATTATAAGCATTTCATATCTTAAAATAGAGAGATGAGAAAATATGTATTGGAAGTTTTATTGTGTGCTATTATTTATCTCCAATATATTTCCTTTGAGATTTAAAACAGGTTGTGAAGCGGGACGAAAGCGTATTAAATAGGGGCGGATCAGTATAAATACTAGCTATTTTTCTGGTTTTTATTTTTTTTTATCTAAAAAAAGGGATTTTGATAGTGTTACGCTGCCCTAACTATTAAACCTCATTAATAATTGTTCACACTTCATTAAAATCTCTGGAAACGTTATCCAAGTTTTCAGATATTTGCGTAAGTGACCAGTATTAAAATTTTGTGATACTGTTAATTTTTTTTTATCGTGCTTTAACATATTTTATAACATTTCCGGTTTTTTAACTGGGTACTCCTTTCGCGTTTGATCTGAAAACGCCTGAAAGATAAACCAATTTTATTGTACGCAACTGTAGATAAAATATTATAGATTACATCTCTCTACGGCAATTTTGGAACCTCCAGTAGCAAAATTTGGTTGGGTGAAAGTTTTCCCACCCTCCTCCACAATCCCCTCACACAGCACCTTCCCCCTCCAACCACACAAAATTCCCCCTCAAACCCATCAACAACCACACCAAAACAACCTTCACTCCCTCACCCACCACCTCCTCACCCATATCACTACCCACCCAAACACACTTACCCCTCACCGTCCTTACCANCAAACCCCACAGCCCCTCACCTTCCCCCTCATGAACCTTGTGACTGTGAATACCCTTTGACATTGACCTTGGTCCATGTGACCTTTACCTCAGTGACCTTGACCTATGTGACACTGGCCATGCAACTGCGACCACCTTTTACCTCTATCTTGACCCAAGTGACCTAGACCCCTGTGACATTTACTATTACCCATGTGACCTTGACCTTTGTGACCTTGGTCTTAATTCATGTGGCCTTAACCCCTATGCCTGGACCTTGACACATATGGCCTTGGCGCAATATCCTTTACCCTGACATACGAACTTTACCCATGTCACCTTGACACCAGTGAACTTGACCCTAATAACCTTACACTCCATGACATTGACCTCTGTGATCTGAGCCATGTGACTTTATGCTAGTGAACTTGACCTATGTGACGTTGACCTTCACACATAGTATATTTACCTACACTAATTTGACCCAGATGACCTTTACCCACACGATCTTAGTTTCTGAGACCTATGTGACCATAGCCCATAAGGCCTTGGCCTAAATTCTTCTAATATTGACCCATGTGACCTTGACCCCCGTGACCTAGACCATGACCCTTGTGACAATAAAGACAATAGACCGAAAACAAAAAGGCATGGTGACCTTAAATGACATTGAACCCAAAAATCCCAACACGCAAAAATTATATTTTGTGATTTATGAAAATGTATAAAATTTAACTTACATTTTTGGAGATCCTCAAGCACTACAACCAGCGGATGACTAACCCCAAACCAATAACAGTTAGCTGTTAAGTCGGCAGTTTGCCACCACTCTCGCTCCATCACTCGCCATGCTCTCAACAACTATACCCCCTTTCCTATCAAAATCATTAAAATTTAAGAAAATTCGTTGAATAATAAAAAAAAAAGGTTCAAAATATTGAGGAACATATGATGTTAGGCAACCACTCACATCACCCTAACCAAAACTCCCAACTCACTGACCTACCAGTCATAAAAATCAAGAAAAATAAAATATGTTCATAAAAATCAATAAACATATAATGTTACTGACTCCAACACCCATGTGGATGCTGGTGGCCTTAACTTTGAATTCGAAAAACTAGAAAAAATCGCCAAAACGCAGCAACTCCCTGATAAGCAGCAGACTGATACCACACATCTTTATTACTTTGGCTATAAAGTCGAATAATCTTACGACTCCCAAAGGGAATTAGCCACTGTATGTAACACACATATCACATTCTTGCTCACCCACACCACCCCTCGTCATTTCACTACCCTCGACATTTAATTACCATAACTCAGCTACCCTCAAAATCCAAGCATTCAGTCACTTCCCTCCCCCAAACAATAACTAATCTTAACTCATCCTCTTCGCCATCCACCCTCGCAATCATCCATCCACACGACTTTCCACCCCTGTCTAATGCCCAATCATTTCCTGAAAAGACCCAATCTGCCGAGACTGGCTCCTGCCAAGACCAATTCCTGCAAAAACTTCTAGAACAGTGGACAAGGCCAACAGACCATACCACCCACCTATACCAACTTTCGATAATGGACAGTCTTGAAATAGTGGCTTAATGCAAATCTCGTTGCTTACCTTTTCACACAAAAGTATCGCAAAACTTTGCAAAATATTCGTAAATCGTCACAGATCATCGCAAACACTACACAAATCATTTCACCCACAACTGTTCATACGCAAGAAGCCATACCAGCCAGCCATACCATCCATCTTGGCAAACATCGACTCCACCCGAGACCAACTGCTAGGAAAATGACTAGAACAATGGGCGAGACCAACCAGTAACACTAACCATACATACAAATCATTCATACCAAACATATATTCCACCCATCCAGACTAACAGCCCAACAAGACTGACTGGAGTTACTAATGGGCAAGAATGTCCAATCGAACAAACCATACCATCCATACTGTTCAGACATGTCACCCAGGTATACGAACAATCTGTACCGACCATCCTTACCTTCCATCCAAGTTTATGCATGTCGCATACTAGAATAGGCATAGCGCCATTACTACACCCTGCTATCTTATTAATACATATCCAGTGCAGGCAGCTGACCACGAAACTTTCAACCTTGGGATTCACCCCTGGGGATGAACCGAAGCTCAAATGACACAGGGAATGTCCCGAGGCAAATGGCTCGCGGGAGAACATTCAGCCACACAGAAATGGCAGATAAGACGGCTCACGACGAAGGAAGCAGGGGGTGCCCCCGACCAGAATTTTGCAGACCATTGCTCAGAAATTATTACCGTAGGAATCCCCGAGACACCACCCTCACCCTTCCTCCACCCTGGGTGGAGAACACAATCCACTGATGAGACACAAAATCGGACACAAAAACCCACGAGTTACACAGGGGAACTCCCAAATTCTCTCCCGAGAAATTGCTGACAAAGGTAGCTTCAATATAGCGACGAACGAGTTAAATAACGAGCGCAGCCAAGACGGAAGTTAGTTGTTCAGCGGCCTCGATGCGAGGCGGAGGAGTCGGAAGCGCGAGCTGGATCGTGGCAGATGTCGATGCAGGAGAGGAGATGCACTAAGGTCCCCGATGGGAACTGCCAGCCGAGATCGCAGAGATACCACAAGTCCCAGAAACGAACCCCGTACTTCCGAAAACGGACGCCGAGCTGACCCAGCTACACCAACCAACGAAGACAACTCACCAAAAGCCGCAGTCACAGTTAAGTAAAAACATCTCCATTCAAGCAACCTTCCCCCCAACGAATAGCATTCCGCCAACCCGCCCTTCAGGCCTATGATGTGTGTGTGTGGGGGGTGGGGGGCGCATCAGTCTCGTGTGTGTGTAAATACCTATGTTATTTTCAGTCGAATAAAATAATTTTGTGTTAACTAACTGAGAATAAAAGTATTTGTTCACCCCTTACGCAACAACTACATGTGCCCTTAGTCAGCACCAAGGTACAGTAACTCAGTACCCTACTAGCCACTGCCCTGTATAACTTAGGTGGCAGTTGCATCGACTTGAAACAGTTATACCAAATATCCATATGAACTGCTCATACTAGCCAGCCATACGAACCAACCATAACAGGCATCCATCAGAACTGACATACAGTCCATCCATACAAACTATCAATACCAGCTTAAAACAAGAAACACCCATGACAGTCAACCACACCCCGAAAAGATACGAGCCGTTCAATATAGACGTCCATTCCGGCCATCCAGTCTAACGAATATCAAGTTCAACCATCCACAACAACTGCTATATCAGCCAGCCGACCAGTCATACAAACTGATCATCGCAAGAAAAAAGCCGCATAATATAAATCCCATTACTTACCTCTTAGTTCAAAATCTTCGCAAATATTTGCAAAACTTCGCAAAACATATCGCCTACGTCTAACCACACCAAAGGAGCATCCCAGTCGACCATACAAACAGTGCGATCATACCGACCATCCATACAGACTAGCCATACGAGCCATATGTACCAACTATATGATCCGAACATAAGAATCATTCATACAAACACCCATCCACCTAACCCGACAATCAGCTCTTCAAGACCTGGAGATCCCAATGGACAAGACCATATATCTGTGCCAACAGATGACGATGACAAATCGCGAAAAAAATCGACTATTACGAATCTCATAGTGACCACTTCGCGCAAAATCTTCGAAAAACGTATACTCTACAGTTAACCATACCAAAGGGCCATACAAGAGAGTATACCATCCATACAGACTGATCATTGCTAGCGGCCCATACCAGACAGCTGTACCAGTCATCGAGACCATCGAACCATCCAACTAGACCAGCCATACTGACCAGGGACTGGCACAACCCAAGACTGACACGGAGGTAAATTGCTGAGGATTGTTAGCACCGCACGCACCTCAATCAGCACCACATACACCGCAGTTAGCACCACATGCACAGTAGTCATCACCACATGCATCGCAGCCAGCTCCACATGCTCTGCAATCAGAACAGCACTCATCACTATCTGCACCACATGCTCCACTATCGCANCCTCACCTTCTCATTTCAATCAGCACCATATGCTCCCCATCGCTCCGCATTTGTTCCACCGCTCAGCATTCTGCATGGTATGCTCTGTAATATGCACTTAATGCTCTGCAATCACTCTAATTCTTCGAGACCTGTAAGCTATTTTATTCAGCTTGTTTTGTAGTGTATTTAGGAGGATGTAGCATAAACCAACCTTCTGATGATATTATGCACAATTTTTTTTTGACAGACGAATGTTTCTGTGCTGTAGATTATCTCTTTAAATTGTCACTCCAAGTAAACTGTCCTTGGCTAAGTTTTCATTGAAATAGCATTTTTCAGCTACACTACTCATGCACATTGTGATCAAAAACCATGATTTCACATGAAGCTGCCAGCAGCTATTGGGAGGTTTTACTCTCTCACATTTCGAAGGGCAGCACTGGAATGAATCATAGTTTGTTCAATGCAAGACATTAAGATGATCTGAAAAAATGTAGTCTGATACTCTTAAAAAATATATACCTATATTGCTTACCATAGTACTACTACTTTGCAAAAATTGATAGGAAACAGTATATTGTTTCCCGAAATATGATACAAAATCTTTTTTATTTAAAGATGTACAATTTTACAAAATGGTAGCAACATAGACATTTTAGATTAGTATACTTTATCTTCTAACCCACATAATACATTCAAACTTAACTATCTATACTTGCTGTATCTGTTACAACCATACAACTTGTAAACACAAAGTCTCTTATCATCGCAATTTTTGTAAGGTAGTACCGCTTTAAATAAAAAAGTTTTTTTGTCAGATTTCGAAAAACCATTTACTGATTCCCATTAAATTTTTCACATTAGTAGTACTATGGTAGGCCATATTAATTTATACTTTTAAAGTGTATCAGACAAAAAATTTTCAGAACATCTCAATGTCTTGCATTTAACAAAATATTATTCATTCCAGTGCTGACCTTCGTAATATGGGAAAGTTAAAGTTCCCAATAACTGCTAGCAGCTTTGTGTGTAACCCTTGTTTTTGATAACAATATGCATGGGTAGTGTAGCTGGAAAATGTTATTTAAATGCAAACTTCGTCGACGACAGTTTACCTGGAGGGATAATTTGAATAGACATTCTGCTGCTCAGAAACATTCGTCTGCCAAGCAAATGTGCATAATATCTTCAGAATGCTAATTAACGCTACTTCCTCCTCAGTAATCTATAAAACAAGCAGAAGAAAATAGCTTAGAGGTCTGGATGAATTGGAGTGACTGTTGAGTGTATGGTACAGATTTCTGAGCAGGTGTAGCAATTGCAGAGCAATTGTGGAGAATATGGTGCTGATTGCAGAGTGGGTGGAGAGGTTGTGGATCATGTGCTGCAGATAGCAGTGCATGCAGTGTTGATTGCGGAACATGTGGTGGTGATTGCAGTGCATGTGGTGCTGACTGTAGTGAGTATGGTTCTGACTGCGGTGTATGCAGTGCTGATTTAGGTGAATGCGGTGCTACCAATCCACAGCAATCTACCTCCGTGTCAGTCTCGGGTTGTGCCAGTCCTTGGTCAGTATGGCCGGTACGGTTGGTTCGAGTTGACATTCTTGCCCATTGGTATATCCAGTTAGTCTTGTCGGGCTGTTGGTCCGGATGGTCGGAATGGATGTTGGGTTTGAATGATTCGTATGTTCGGTTGGTGTTGCTGGTTGGTCTCGCTCATTGTTCTAGTTAGTTTGCCAGGGATTGGTCTCGGATGAAGTCGGACGTTTGCCAAGATGGATTAATCTTATGGCTGCCTGGTATGACCCCTTGTGTATGGACAGTTGTAGGTGAGATTACTTGCGAAGTGTTTCCGAAGATTTATTGGATTTGCGAATATTTTGTGAAGTTTTGTGATACTTTGTGAGAAGAGGTAAGCAACTAGATACACACTAGGCGATTTTTTTCGAGACTGGCCATCATCCACTGTTGGTATAGGTGGGTCGTATGGTCGTTTGGCCTTGTCTACTGTTCTAGTCATTTCTGCAGGAATTGCTCTTGGCAGGAGCCAGTCTTCGACAGAGTGGGTCTCTTCAGGAAATGATTGGGCATTAGACAGGGGGTGGTGAGTCTTGTGGAGGGATGATTGCAAGGGTGAATGGTGAAGGGGACAGTTATGATGTGTTATTGTTTGAGGAGGGTACGGAGTTGCTACATGTTTGGATGTTGATGGTATCTGAGGTATGGTTATTAAATGGCAAGGGAAGTGAAACTACGAGGGGCGGTGTGATGGAAGGGAGAAGAAGTTATGTGTGTTAGATAATGTCAGTAATTCGCTTTAGGGGTCGTTAGATTGATTGACTATATAGCCAATGTGGTGTGGGTTGAGTCCACTGCCGATCGTCATACCAGGGGATGGCTGTGCTCTGCCAATTTAATGAGAATGAAACTTTTAGTGTCACCCAAATCCGAATGGTTTTTTTCGCATTAGGTATGTAATATTTTCCTCAATTGTTTGGGTTTTTCACGATTTTTTCTTGATTTTTCGATTTCAAGGATAAGGTCACTAGCATCTAACATGGGTCTTGGAGTCAGTATCTTAATATGTTTCTTGAATTATATGAATTAATTTCATTATTCTCGATTTTTTTAATCATTGTTAGGTGAGGGTTCCGGAGTTATGATGAGGGTGGTATGGTGAGTGGTGGTCTAACATCATATGTTTCCTATTTTTTAAAATACGTTTTCTAATTTTTTTTAAATTTCTTTTTATGTTTCAGCGAGGAGGGGGTGTTGAGATTGTGGCTGGGGGTGGTGTGAGAGTGGTGGTAACCAGCCTACTGAATAACTAATTACATTTGGTTTGGGGTTAGTCGTCTGCTGGATGAGGTGCGCGAGAAACTCCAAAAATGTAGGTGTGATTGAATAAATTTGTATAAATAAAAAATTTTAATTTTATGTGTTTGGGATTTTTGGGATCTAGGTCATTTAAGATCACATGGATAAAGTTCAAGATCATAGTGGTCAAGGTAACATGGATCAAGGTAAGAGGGGCCAAGTCCAAGGTCACATGTATCAAGGCCACATTGATTATGGTTACAAGTGTTAAGGTCACAGGCTCAATGTCGTGGGGGTTAATGACACAATGGGTTAAGAACGCATAGGTTAAAGTCGAATAGGTTAAGGTCGCATAGGTTAAGGTCACATGGGTCAAGGTCACCAGGGTCAGTATCACATGTGACAAGGTCATGGTCTTAGGGGGTAGCAGTCATAGTGGTCAAGGAGGTAGTGAGGAGCTGTGGGGCAATGGTTAAGTGGTGAGGGGTGGGGTGTGGTTAAATGTGTGGGGGATGGTGAAGNATGCAAGGGGAGGGGGTAAAGGTTTTTTGGTGAGGGGGTTGATGGAGATTGGGATGGTTAGGAGTGTAGGTTGGATGGTGTGTGGTAAGGGATCGTGGTGTATGGGTGAGCAAGGGAAGGGGGTATAATGTTATATATTACACAATTTTTTAATTTTTTTTTGTGTCTTTTCTTGATTTTTTATTATTGGGCGTGGGTGGGGTAATGGATAGGGTGGCGTGGTGAGTGTGAGGTTAACGTTGTATGTTCGTAGATATTTATAATACATTTTTTGCAATTTTTCTCGATTTTTAAATGGTTGCCGATCGGTGGGGGAGAGGAGGATTGCGAGGGTGGTGGGATGAGCTAGGAGTAGGGTGGGGAAACATTATTCTCAATTTTTTAGATTTTGTTGTGCTGTTTAAAAAAATTGCCAGTTGTTTGGGTGGGAAGAGTGTGGTGGTGAGGGTGGGTGGTTGTGCGAGGGGAGTGTTGTGTATCATTATAGTATCTTAAATTTTTTTAGAAATTTTTTAATTTTTTGTGATATTTTATAAAAATTTTAATGGTTGGATGAGGGAAGGGGTGAGGACGATGATAAAGAAGGGTGTAGTGAGGGGGCTGGGTAAATGTGGTAGGTGCTGGATGGTGGTCGGGGGAAGGACAATGTCCGCTGATCCTCACCAGTCCACTTGACCTGGCTCGGAGTCGCGAATCATCCACGGCTGTTCTGAGGATTAAGTGACTTATACTGCTAAGATATTCGAATCCTCTTGCTCGTCTGAGAGTATTATTTGACTCTTGCTTCGAAGAGCTTCATATCAACTTTCCTCATTTTTCTATATTCTTTTAGAAATTTTTTAATGGAAAAATAAATTTTTTGGTAAAATAATTAATTTTTGAAGTTATTTTTTGGGGTGAAACAAACAATTTTGTCAATAATATGGCCGTACTCAGGCCACTGGCCAGCCGCGCCTGTGAAATAAACTAAAATGGTGGATTGATCCGGATCCGATCCCTGTGCACTTACAGTGCACATCAAAATATTACGTGATTGGAGCATTTATGCTCACCAATTATTACGTGTCCGAATAGACTAATCTATCATTGGCAGAAATGTTGTCATTATTCAAAGACGATGTTATAATTGTATCGCTTGTAAGTAAACGCAAAATACTCAATTAAGTAAAAGAAAACATGTTCGGTTATTACACTATCAACAACAAATCTGTAGTGTATGTATATATAGGCCTATGTACAACATGAACCCGTATTCATGTGCCAAACTCTAGGAGGTGATTCTTTGTGGAAAATAAGGTGGGGTACTAACATCGGAACAGTATTTCACGAATCGAAGATAGCAAATCTCTGTAAATTTGGTTGGTCAAATAGTTAACATTTATTGCAGGGAACTTAGGAACACTAGGCGGTTGAGAAAAAGTCGAGGCATATTATGACCCACCATGGCTCAATGCTACAAAAGGTCCTCTTGACCGAACTTGTTCCGTTGAACTGTTTTAGAGAAACGCCACTCAAAGTTTCGAAGGTGCAGTGCAGCCCTGCTGGGATAGGCAATACAATATTCTAACTGCGCCACGCACGTGGCAGAAACAGGTGAGAATGTAATCAGTGCATGCGTTAAGGTGGCCTTGGCTGCTGGCAAGTCAGTATGTGCCTGCAGTTGGTTGTGGAAGCATGGAACGTTTATCGCGTGCAGAGCTAGCTGATATGCACCTCATGTACAGAGTAGCCAACACGAATGCAAGGGAAGCAGTAGAACAGAACCGGCTGCGCAATCCAGCGCAACGTCAACCCTCCCGTACGACATTTGTACGGCTCCGTAAGAGATTGCGGGATGAAGGCTCAACATTAGTTCGACAAGGTGAACAGCGACATTTGACGAGGACGTGCTTCGCTGTGTGCGGCAGGAACCGTCTATTAGCTCACGGGCTGTGGACCGCGGTGTGGGTGCACTCCTACCACGCAAGTATGGTACACGTTCTTAGCGAACGTGATTATATGCCACGAGTTAAATTATACGAATGGTTCCTACAGGAAAACAATGTGCGTCCAAACTTCACTTCAACTGTGCTCTTCAAGGTTGAAACTCATTTTACCAGTGATGGAATCTGCAACAGGAGGAACAGCCACGTCTGGGTGCACGCTAATCCCCACCACACGCACCAATGGGCCTTGAAGTGCACTATAGTGTTAACATGTGGGCCGCCGACATTGTCAACAATCACTTGTTGGGGCCTTATTTGCTACCTGACCGCCTCAATGGAGCCCGCTACCAGACGTTTCGGCAGGAGGTATTGCTGGATTTGCTGCAAGAAGTACTTCTTGCGATTCGCCACACCACGTGGTTTCAGCAAGATGGGACACCACAACATTGCCATAGGCCGCCATCGTGACGTCACATTTTCAGGCGCTGGATTTCGAAGAGGTGGGCCCTTACTTTGGCCGGCGTGATCACCAGACCAAACTCCGCTGCATTTATTTTCAAGGGGTCATGTAAAATACCTGGTCTTCGAGACGCTTTTACGGCTACCGAGGAAGATCTCGTCACATGTATATAAGCCGCATTTGATACTGTACGCGCCATACCAGACATTTACGCACGGTTCAAGGCCAACCTGATACACCGTCGCAATTTGTGTCTTGAAGTTGGGGGACGGCAATCTGAACTATTGTTGTAAATGCTGCCAATAATAAATACATACTACGTATTACGTACACATGTGTGTTGCAATACACCTATTTGCACTCCGTTTCTTGTTCCCTACACTTGGCCTCCTTTACGTTTCTTGTTCCCTACACTTGGCCTCCTTTATAATAACTATTACATGTTGATGTACATCCACACATTGTGACGTGAGTGAAATATGTGTTGCCTACCCCCGTAAGGCTACTTTGAAATTTTGGGTGGCGTTTTCTCGAAAACGGTTTGCTGGAGCGAGTTCGGACAAGATGACTTTTCGTCTGCATTGTGTCATGGTAGGTCATAATGTGCCTCGACTTTTTCTTTGCCACCAAGTGTTCCTGAGTTCCTTGCGAAAAAAAAGGGTGACTATTCCTACTTACGCAATGAAGGGGAACGATTTGACCAACCAAATTTACACCGATTTACGGTCTCCGATTCGTGAAACACTGCTCCGAATTTGGTAGCTTCATCGCAAGTACTTCCTGCAATATTTACATTTTTGCATTTCAAAATTTTATTTCCAACATCGCGTACCTCCAATAATATTCACCACTTGATGGTGTTGTCAATGTATACTCCACCTTATTTTCTACAAGAAATCACCTCCTGGAATTTGGCACATGAATTCTGGTCCAAGTTTTATACACACACACATCAGTAAAGGTTAGCAATTTCGCATTATTATTCAGTACCAAACCATACTGAACTGCACACAAGTATATGTTAGTTTGAAGTCCGTCATTGAATCTCCTTTCATCCGACACGCCCTGCAGGACTCAGACGCAGTATAAAACATTTGGCACTCTGGTAGCTTCATTCCGTTTGGCCGGGCAAAACAAGACACGGAGTTCTGTCTGTGTCGGTAGCCAATGAACGTGTGACCGCTGCTCGACTGTGTAAAAGATTGGAGTTTAGCTTGATGCAATTTTATAACGCAAAAATTGTAGGGTCTATATATCACCGACAGTGATGGCATTTGATTCGTGGGTGTGAGTGAGCGTTACATATTTGTAATTTTTCTTTTTAATTCCAAAATGACTTGGCAGGCAGAAAGTTTCTGGGGTTAGTTAAATTTGGAATGGGTACAGATCTCGGAGGCACGTGGTGACGGGTGTAGTGGACGCACACTACCGTCCAAGCTAGCAGAACCTTGGCTGTAGTGGTCAGCGCGGTGTAAGGAAGACGATGGGGCGATTCCAGGAACCCGAGGTTGTGCAAGCTCTTCCCCTCGCCCATCTCTCTTGTCTGCTGCGCCTATTAACAAGCGCTAGCCCGTAAATTAGCCTGCCGACTTGGTCGTAAAACGGAAATGGCGAAGGGGGACGATAAAGGCGGCGACTGGGAACATTCCCAGCTTCCTGCTTCTTCGCCGCTGCCTCCTCCCTCGCCCTCTCACATACCACTACCACCATCCTGTCTTGTTCTTTCTTACTCAGCCAAGAGGACATGCTCCATGTCCTCTTGCCTAAAGAGGTGTTTTACTTTTTGAAAATATTGCACGAATAGATGAAAATCAAATAAATAATTTGCATACATCAGTTAAAATATTTACGACATTTAGTATGCATCATAATTTAAATTAACTACACATAAATATCCATTTCCTCTTATAAATGTTTTCATAAGACCGTGAACGAATAACGAAGTGAAAACGTTATTCACAGATAATTTACTCGTATTATATTCAGCTAACAACAAGAGAATGAAAATAACAATTATTATTGTGAAATACTGATATTTGAAAGAAAATACCGCAGGCCGGGTGTATATTTTAAGTGTGTTACTTAGAAATAGAACGCAAGATTTTTCCAATTAAAATCAATAAATATAGTTGTAATTATTTATTTCTGCAATACTATTGCTTCAAGGCCTTGCGTAGACGACACGAAGTAAAATATCGCCATTTTGTTCACGTCTACACATCAAGGCTTCCATTTAAACGATACTCATACCATGGTAAAAACCGTACGAATCAGATTCGTACGAACACAGTTTTACATTTCAATGTACGCGTAATATGTTTTACAGTTTTCTTTGAGAACTGGCCTTTGTCGAAAAAAAAACCTCCACGCGTAAATGTACAGTAAAGGATTGCGTATTTTTTATCTTTAACATATTTAATAGATGCGATATTAGCTTACATATTTAAGTTATAATTATAGTATAGTAAATTTTGTTATAGTTGGCTTACACACTCATGAGCAGATGAAAAAGATACAAATGTTATTTTGGCAAAATGAGGCTGTGGTAACTCTGTAGAGTGGAATAGTGGCCAGAAACGCAAGAGTGGGATGTCATCAGATCTTATACTGATGGTCAGAGTAACAGTCGAGCACAGAATGGGAAAGAAACAAGATCTCAACGCGTCAGATCGTGGTCAGATCGTTGGGGCCACGCGTATGGCGGACTTCAGCTTCGTAGCCGTGCAGGCACTGGAATCTCCATTGCCCACCATGTCAAGAGTGTACCGTGAGTTCATGGATTCGGGCAAAACCACCGCCACCAGGGACAACTGCCGTGGAACAGAACGTAACGTATCGTTGACAGGGCTAGCTCAGTTGGCAACAGTGGATATATAGGCCACAGTTCAGCAGATAATTTGCCATTTCAATGCTTGACAACAACGACCTGTGAGCAGACGTAGAACATAAACAATCTCCTCGCTATGGGTTACAAATCCCATCGACCCACTGGGGTACCTCTGCTCACCACTGGACCCTCGGCGCCTGTAAAGAGACCGCCTTGATGGATGAGTCGAGTTACAATTTGGTACACGCTGAGGGCAAGGCACGAGTGCGTTGCCGAGCACATGAAGCCATGGGTCTCTCGTATCAGTAGGGTACAGCTCGGCCAGTGGTGACGGTATTATCGTTTGGACTTTTTACAAGGAGACGAAATGGTTCATCTGGTACACGTGCCACTGTCCCTCACCGGAGAACGATACAAGGCCCTGCTGGTAAACAATGCGCACGCATTTCTGCGCCTACAACAACCTGCAGGACACCTGCACGTAAAGCAATACAATGGAACAAATCCACCGCACCCGAATTGAGACCGAGTTGTTAGAGGAACAATCCACGCACTTGAGGCTGCTCGCCTGGCCCCTGAGATCACCAGACCGCAACCCTATCGAAAACTTCTGGGATGCTGTCGGGAGGAATGTGCTCGCCATGTATCTCGATCCTACCTAGCAACAGCTCCGCAAAATCATGTGTGAAGCTCACACTACGAATGTGCGACGTCCTTAAGTTTCGCCGGCGACTGAATAGCTTAAGGAAGGACAGTTATATTGTTCCCTGAACCTGTTTTAATTACGCATGAGCGTGCGGAACATTTATAATTGTGCACCGAATGTCTGGAATTCTTACAAGAATGGCATTGCGTTGTATTTTCCGACGAATCACGTTTCACACTGGGTGTTGACCAAGAGAGTAATCAGACCTGGCACCACTGAGGTGAGCATCGCAATCAGACACACCATCGTCTTCCGTGGGATTCTTCCTTATTATTCTGACTGCCATTAATTATGACTCAAGAACGAATCTTGTGTTTGTGCAGAACATATTTTCAGGTTCCCGAAGGAGTTGGTTACAACAAAAGGAACACCAAAAACACTATGGTTCATTCCAACCGTATGACGCTGCTTGTGTAGAAATTTCTGGGGTAAGTATCACAAGATGTAGAGTGTTTTGTTGGCATGTGTTCTTGGTCCACGTGGATTCCTCTCCTGGATGGTGCGAGGTTCAATTGATCCGTGGTTTGCCTTGTCGTCTCACAGGAGAGGCGCTGTAATGTGAACACTTAGCCGACCGTGAACTGAACACTCAAGACGTCCACGGTAGGCTGTCAATTTTCATCTCAACGTTCTGCAAGTCATTTTCTGCAGAAATACGAAGATGAGAGCCCTGTTCTACGCGGTCGTAGCTGACGGAGGCTTTAATTTCAAGTTTGCGGCCAGAAACTAATAGTTTTTGCTCTCCGCCGTAAATAATTTTTCTATATTTTAGCGTAATTTTGGAATGGACAGAGTGGAAGAGTGCACATTTTATTTTTGGATCCTATACATAAATAGCTTGTTAATTTTTCCGGGTATGTGTTTTATTATACCAATGGCACTATTTCTTCTAAGCAAAATAACTTGGGTTAAAAAAAATGTAACATTTTTGAAATACGGAAGCAGTTAACCCAGATCGCTACCCAATTTATTAATAATCCGTAAATTAGCGATAAAATTGTGTTGTGTGTCAGACAAAGTAATTTAATTAACACAGCATAACAGGTGGGATGAGCGAAGCAGACTTAAGAGCAGTATGATGATAAATATTTGCCATCGCCACGTCTGGTTGATACCCACAGACATTAAGCAGGAAATGACTTATAATTAGTAAGAATAAGATGTATGTAAGACTGTCGCTCGAAACAGAGAACACAGTTACTAAATCTACCCAAGGGCAACGTTTCAACCACTTGAGCGGAAGTAATCAGAGCCATTCACCAAACCCTCTTGCCACTCCAAATAAATAAAAGAGTTTACAATCTCCCATCAATCCAGCTGCTATGGAGAACTGCCCCCGCTGTTACGAGCTCAGATAGCGCTGGAAAACAAGATGATGATATTTCCTCCCCCTTCTGGTTTGGCTGAGATTATGTGTCCTTTCTCCAAAGTCTCCACAGTATGCATGAGAATGCGAAGCAACGCATTTGATAAGATTTATTTTTATTTTTATTCTTTATATTACTTGTTCTATTTGCGATCCTAAAAGCAACATTTTCTTTTACAAAATGACTAGAAATAATTGCAACAATTATAACCCTTGTTATTATGAAATAATTAAACAGTAAAATGTGTGTTTTTTTGGTTCGTGGAAGGGGGGGGNATTACTTGAATTGCTTCTAAAATTTAATTGCCTTTTGACTGACCCATGCAAAGTTAAATCGTTAAATCGTTATGGCACGCTTTACTCACTGACGTAACTGTACTACATATGTTTCAGAGAACACAATGCGATATACATTTTATGTAGTACTAGCTGACCCGGCGGACTTCGTACCGCCTAACAGTGAATAAATGTGGTGTTAAGTTTTAGTTTAGCTTTATTTAGGATTTTATTAACGTAAAATAAAATTAATACTCAAAATTTATTAAGTTCAATAGTTTATTAAGATAATATATATAAAGAAAATAAAAAATCAATAAAAGTACAAAAATTAAGTATTTCAATGGCGTGTCAGCTGTATTTTGCTGCATGGGTTGTACTCGTGTTAATTTTGTTCAGTTAAGTATCTTGTGATATACGACATTTTTCGTTTTGTTATCAGGCGCAAGAACAAATAAAGCTGATGGTTTGCCGACGCGTGAACATGCCACGTATAATTGACCATAAGAAAAACATGCATTTTCTAGATTCAGACCACAAACACTCAAGGATTGGCCTTGAGATTTGTTAATCGTCAGGGCGAATGCAAGACTAATCGGAAATTTGAAGTCGTTTAAACTGAAAGGGCATATCGGTTGGGATCATATGAATCCTCGGAATGAGAACTCCCACATCTTTGAATTTTCCTTTCAGTATCGTTGCGTGAATCACATTGGTCATCAGTTTTCTTATCACCAAACGCGTTCCATTGCATAGTTTTCGTTGGTTTAGATTTCAAAGCATTATTACTACCGAGCCAACCTTCAGTTGTAAATTGTGCGGTGGTAAGCCAGGCACATCCAAGGAGTTTAAAAATTCAGTTGGATAGATGTTGGCTTCGTCTTCGTTTATTACATTGTCAATAGATTTAAATGAATGCAGATTTCCAACGATTTGATTCTGAATTACTATATTTAAGTCATCCACATATTTTTTCTTAGCCGCCAAAATTGCTCTCTCACTCAACCATTTGTTATTTTTGTGATTTGCAATGATGTTCGGGAACACTTTCTTGATGAGCTCGTCGTTCGATGAGATGAAATTGCCAAAATTCCGAGGAAATGAAATCAATCCGCTCGATTCGTCGACAGGAACTTGGCCATTACCAATAGTCAGCAATTGCTTGGAGAAATCTCCAGCAGATGGATCGTTAAGCAATGCAACTCTCACGTTTGCTGCCAGCTGAAGTTTCTTCACATAGCGCCACAGATTTGATGATTTAAGGCAAGCGTTTATTTCATCGGCAGCAGTCGATCTTGGAATAACTGGCAGGGTTTGGCGGAAGTCGCCAGACAGTAAAATCATTGCGCTTCCAAAACATCTCGAGTCATTGCGCAGATCTTTCAATGTTCGGTCAAGTGCTTCTGATGCGCGTTTGTGCGCCATTGTGCATTCGTCCCAGATGATGATTTTAGATGCTACTAAAACCTTGGCCATTGCGGAGCGTTTCGCAATGTTACATGTCGGTTGTTTATTAGTTTGAAGGTTTAACGGTAATTTAAACGCTGAATGAGCCGTACGGCATCCTTCTAACAATGTGGCCGCTATTCCAGAAGAAGCAACTGCTACCGCAATGTCGGATCTCGCTCGAACAGTGGCCAAAATCAATGACATTAGGAATGTCTTCCCAGTTCCACCAGGGGCATCCAGGAAAAATAAGATACCATTTCCCTCATAAATTGCCTTCATTAATGTATCATACACTTCCTTCTGTTGGGGGTTCAACAGGGGCACATTCGTTTGAACTGATTGGTCCAATTCATGTCGATCATATTCACGTTCTCGTTCTAATTCTCTATTAAATGCGTCACTCGTTACTCGATCTGGCGCTGGCATTCCTAACCTGACTAACAAACTGCCGCACATGAGGTAACACGTGTCTTCGATCAAGAGCAAAGCCTGGTTATGCATCTCATCATTCACCTCAAGATCGGGATTTCTTGAACTGACACGAATTCTATGTAAAATGTTTTCTGACATGTGATCTTTGTATTTGTTCCACAGGTCACGTGGATTCGATGGGAAGCATGTCGAAATGATGATAGCAAATAATGTGCGTATCTGACTTGGAGTTGCAGAAATAATTGCTTCAGCGATTGTCGTGTCCCAATGAGTATCGTTTTCAAGCAAATTGAGCTCTTGACATGAAGCACGAAATGTTGGGTACACTATACCATAAACAGTTCGTAATGATTCAAATGATGTTGGCCCACGAACATTTACCAGCAACAACCACAAATAAAAGCATTCATCATTCTTCTGATGAACTGTGTAAATACGACCAAGAGCATCAGTAGAACCCACAACCGGATGACCAGGAACCGCATCGCCTTGCTTCCGACGTTGAAATTTCTTCGATGAAGCGTTCCAAGTGTAATAATGTGGCATCTCCAAGTCCAGCCATTCTCGAGTTATAAATGGTGTAACTAACCTGACTTTGTTATATATATATATATATGTATATATGTGTGTGTGTTTTTAATGTTAGCATTCCTTATTTATTTTAAACGCAATATTTGAACTTCAGTTAATGTCATGTCAAAAATGTCATCCTTATAAAATTTATGAAAAAATTTATTTACGTTATAATATTTTTTTCTGAAGACTTTTACGATGTTTAAATAGCCTATATGTTATTTCGGGTGCAGACAAATCCAAAAAATCTAAAATCATTGAAATCGGTCAAGCCGTTCTCGAGTTATAAATGGTGTAACTAACCCGACTTTGTTTTATATATATTGATTAATCCTCTCCACATGTGTATTCAGTTTTATATATGTTTATTTTGCTTTCACATGAAATGATATTCAGATAGTTTATACCAACATTAGGTTGTAACAGCCAAACTGAAGAGCACTACTGGTATCCAAACTGTCTCCCAAATGGTGCAGTCAACCAAATGAAAGCTGATAAAGTTGTTACAGGTTGTTTAACAAAACAAAACATTTACTCAATTATAAACAAGTTAGTGATTATACGGCTACCTTAGTGAAATGTTTGTGTGTACTAAATCTATGCTGTTATGTTCGAAACGATCAGAAAGGTGTTTTGCTAAAAACATTATTATCAACCATATTATTTGGTTCAAGGGAACGCATGCGGATGTTTTGGGCAAACGTTGTTCGGTTGTTTTACCCAAATATCAATCAGCATTAACAAATATTTTCATTAAAATATATCTGGTACCAGAAACTTTTTTTTTTCCTTGGTATATTTTGGTTTGTAACACACATACTGTAGCCTACGTTGAACCAACGTAATATGCCAAAGAAAATTTACTACCATGAAAATGTTATTTGATTACTTAGGGGGCCCCTCAGATAATAATCCCACTATACCAGAAAATGACAGAACATGAGTCTACATTTTTAAACTTTAAAATAGTTGTTTGATAGTTATCGGTCTCAAGTAGGTGAACAAAGTGTTAATAATTAGTGTGTATTTTACTGTTTCTCCAGCAATGTACAACAAACATTTTATGTAGAATTATGAAAAAAACATTTTGTTGTCAACAGTAGTCTTTTCTGGTATTTTAAAAACTTCGAAGGTTTGTCAAGTACCGAGATCCTTCCTTTTTTAAATATGTTTAGTTGGTAATATTTTGCGTCAATTTTGGGAACACAGCGGCTGGTCATTGATACATAATGTTTATTTGGTACAATAACATGTAACCAACATTATTTTAACAATGAAATGGCTATATTTGTAATGAATTAAAAAATTACGTAGCTTAGTTTCTTAAAAGATATAATTTTCCTAACACAAAAAACTGTTTACTTAAAATTTGCTGTTGGACATGAGGTGGTTATTTGATAGGTTACTGTCGGAATTTGGTAAGTACACTTTCATTGGGTCAACATTATAGAATCTTCGTAATTTTTCTTAAAAGAAAAAATAGTTTTACATGTCAAAAATATTAATTTTGGCAACATATTGTTATGCTCTAACTCCTGTTGGAATAAGGACAATTAAGGGGATATAAAACCGTAGTATAGAAAATTAAGTCCTGATAAGAAGTCAATATAAAAGGTTAAAGTAAAGTATTTATTTTACAATTGTAACAGAAGTGATCAATAATACAGAAGTTTAAGCTGCTAGGAAAACGGAAGAAGAGAAGAAGTATTGAAGTAAAGTGAACGTGACTTAGTGAGGAACTCACCCGGTTTCGTACACCGGATCCTCTGCCCAGTTGGATGATCGCTACCGGCTTCTAGGCTGACCCCTGTTCACGCCCCTCGACACTCACCGACTGCGACGATCTCCTCCCTCGCAGTCTAGTCCACACTTTGCGCCCCTCCACGTGTGTGTGTGTGTGTGCTCATAATGCTTTCTGATTGGCTCTTGTTGTGCTCTCGAGGAAGGGTCTTGTTATAGTTTGTTGAATTTAGGCAGGAATGTCCTGATGTATACTGGACCCACATTTTATGTTGTGTTCTGCATTTGTTTAATGATCTTTAGAGATTATATTCCGGCTCGCTGTTGTGATTTTTAATTTTTCTAAACTGGTCTGCGGCCTGCTTCACAGGTACCGTTACGACAGGTTGTGCACAACGGGGCTGTGTAAAACAATATTAAGTATTTTCAACAATGTCCTTTTATTGTATTTTTATAAACTACAAATGTTTATCAAGACTTCAGAGACATTTTTCTTTGAAATATGTTTAGGTGGTTATATGATGTGTCTGTTATAGAAACACAAATGTTTTTATTGATATTTATTGTTAAGGTGGGTCAACATAGCGTAACCAACATTATGACAGAAATGGAAATAACTATATTTATAAAAAAATACAATAAAAATGTTGTATGTTTTCTTAAAAGCTGTGTTTTTTTCTATACACTATCTATGTCTTAATTAAAACTTACTTTGTTGACATGTTTGGTAACTTTTTGCAAACCTACTGTCGGCATTTGGTATTTATATTTTCAATGGGCCCACACTGTACAGCCTTAGTAATGTGAATAATATATATTTTTAAAATATAACAAATCTTAATTGCTTGCAGCATATGAAGATTTTCTTAAAGTAATTCTAATTAAAAACCATTTCGTTTGTCATGTGTTGTTTAGGATGTCCCATCTATCGACGTTAAGCAACTTGTAAATCGAGAAATTACGTCTTACATATCGACCTATGAAATGCACGTAGGTGTTGGAAGCATTCGAAGAGGTTGGACATACATGGTGCATCGTGTTGCGAAGGGGACACGTCGGACTGCGTGCAGCCGATCGGAGCGCTAACCACAATGTACGAGCGTGCCGCCGCTGGCTGGCCGTTCGTTGCGCCGTATTTCCCCTCCAACCCCCTTCAAAGAAGCCACCAAAAAGCATGCGTGCTGCATGTGACGCCACGGAAAGGAGCCAGCGAGCTTCAAAATTGTTACAAAATGTTCGGAGCGTTTTTGATGCGAGCTATAAGGGGATATCAGGATGTCCCATCCTACTTCCGGGCAAAGAAGCAGATAGGACAACACACAGTCAAGACCCTTGGAACTTTGTTCCATTCCATGCCAGCACCATCCTTCTTGTTTGAAGAATGTTCGAGTTCATTGTCTTTTCATGCAACTTCTCTCATCATGCTTTGTCATTCTACCTTGGTTTCCTGATATTCCTTGTGATGTTCTTCTTTCACCTGGCGGGGACGAGTCTCATGCACTGCCATTCTACATGCGCGACACGGAGTGACGCCTACCCACGCACACTAGCATAAAGTCGCACCGCACGCAAGCGTCAAGTACGTCCTAAGCCCAGTTATAAGCATAGTTGGATGTAATTACCGAACCTTTTAAGATACAGCCACTAAATGCATAACATAGGTATCACCCCCGACAACAAAAAGGGCTGCGGGGTCAAGAATGCCCTAACCGCATGTATAGGCATAGTTAGGTGTAATTTCTGAACCGTTTATGATACAACCACCAAATTCATAACATAGCCATCACCCCCCACAACGAGAAGGGTTGCATGGCCAAGTATGCCTTAAGCGCACTTATAGGCATTATGGACTGTAATTTCCAAACCGTTTAATATACAACCACCAATTTCATAGCATAGGTATCACCCTCCCCCTCCCCCGATGATGAAAATGGTTGCAGTGTCAAGTATGCCCTAAGCACACTCATAAGCAAAATTGGATGTAATTTCTGAACCTTTTAAGATACAGCCGCCAAATTCGTAACATAGGCATCGCCCTTGATGCTGAATAGGATGATAGACACAATTAGGCTTTAGGCCCTTGTATAAGCAAAGTTTGGCTACCATTTCCCACCCACCAGGGCTATAGTCACAAAATTCATAACATAAGCATCACATCCAACGACGAAAAGGACCGTAGGGTCAAGTAAACCTTGGCCTTTCGTATAAACATAGTTGGCCGCCATTTCCTATCCACAGAAGCTGTAGTCACCAAATCCATATCATAGGCCTCACCTCCGATGATAAAACGGGTGGTATGATCAAGTACACGCCTTAAGCATAATCACCCGATGTTTCCCTTCTCTCCGAAGCTACGACCGCAAAATTCATATCACATTCATCACTTCCGACTGCAATCAAGGAGATAAGGGCAAGTAGGACTTTAGCCCTGTTACAAACATTGTGGGTCAGCATTTCCAAACCTTTGAATTTCGGAAACATGTAACAAATGTCCACGCATGTAAAGAAAATAAATGTATACATACAGGCCCGTCGCAAAGTTACTGTTGCATCTAGGAGTGTAGGGTCTGAAATAGCAAACCCATACGCATCAGTCTGCACACAGTCGTCAAGCAAATAGTTGCATACTGATTGCCCTCTATCCCACTACAGAGATAATTACAACGTAGCATAGTATTCGACCGGTTGGATGGTGATATAAATTATTGCAACCATAGAAAATTTACCGGTTGTTAAACAGAACTGCTTGGCGTCGGTACTGCATGAAGGCAGAACTGAAGGGTCATCAGTGAGGGGTCAGCAGTAAGTGGTCAGCACAGAGGGGTCATCACTGCGAAATCAACTATGATGTGTGCGACTAACAATATCAGTTCAACATAAAGGAAGGTGGCCCGAAACATCGTTATCCTGGGTAACAATTAACAACCAGTCATGTAATGAATAATAAAGCGGTATACAATTGTACCGGTAACAAGACATGAGTAGTCGCAGGTTACACTAAAATATCTACGCATTAATATATATAAATAACAACAGCGTAGTGCAAGGGTCGCGTAAGGCGAGTGTAAAATATATGAACCTTACTGTACATGAAATGTAAGTCATGTAACAAACAATAAAGGACTGGCATATATACGAGTACATCACGAGTATAATGTCACGATATATAATAAATACCCAATTGAGCTACAGTCCATTATAGTAATATCAGGGTTGGTATCATGCCAAGAAGTTGAGTAAAATCTGTAATGTACGCAGAAATGAGAAAAAAGGAATGATCACAAAGGCCAAACCCAAAAATTACTACAATACCTCAAGTGCGATACACATCATGCGACTCGTTAAAATTGTGTTCCTTTGCTGGCCACAAAACAATATACTTTTAAACAATAAAACGTGCAAGAGAGGCGTTACTACAATGCGCTGATGCAAACAGGTATAAAGAAGCAATTATAAAAGCAAAGATAAATAAGAATTTAACAAGCCATGTATATTGTGCGAGCATCGAGCGCTGTACATCACATTAGTCGGAAAAAAAAATACTTTTACGAAACCAAGAAGCACAGGTACGATAAGATCAACACTGCTACAAACTAATGTCAACAGATATAAAAACAAAACTAAAAGGAAAACAATATAAGCACTTACCAACCAGCGCAATAATATATTACACAAACATTGGGTGCTGTACGCTGTGTGTTAAACCATGATATACAATACCAGACCATCCTGGTCAGTACAAAAGAATATCAAACGATTTTCTTACGAATCAAGTGAAACGTAACCATCGCATTCATATTACAATCAAAACTCACAACACTGGCAGAGGAACACATCAGACCCGACCGACGTCTCACGATTGACTAATATCGTGAGAATCTGTAAGGTAGCCCTGGCGGTCAACTGGCATCGCGGACACAGAGCAGGTCATGACAAGTTGAACATATGGCACAGAGCACTAGTCACCAGAGAGATGCGTCAGGCTGCAGAGTGACAGACCAGCCGAGTCACACCTGCACTTCCCTTTACAAGAGGAATTCAGCTTTATATTACAAGATAACAATTTATTCCGATTTAAATACTATGCATAAACACATGTACTCATTTAAATACGTGTAATTTATATTACCAAAACTGTAACCATATACGAAACAACATCGATTTTAACCATTAGTCGCGCAAGAGAGACGACACTGCTAAGTGCTGAGTCAAACCGATTAAAAAAAATAATTACAAAAGCATACAGTTATATGCATTTACCAACAAATGTATATCGTGCGAGCATCGAGCGCTGTCCGTTATGTTAGGCGAAAATATTTCCATTGTGAAGTGCTGGAACGAAAAGGACAATTTTGCTTCAGACTGATGCAAACTGACGTAAAAATAAAATCTAAAAGAATATAGTTGTAAGCACTTACCAACCACCGCAATCACATATTACACATGCTTGTCCATTGACGAGAGGAAATCTTTTATGCAGTACAAGGTAACAATTTATTCTTTTGAATATCTCAATATAAGCATTACTTTAAAGCATCACTTACAATAAACTGGTGTTGGTAGAGGGTATCGCTTATGTCCACCCTACTAATTTTTATTTCTATAAAAAGCAATTCGTACCACCACCACACATCGTTCAGATTTTCTATCTCTCGTCGATAGTACATAGTGAAAATGACGGGATGCTGTTCTAGTGGTCAGATAATTGTATCAGCTTTCATGGCAAATGGGAATATTAAATCCCTTGCAGCACTTGTCAAAGATACCGAAATTGCATACCTGCCAAAAACCTCCTCGCATATGCACGATACGAAATAAAATACGTCTACAAACACCTACGTGTCTATCTGCAATAGGACAGAGAGATTCTTGGCTGTCTCCCATGCCTAGAATGTTTTCAAGGTAGTGCTACCCTTACACACACCACATCCCAGGAGCTGATGTAAGACACATTGGGAGCCAGCGAGCAGCATTAGCAAAAGGAAACAAAGCACAACCAACACTGAAAGATGAACAAGTGGAGAAAAGTAAAGAAGTCGAATTGTCAAATTGGTAGGCTAGACAGCGATCGACCTGATAAGTAACATACTTCAGTCCGGCGACCATACCAACTTGTGCACCACACAGCCACAATCATCTATTGAGGCAGTCCGAGATAGGCAACGCAATCTAGCATGCAGTGTGAAGAGTATAGAAGCGAGCATCATGTAAAAAATGGATGTAATTTCTTCGACGAGCGTGGTGGTAAATAGCAGATCATTACGACTACATCCATCTACTACGACCATGTACTCTGCTACAATATGAAGACGGAATGAATGGTTGAAGACTTACCATCTGTAACACCGTTGACATCGGCAATAGCAAGGTGCCCTGAAGCGTCGCTACAAGGTTTATGGTATCAATTTTACTATTGTGGAAATACTTTTAGTTCAAGTTGTATAGCACGCCGATATGAAAGTTGCCATTGCATGTTCAACTTAGCATACAAGGCATTCCACTGTGAAGCTGTGTTTACCGGCAGTGATGTCCTGTATAGACATAACCAGAAGTGCAAAGGCAATATTTCTCCTTCATCGGAAAGCATGTGCAAGTATTGTGGCAAGACAATCGCTAACTGCACCAGTGCCAAATGCCATGGAGATAGAAACTGCTCATTTGCCATTGTCTACCAGACCTACCCATATGCGAAAAAGTGTGTCTTGAATGCTCAAAGCAGGAATTGTTCTGCAAAAAAATTCACCATAAATGTTTTGCTCGAATGAAGAATATTTTGAGCGTGTATCAAATACTATTATGTATTCCTATTATTTAACCCATGCTTATATTAGGTTTGCCTCCATCACTAGAAAAAAATTACCAGATTTCGTTAAAGTCTGAAAGAGAATAAACATTTTTTGTATAGTGTCAAGTCTCGAACTCAGGTCCCTACCGGCAGCTGCTTGAGCAATACAAACAGATGCTCTCGCCAACTTCGTTTCTCCAGTCGACCGCTAGAGTGCACGACCACCGTATGTTAGGTTGGCTGTGGTCTTTGGCCATCTTTGTTTCTCCTGTCACCTATCAGAGGGGACACCAAAATCGTTTGTTACCGATGGCGGTCGCCATGAGCACTTGTGTCGCACACATGACCGAATTCCGACGTGCAGCATGCATAACACTCACCCATGTATGCAGTACTAGGTGCAAGTAGCTCAAAAAGCTCCTTACGCACAAGGTGTCGATCCAGCCGCAAATTAGGGTTGCAGCTCGATGGTACCAGTAGCACAGGGGGACTACAGCATCATAGTTAGACTGTGAGGACTAAAGATCGCAATAAACAGCGTCAGTCGAACAAGTGGGATGGGGTAACCTCGGGCAACATATAAAACCGTCTCATACATAAAACAATGAAACCACTTATATGCAAGTATACTGTGTGTACGATGTCGTATCGAACCTCTAATATAAAAAAAGTAACTGAAAGTTCCACAGTCTGTAATACCGAATAAGTGTTGCTAGTGCAACGAGAACATTAGTAAAAAGCTGGAAAGCCCGTTAAAACGAAAAAGAGTTTATGTTCACAAGAACAGTCCTCAAAAAAATTATACAATATGTCAAGTACAGTACGCTATTTACCAACGGTGAAAATTAATATACACATTACACGACTTGTAAAGGCTGTGTTCCTTTTCTTGCAACTAAATATCATGCATTTAAATCAGCGGTCATGTAAGAGACGACGATACTGCTACATATTGATGATTGGATATAAAAATGCTAAAGAAAATAGTTATAAACACCTACCAACCTATGCTAATTGCGCGAGCAATGAACGCTGTACATTATATAAGACCAAAAAAATTAACGTTGTGAAGCACTCATGCCAGCAGACATAAAAATTGAAAATATATATAAACACCTACCAACCAACTCGTATTGCACAAGCGTCGAGACCTGTACATCGCATCAGGCGTTTCTAGACAAGACCATGCATCTGAAAACTGATGTGGTATCCTTGATTAGTACAGCAGAATAGTAAACAATTTTTTTTTCCGTACACCCTCCGACTGAGATATGCTACAGTACAGAGGCACACGAATTCCACTACCAACCAATGCATAATGTGTGAGTATTGGGCAATGTATCTCACATTAGGCTAAAATAAAATACTATGACAGAGTCGTGGAGCAGGGGGTGCGACAAGTTCGACACTGCTACAAACCTATGAAAAATATATTAAAATAATAAAATGTAAAGGAAACTAGTTAAAAGCACTTACCAACCAGTGCATATTGCTCATATGTCGAACACTGTATGTCGCATTAGATAATGCTAACCAAGACCATGCAACCCTGACTACTACGGCATTGTATTTAATTACGAATCGATCGGAATTAAACTGTAAAATTCAGATCATAGCAACACTCACAACCTGCATCATTAGTGGTGGAATGCACCCACCCTGACATTGTGTGATCAACTAGCATCTCGAGAATCTGAAAGGTATCCAGGTGGTCGACCGACGATGTTGGCACTGTGCAGGTCTCAGCGAGTCGAAGGGATGGTAGATACACTAATCACTAGTCGAGAGTCGAGTCAGCTTCCAGGGTGGCAGACCAGCCGAGTCTATCATGCACTTCTATTTAAATGAGGAATTCAGTTATACAAGGCAATATAAACAGTCATTTCGTTTTAAATTTTATATACACTTACGTATTTTTGAAGGGTGTAGAAAAACTTGCAAACTATCTGAGAAAACCGATTTGTCCCCGCTCGCAACGAGCAAGGAGAAGCTGTGCAACAGCGGTACATGTGAGGACATCGGCAACAACCACCGCTGCCACTGCTAGTGGAATTCGTTTACTTCTGTAATGTAATGTAGCTCGCCGGAGGGTGTATGTGAGGAAAATGGTTTGTTATTTTGCTGTGCTAACAAGGTTAATCAGTTTTCAGACACATGGTCTTGTCTAGTAATGCTTGGTGCGATGTAAAGAGATCGTCACTTGTGCAGTACGTGTTGGTTGGTAGGTGTTTATAGCTATTTTCCTTTTTTATGTCTGCTGGCATCAGTGCTTTGTGGAGGTAATTTTTTTGTCTAACATAATGTACAGCTTTTGTTGCTCGCGCAATATGCATCAGTTGGTAGGTGTTTATAACTTTCAGTGTTGGTTGTGCTTTGTTTTTATTTTGCTGTAGCTGCTGCTCGCTCCCGATGTGTCTTACACCAGCTCCTGGGATGTGGTGTGTCTGTATCGGTAGCACTACCTTGAAAACATTCTAGGCATGGAAGACCGCCAACAATATCTTCTTCGCATTGCAGATAGACATGTAGGTGTATGGAGATGGATTTTATTTCGTGTCATGCACATGCGAGAAAGAATTTTTTTTATAAGTATGCAAGATCGGTAGCTTTGTCGAGTGCTGCAAGTGATTTACTCTTTCCAAATTGCCATGATAGCTGATAAAAAATTTTGACCACTAGAACCGCGTACCATCATTTTCACTATGTCCTCTGGACGAGAGAAAGAAATTCTGTCTGATTTTTGGTGGTATTACGAACTGCTTTTTATAGACATATAAGTGAGTATGGTGGACAGAAGCAAAATCTTCTACCTACACCAGTTTATTTGAAGCGATATTTTAATGAGACATTCTGATATTTACAAATTAATGAATTTAAACTTAATAATTTGTTACTTCGTACTGTATAACTGTATTCCTCTCGCAAAGGGACATGCATTTCTAATATGTGATTGCGATGATTGGTAGGTGCTAATAACTTTTTTCTTTTACATTTTATTTTTATGTCAGATTGCATCTGTGTGTAGCAGTGTTGTCCTTATCGTACTCGCACTTCAAAATGGCAATTATTTCGCCTAACATAACGTACAGCGCTCGGTGCTTGCAAAATATGCATTTGTTGGATTAATGCGTATAACTGAATGCTTTTGTAATTATGTTTTTTAAAATCGGTTTGCCTCAGCACTTAGCAGTGTCGTCTCTCTTGCACGACTAATGGTTTAAATCTATGTTGTTTCGTATATGCTTACAGTTCTGGTACTATAAATAACATGTATTCAAATAAGTACATGTGGGTATGAGTAGTTATAAAATGCAGATTTGGATGCAACCCCCTTTTAAATTCTAAAGGGTTAAAAGTAACCTTAAATTTTCAACCCGCATTTAAATGCTAAAGGGTTTAAAACAACCATACATTTTCAACCCACTTTTAAATGCTAAAGGGTTAAAAACCACCATACATTTTCAACCCGCATTTAAATGCTAACAACCAGCATTTAAATGCTAAAGGGTTAAAAATAACCACCCACCTTCAACTCACTTTTAAATGCTAAAGGATTGAGGTAACCTTAAATTTTCAACCTGCATTTCAATGCTAAAGGGTTAAAAATAACCACCCACCTTCAACTCCCTTTTAAATTCTAAAGGGTTAAAAGTAACCTTAAATTTTCAACCCCCTTTTAAATGCTAAAGGGTTAAAAGTAACCTTAAATTTTCATATTAAAAAAATTCGTTGATAAATGCTTTCGAATTGCATTATCTGTATCTGACTTCAATACACAGTGCTCGTTCTGTCGGTGTAGACACGAGTTTTCCTCCTAAGAGCTCGCTCCGACTGTTGCTATCTGTGAACCCGGATGTGGTCGATGTATCCACGCTCTGGACATGGAGGGACTCACTATCTCCGACTGCCACGATCTGTGACGTAATATGTGAACCAGGATGAAGTCGAGGTCAGTGTATACACGCTCTGGACGTAATTCATTCGGCGGGACTCGCAATGTAAATTGTATGAAAAACCTTGCCTAGCGTCGTGCCAGATAGCTCAGTGGTTAGACGTCCGACTCTTAACGCAAGGTTCGTGGGTTCAAATCCCAGGCTGAGCGGATAAATTTTCAATGTGGGTGTGAAGGCACCCGCATCCACATTGTATGTTTATCAACCGAGTCGTTCCAAATTTGAGCTAATAAAATAAATGCTCATACTCTTAGTAGATCTAGAGTAGCAGATGCAACTATATGTTGCCCCTTAAAATCCCAGCAAATATACTCTCTACAGTAGTCAGTATTGTATCAGATGTATAGCTGGGTAATCTCAGATGGTGACAGGCATCACACCATCTGAGAGGGGGTACTAGAACTTAAAATAAAAACTCCTTCATATCACCACTAAAAAAAAAAAAGGCCGGCAAAGTGGTGAGGTGTGGGAGTTCTCCGAAAACAGAGTTTTATTGGTGTCAAAATTAGGCCGTAATAATAAAAAAAGGTCCCTGGCGAGTCATTAAGTTGATCGTAAACCTTTTGCAATATTTTCTTGTAAGATCATAAAGATGGATAATATTTCTATAGACAGTGCAATGAAAGATTTAAAAAAAGAATTAGGTTTTTCACTTACTTTAATATGTCGAATTTGGAGGTGCACCTCCAAACTTTTAATTAGACTATGTTGCAGCACATTTTCAAAGTCAGAGCGGTAATTGAGTTTTAATGGTTTAACAATCATTAAAACTTTATAGAGATATGAATACAAATGAAAATATACTGATGCCCATTTTTTTTTATTTCACGAACCCTTTAGCATTTAAATGCGTTAAATGAGTACTTATGACCTAAAATACCCTTTTCTTTAATAGAAATATAAGTATCTACGGTCTCATCTCCAAGGCCACAGTTCTTACTGATGAATCTAAATGTATTAACTTACCTTTTATGATCCTTAATTTGAACTATTATTTACTTTAATTGAGTTGTTTGCATGGGAAAAAAAAAGGGATAGGCAGGCTTGTAAAAGGATGTTTCACCAAATCCAAATGTCGTCCTTGGTTTAAATGTAGCAATTATGCTAGTTTCTATGTGGTTATATTCATCATGTTTTAAAATCATACCATTAGCTAGATTACAGTGTATATTTATTGTTTCAAAGGGAACAAATTTTGGGATTCTATTTCCAAAATGGTACTCATTTGATTTCAGGATTTTATTTTCTGTGAAACCCAAAAGTTCTCCTATCAAACCCCATTTTCCAAACTGTAAATCAAACACACATTTTACTTTCACCCTGTTTGTTGTCTTATCCAGCTCGAGGGATATGGTATTATTTTCTCCCCATTGGAACTACTTCAAATGGGGGAATTTTCTTTATAGTTTTTACAAGATCTTTTAAACTATATTAGCCAACTGGAATTTCCACTGATGTTTCCATACCACCCAGGTTTTTAAAATAGAGTATATTTTTCACAGGGGTAATGTTAGGTGTTAGGTATGCTGTATAGAACTGAACTAAAGCCACTGAGTGCTCCTCTATCTCTAAAGGATAATGTAGTCTTTTCTTCAACATTGATTTGTTATCTGATAGCTTGAAAACTTTGCTCATTTATTACAACAAAAATCTATTAAATAAATGAATAATCCAAGAAACATGAAACACATTGACTGGGATATTAAAATAAGGATACCAGACAAAACTGTATTGACAAAACGTCATGGAGAATTAATGCCTAATAATATTAGATGTTTGATAGTGGGCTCTAGTAATTGCGGAAAAACCACACTTATGATTGATAATTTTATATATTCCCCAGGATGGTTGGACTTTGGTACTTTATATGTGTGTTCAAAAAGTTTGAACCAACCTAAGTATATAGCTTTTAAGGAAGATACAGAGGTAGCAGCAAAATTAATATCTTTACCAATAGCATACTTTTTCCCTACAAATGAAGAAATAGTTACAGTGGATGAATGTTTTAATGACTCAGTGGTTGTTTTTGATGACATCATACTTGAAAATCAGGACAAAGTAAGAGATTTCTTCACTCGCGATAGACAGAAATATATTGATTGTTTCTATTTAGCTCAGACATACATACTCAAAAGTGCCTAAACAGCTTATAAGAGACAATGCCAATTTTCTTTGCATATACAGACAAGATGATACAAATCTTAAAAATATTCATAGCGATTGCGTTGGTGGCGATATCCCTTTTGAGAAATTTAGGGAGACTTGTTCAAAATGTTGGGATAAGGAGTATGGTTTTGTAACAATACACACAACTCGTAAGTTAAATAATGGTAAGTATCGTAATAAAATTAAAGACTTTTTAAACCCTTAGATTATTAGCGAATTTTTCTTTGCTTTTAATGGAAGTCTTTCTATTAAAAACTCACAGACTCTGCTCTTTTTTAAAATGTATTTATATACCATAACTATTCCAAAAAACACAACTGTGCCTTCAGATAAACTGAATTTTTTTGGCTTTTTAAAAAATATCTTGTCATCAGGCAAAACATCGAATGATTTATATATACTAATGCTTTTCATATATGATATAATTTGATTATTCCTTAACAATCTCCTGGTTTCATTATTATCTCATTTATTCTTCCACTTGTCATAAAAAGGTATTGTGTTTGATTATTACCCAGGTAAAATAATTTGTCCTTTGAACTGTATTTCCCGACTAAACGAATAATTTCAATTCTGTTGGACTGATAGTACTCTAAATTGACCGCATCATTAGGAGCAATAGGATTTCCCACGTTTCTAAGCCTTTTGTTTTCAAAATCTATATTATTATCTTCTTCCAAGTAGGTAAGAAAGGCTTTATCCAAGGACCATTTATTTCTTATCAGTGTGGTTATAAAGTCACTGAACTGTGGGTGGGAAACAAAATCATTAGGATTGATCTTCTCAGTAGTTGTACCATTAACTGGTGTTCTTTAATTTAATCTTCAATCCAAGAGGTCATTAATGCATTTCCACATATAACCATCGTTTATTAATAGCAAAATAATTTTTGGAAATTTAAAATTATGTGAAAAGTGATTTAGCACAATGACACACAAATTACTTGGTGGAAATTTTTAATTCTGCTATCGTTGTAAATAATATTACTCCCGAGATACGCAATCAATTCCCGGGGTGGATCTCCACCAAATGAGTCAAAAAAATATTTTTTTTTGGATTCTTTCCAGTAGCATACCCAATGTGTTCCAGAGTTTTTTTAAACATCTAGGTCAACAATCCCACATTCCTTATCGAGTGGCGTGTTAAGTAGCTTATCAATCATAAATACACCACGAAGATTTTTAATGTATAATTTTTTAACCATTTTATCAATATCAAAGTTACTGAGTGGAATTACTTTTTTTTTTTTTTTGGGCATTCTTCACACCCTTACCTTGTTTTTCCACTGCTAAATTATGTCTATGTTGTTCTTCCAATTCCTGGTCTCTCTTCTTAGCATTAATTACTGATGTAGCGATAGATGAAGCACCTCCTGCCAATGCCCCTAGAGCTCCCAATGCTGCAAAAATCAAAGGTAAAAATCCACCCTTGTGAGATGTCAAACCATTTCCAGTCTTCATTTCCTTAGACATTTTCTTAAGTGTGGAGTTGAGACTGTGATAGTCATACTTTTGCCTTCCTTCAATTTCTTGTTGGTCTTTCGTCAGGAAAGAATCAATATTCAAACCCTCCAGATCCTCGCTAGAAACTTGAAATGCGATGTTTTTTACTTTCATTTATTATACCTAATATTTTNATCATTTATTATACCTAATATTTTAAAATTTTATTTTAATTCCCCAGCCCAGCTTATGTTTAATATGCATCGCAGATCCAGTAACACATTCATTGAAATCAACAACTGGACTTAACAATCTTTTGAATGCCTTTTTTTCTAGTTCCTTATCAGCTATGTGTCTTTCAGCTAGATCTTTATGGTGATGATAAGCTATATCATGCTCCATTGCAGCTTCATCTAATGGATTAACAGGTTTATCACCTCTCTCAAGTCTCTCTTTTAGTCTGGTACCTGGGCCTAGGAATTTATAGCCTGGTGCATGCAACTCAAAAGGTAGAGNGACTAGGAATTTATAGCCTGGTGCATTCAACCCAAAAGGTAGAAACTTTATTATATCATTGAGTAATCCCTTTCCATGATGCTCCGACTCCCAGAAAGAAGGAGGTATTGTGTTCAACATTCGTATAAGGTATGGTATACCTTTTGGATTATTCACAACAAAGTCACTAAACTTGCTGTTGAGCATATCCATTATTCCGACCTTCTTATTGTAATAGTTATCATTTCCAGCATTCTCTTCGCCATAAATAACGAGAAGCCTATCAATGAGTTTCCTAACATCATCCATCCATATATATTCTTTGGGATAGCCTGTATANATTTGGGATTGCCTGTATACATCTTTATACCTGTTCCTGTATGAGGAGAGTAACGGTTTTTCTTTATCATATCGTACAATGGCCTAACGATAGTTTTCCATTTATCGCCCTTGCTTGATTTTGGTATTTCCGAGTTGGGGTCATTCATTTGAAAAACTGCAATTGTATCTGTTAGGATATGACTATAGTTATGGCAGTCGGTTGCAGTGTAGTCACTTTCTGATACATCCTTACGAGTTAGCAATTTCAGCAAACCATCAGTTCCAATGTATGTTCGATCTCTTACAGTAAGTCGGTCATTGTTTAATATTACTTCGCTATCGCCAATATACCTTTTGCTTCCATCAGGCCTTAGTTCAAAAACATGGTCGTCGCAGTTATTTAAGAATTCAGTCACTTTCTCTCCAATAAATGTTGTTCTATAGTTAGTAAATGGTGCAAAATCGTTTTTTCAAACGCTCCAACGCCTCAACGCCATCGTCATAGCGTTCAACGTCATCATCATAGCATTCAACGCCATCGTCATTGGTGTCTGCTTTACCAAACAGTTTCCTCTCAAATGAAGTTTCCATAGGCATTCGTGGGTAGTCCAAATTTTTTACAGCAAATGGAACAAGTTCCTTGATTATGTTCTTATTCTCATTTGTTACATGCTGAACTTTTTGTCCCAAGTCCTTTATCGCATCTATCAAAGGTTGTTCCTGTCTTTTATTTTTATCGTACTCGTCTTTATGTAGTTTCCGGAAGGCCTTAAACTTTTCAATTAGTTGTTTTCGTCTCTCTATATTCATTTTAGCTTGTTCTTCGGTAATCATTTATTATATTATTTATTAAATAAAATGAATATTGATAACTTAAATGTATACTGTCTCAAGTGTAGGAAGCATACACTAAGTGATAAGGTTTAATATGAACATACAAAGAATGCAAGAATTAAATGTGTTTGTAGATGTTGTGGTGCCAATAAGTCAATGTTCACTGGTGGGAGCATAAAAGACGATATTGCAAATGAAATTCATAAACCAATGCGAAAAAATTTCNCGATATAGCAAATTAAATTCATAAACCGATGCGAAAAAATTTCCCCAGGAGGACTGTTCTATCTTTCGGCATCGACGATCTCTTGCAGGCTGACTTGGTTGAGATGGACTCTGGGTCATTAAAAGGTATACACAGTCTTAACAAGGGGTTTAAGTATATGCTGACCGTGATTGATGTTTTTTCCAAGTATGCATGGACAATACCTGTCAAAGATAAAACAGGTGAAAATGTTACTTTAGCATTTAAAACTATTTTGAATGGCCGCAGTCCTATGCATATACAAACAGACGAAGGGAAAGAATTTTACAATAAATCATTTAAGACGTTAATGGTCAATAACAATATAACACACCATTCAACATATAGCAGAAAGAAAGCCAGTGTCGTAGAAAGATTTAATAAAACATTGGAGGAGAAAATGTGGAAGATATTTACTGTGCAGGGAAGCTATAAATGGGTGGATGTATTGCCTAAATTATTAAGTGAATATAACAACACTGTTCACAGCACAATCAGGATGAAACCTGCCAATGTAAGCGCTAAGAATGAAAGGTATATTCTAATGAACATGTACAGCGGAGAAAGAAAAATGGCTAAAGCACGGTTTGCTATAGGAGATAAAGTCCGTATAAGTAAAGGTAAAGGCCTGTTTGAAAAGGGGTTTACACCAAACTGGTCCACTGAAGTATTTAAGGTATGTGAAGTATTGTACACGCACCCCATAACATACAGAATAAAATATTTGAGAAGTGAGTCCATCAACGGCATATTTTATTAACCAGAGCTGCTTAAGACCCAGTATGGTCAAGACTTCTTAGTAGAGAAAGTTTTACAAAGGAAAGGAAATAAGCTGCTTGCTAAATGGTTGGGTTTTGATAATAGTCATAATTATTGGGTTGATAAGGAAAGTGTTGTTGTTTAAAAAAACTAAATGTTTTTTCTATATAATAAATGAGTATACAAAAAATTGAAAGCTATGAACGTCAGTCGTTTCCACCAAACGACCAGACAAAAAACAATTTAAATGAATACAACAAGCGCATTGAGTTTGATATTCCTGTTGGCGATGCATTTACACATCCGAATGAGGCTTATGTGTACCAACAGTATAAGCTAACTAAAAGAGATACAAATGCGGGTTATGAAAAAACTTCAACTATTGACCTTTGTGAGAATTTCTTCCCATTCCAGTTCTCAAGAGTAGAGATCTCTAAGCATGGCAATATAATTGAAAGTATTGACAATCCTGGCATCACTTCGACTATGATGCATGCATTGCTTAGCTCAGAATCGGAATCATCGTACTTGCAACTAGCAGGGGTAGAAAAAGGCAAATATTTTAAGGCAGATGGATATAATGAACTTGTCTATCCATTAAGATATTTGTTTGGGTTTATAAGGGATTGTAATGAAATATTCTGGAAAGGCGGGTACAAGATCACATTCATTCGAAATTCTCATGATGATGTTCCTATTTACAGAAGGCCTAAAACACAAGCAGGAGCTGCTGATATTATTCCAGATGCTGGTAAAATTGTTATTGAGAAAATGGAAATCATGTGGCCAGTTGTTGAATACGAACCTAATTATGGAGACGATATTAAAGCAAAACTATACAAACAACACAAAATTCCCATCGGTTTCAATTATTGGCAATGTCTTGAAAAACCTGTACCTACTGGTGCAAACTCATTCCAGTTTGATATAAAGGATCAGTTCAACTCAATCCAATTCGATATGCCTGACTTTGTCATTGTTGGCTTTCAGCTAAATAGAAAAGAAAATGCTGATCAAGACAAACATGGTTCAATTTTTGACCATAGTCATGTTAAAAATATTTCTATTAAGAATGGAAGGAATGAAGTGTTCCCTAAAGAGAATTGGAACCTGGATATCGAGGATAAAATTTTCGATAAGATGTACATTGCCTACAATGATTTTAGAAATTCAAAGACTAAGCTAGATACTCCTTACCGTAACAATGAAATATGTTATAACCCCGATGCATTTGTTTCTAGGAAACCATTGTATATTATTGATTGTTCTTACAGAAAAACCTCTATTGTAAAGGATAGAACTAATCTGAAACTTACAGTTGATTTTAATAAGCCAATCGAAGATACAACTATATGCAATGTGGTGCTAATAAGCCAAAGAAACCTAATTTATGATGTTAAAAGTGAATGAATCACTGAAGCTAACTAGTGTGCAAAAAAGGTGTGGTTATTAGTTTTTAATAGATAATTACCCATTAAAAACATTTATTTTAAAGATTCAATAATTAAAAACAAAATATGACACCCATAATAATTTTTTTTCTAAATACTCTTATTTTAAAATTAAATTTTGGCACCTTTTTTCTAAACACCTCAAATACATTTTTTTAATGGGTTACTTCCCATTAAAAATATAATCATATTTAAGTAAAATTTATTGTACGGAGACTGTCTCCATTTGCAGAACTAGCTTTTTGAACTGATTAAGAATATCTGAATATGACGATGGTAATGTAGGACACTTTACATTGAACATTGAAAGATCAAATCTGGCAGCTCTGTTCAACATGTTCGTAAACTCGCTGAATTCATAGTAGGTTGTGTTCTTGAAGAAGTATAAAAATCCATTGGTGTATCTAAAGGCAGAGTCTAACCCCGCTGGCAAGCCTGGAAATTTCTTTGAAATTAAGCCGAAATATTTAGCCCTGAATAAGCACTCATCCAGTTCCATAAAATACATTTCATCGTAAAATACAAAAGTGCGGCCAGAGTAGGTGTTTACAATTGCTTTAATTTTGGAATTTTAACCCCAATTCATTAATAACCTTTGGATAACCAGACATGAGTTGCAGACTAGGATATTCAAATATATATATACATTTGACTCGATAAAAATTACAATTTCTACTGAAGGCCTCTGATAAATCGAGGTAAAGCCTTCAATATTATAAGGTAAGAACAACAACCACTCAGTGATAAGCTGTGGTTTACTAACTATTTTATCTACTATGTCATAAGTACAAACATACTTTCTGTAAAAAATATACATCACTTGGTTAACTATCAAAAATGTGTTGATGTTTTTCAAGTCACACAAATCTACCTCTTTTGTAGGGGGTAATATGTTTGGTTTAGGAGGTGGTAATGAATGTACAGGTCTTTTAGGTTTACCATAAAGACTCTGTATTGCCAAAATATCGTCAGTTTGTAATGCTAGTCGATCTGAGACATAAATTGGATACATAACAGACTTGTNGGTCTGAGACATAAATTGGATACACAACAGACTTGTAGACATTCGAATGATGTATTCCTAAGGTATGCCCTATTTCATGTAATAGCACAAGGAAAAGACTTTTTTTGCCTTGGGATTTTGTGTCTTTTTTAAGATGCCAGTCTTCTTCAGCATCAATGTGAATTTCAACAGGCGAGTTATCTGATGACGGAAAAAAAGCATGAGTCAGCACTCCTCCTCTCCCATCAAATTTGCTGTTACATACATGTTGAGACTTTTTAAATGTATGGATACCTCGTTTGTTTGATATTATAAGGTGTGGATTTTGGGTATCGTGTTTAAACGTAATGTCAGTATGTTTGGCCCACATATGAAACGCTTCTTGAGTTAGTTGTTGTATATCTTGACTGGCTAAAACATAATGCCATTTTATTACTTTCGTTGTCCATTTGGTAATCGATGTAGTAAAGTCAAATACATCATCTGGTACCCCACATCTAGGAGCCCTGATTAGTGCCAGTGTTTGCTTACTTATTTCACCACTAATTGTTATGTTATGGTACTCTTGGAAAAGTCGGAGAGCATTTGAAACTATTGAAGAATTTACATGTGTAATATCTTTGTCGGATACTTTCAAGTAACCAAAATCATTTAAATATTTTATTGTGGAAAGTGTTTGATTTTCACCTCTGCTAGAGGTTATTAAAATTAAGACGACAATCATACAGGAATTCATTTATTATATATAAAAATATATATATATTTCATAGTCTCACTTATTTACAATTTTGTAGTCTCCCCATGGTAGTGTATTAATTCCATCTTTAAGAATAAATCTTTTGTCATCTTAGGAACTTAATGCTTTTTTTCATAACTCTATTGTAAACAGTTCATGTTTATTAGATCTTATGAGATTCATACTTTTGTACACCAATTCTTTTCCAAACAAGCACTTTTTGTAGTCATCAAAACTTATCTCATTCCTGACTACAGTATTTTTCACACCCTTTGCTCTTTTCTTTACATCACCTTCTACATTTAAGGCATACATTTTGGCTCTTCAACCAATAAATTCTTCCATTACATTCATCTTTCATTTTGCCTATAATTTTCTTATTTATTTGTGGCATGTTATATCTATAATTTTTTGGATAATCNAAAGTCTCTGACAAGTCAAGTATGCTCATTCCAACATAAATGGGCTTGTTAAAACACAGCTTTGTTTTATTCATGTGTACTGCCACCAAAGAGTCAGTAAATATTGTTATATCTTTAAAAAAATTTTTAGCCACTAATTTATCCACTTGCTTGCTGCTTGTGCACAACCGTATATCCACTCTGTTTCTAATGTTCTCCATTGTTTTGCCGAATACAGAGTTGTTCATTAGTTTATAGAAGTCTTTTTCAAAATCATTAGATGCCTTCTTTCGCATATTTGTGTTTAGATCAATATAGGACTTGAGCCAGTCTGATTGGTCAAACTCCAGAACTCTATGGATCTTCTTCAACTTCATTCCGAGGGACAGATATTGCTTAAGATTTACGTAGTGCAGTACATATCTTTCTTTGCAATGTAGAGTAGTTAATAATTTAGGCTTTTTCTAACCTTCAGGTATTCTGTTCTCTGGAGCCAGTGCTGCATCTTTGTGGAGGTCGTGTAGTTCATGTGGATACTCCAAATCAACTTCCAATATATAGCCTTTTGTGGCATCATCTCGAATTTTTGTCACATCTATTTTTGTATTTCTCCACTTAAACCCGCCGTAAGGTAAATACTGACTCATAGCCCATCCATATAAGTTATTGGCATCCAGGTATGCCAGATAAGAAGCTTCACTTTTAACATCATAATCATTCATGTATTTATTATTTGCTTTGGCATACCTCTTGCAACATTGTGATATTCCACCACGAATACCTTTTTCAATCATCAAAATCATGTTGTAATCCGTTAGTAGTTGTAGTTCTGTTTTAGTATGTTTGAGCATTGCATCCCAAGCTAGCCCTGGTGCTGTGAAATACCATGCAGGATCTAGCTTATATGTCTTGAGACATACATCTCTAAAGTTTTCTATAATATCAGCCAATATCAATACATCTGTTTTGTTATACAACTGAGTATACTCTCCTAAGGATTTTATGTTGAAAGATACCCACACCTTTATTGCAAACTCGTAGTCCTCATCTGAAATATCACATTTGTTGTAAAATGCCTCCTTATTAGGTAGTGATGTCTCACAAAATTTTTCAACACTATCCATGTAGTCATATGGATAAATGCCTTTTTTTGTAACGAGATCTAGAAGTTCATTGGAAAAAATGCTTACTCGTTTCCCGGAATTGACTTCTGGAAAGATTGCTAGAGAGTTTATCGATGCTGCTAGCCATAAATTTAAATGAGTCAATAAATCTTAGATTTACGCCCTCACATACATGTTTAGTGAAAGAAATATATTTTTCCTCATTGTTGGGAATTAGGTCAATTTTATTTTCATCGATGCCCAGCTCCTTTACAAATAAATGTGTGTCATATCCAGATAGATTGTGTATAAACACAGGAACAAAACATGGATTTCTATAGGATAAGTTACAATCTTTGTGTGCGGCTCCTCTAAATTTACCTGTAAGGTGGTCATGGTCTCTCACAGAGTCTCCATCCAAAGTCTTTTCACATATATGACAATGGGTGGCTGTATCATAACCAATTTGTTCTTTCTTGGTCAAGGAATCATTGGTTTTTAATTTTTGAAAAAAATCTCATATTGCCTTTGCTTCCTCCATTAACATCTTGACGAATACCCTAGATGCATCAGATCCTTCATAAGTTACTGGTGATTTGTAGTATTCATGTTCATATTTTATATAGTAACTGAAACTAATGGGCTCGTGTTTTTGGTACGGCTTCGTGTAGGAGTCGTCGGGATTTGGTTGGCAAGTTTCAATTTTTGTTAACAAACACTCAAAATCGGCATATATCACAAAAGGGACTCTCAAAGAATGATTTTTGTTCTTGAATCTTAGTATGTTATTTCCTTTATGTGGAAGTTCAACTCTAACTCCATAATGATCTCGACAGTCTTCTTCGTGAACATTTAGCTTGCTTTCAGAGTAGAAGCGTTGCAAGCATCTATCACATATATATATTTTATGACCATTTCTTGTCACCTGTAACGAAATAAGTCTCGAAAAACTTTTTATCCAGCAGTAGTGGTCATTCTTTTCAGCTTTGATATAGAGTAGGGTAATATGCTTATCCACCTTATTTTTGTTATTTTTAGTGGATAGATTATATATTCCTTGTTGTCCTTGTTTTCTTTTCTTCATATGCATATACATTAATTAATAACCCGCTTCTTTTCTCAAAGGTTGGTATGCTATCTAATTTCAAAGGAAATTCCAGACCCTTAAGTGCTTCGTCAAACTCATGTTCATGAACCAAATACTTAGTCACTCGTTGGGGATCCTTTTGTGTTGGATGTAGTACGGATAGAATAGACCACAAAAAGCATTTTTGATCACTGTTCTTTACATTAATTACTGCTTGCTTGGCCTTAATTTTTTCTGGAAGATCAACATAAGAGCTGCCCTTAAGTGGAACATATTTATTTATTCGCACCTCTAGTTTGAATATCCTATTGAGCACCCACTGAGAGCCCTTTGCTTCAAATGCACCCATCTCAGCTATGATTTTTAGTGTGCTATCGGCATAATATTTTTCTAGATTAGTTGATTTAAGTATAATTTCGTTCTTGGTTTTAAAAGAGCTTTCTTCTACACTGAATCTGAGTGTGTATTTGTGTACTTTGCTTCTCAAGTGACTTTTTATGAGAGATGGTTTGTAATAGTGGTTACAAGNGAGCTTTCTACATATTCGATATTGTCACCAGTTCCTCTTTTGTACTCCGCGAAAAGTTTCATGTTCACTTTGAGGCCCATTGATTTTAAATGTTTATTAATTATGTTGGTGACAGATCCTTTTATATCGTTTAGAAAATGATTCGGGTCTTTGTATGCATTCACATTCTTTACAGCATAAGTCTTGATCCTACTTTTAAATGCT
>NQII01000755.1:372809-441296 GCA_002778355.1 Clitarchus hookeri
TAGTCAACAAATGGCCGCTCTACTTTCGCCTTGAGCGGGATTGTGTAACTATCCAAAAGACGTTGAAATCTAAATACGTTAGCATCACGTCATTAATAATTGGCATAATACGATAAAATTCTTTTCGACAACCATTTGTAAGCGATAAATTAACAATTACGTTAAAACTTTAGAACTATTTACTCTCTTTGTGCTGGCAACCTGACGGCCTAACTGTATCCGCGCTCGCCGCTGCTTGTAATGTTATATGCATGTAGCTAACGGCTAGGGTGTTTTTTCAAAGGTTGATTTTCAAAAGTCTCTTCCAGTCGTGAACTGACTATATCAGTATATTTTCATCTGAGCTCATATTCATTAGAATATTTTTTTTTTTTTATTGATTTCACGAACGCAACTTATCTGCATTCTCATAAGGTATGGTTACCTCAACCCTTTAGCATTTAAAAGCGGGTTGAAAATGTATGGTTACTTTTAACCCTTCAGCATTCAAAAGCGGGTTGAAGGTGGGTGGTATTTTTAACCTATTGGAATTTAAAAGTGGGTTGAAAATTTAAGGTTGTTTTCAACCCTTTAGCATTTAAATGCCGGTAGAAAATGTTAGGTTATTTTTAACCTATTGGAATTAAAAAGCGGGTTGAAAATGTANCTATTGGAATTAAAAAGCGGGTTGAAAATGTATGGTTGTTTTTAACCCTTTAACATTTAAATGCAGGTTGAAGGTGGGTGGTAACCTCAACCCTTTAGCATTTAAATGTATGTTGAGAATTTAAGGTTACCTCAACCCTTTAGCATTTAAAAGTGAGTTGAAGGTGGGTTGTTATTTTTAACCCTTTAGCATTTAAATGCGGGTTGTTAGCATTTAAATTCGGGTTGAAAATGTATGGTTGTTTTTAACCCTTTAGCATTTAAAGCGGGTTGAAAATGTATGCTTGTTTTTAACCCTGTAGCATTTAAATGCGGGTTGAAAATTTAAGGTTACTTATAACCTTTTAGAATTTAAAAGGGTGTTGAAAATTTTAGGTTACTTTTAGCCCTTTAAAATTTAAAACGGGGTTGCGCCAAAATCGGCGTTTTATAACTACTGATATGTATAGTATTAAAACTGGATAAACTATTACCTCGTACTGTATAACTGAATTCCTCTCGTAAAGGGAAGTTCATGAGTGACTTGGCTGGACTGCAAACCTGGAGCCTGACGCAACTCTCTCTCGGCTAGTGTTCTGTGCCATCCATTCGACTTGTCGAGACCTGCATGGTGTCCGCGCTGCTGGTCGACCGCCTGGGCTGCCTTACATATTACCACGAAGTTAGTTGATCGTGCGACGTCGGCTGGGTCGGATGTGATCCGCAGCCAGTGTTGTGAGTGTTGGTTATATTCTGAATGCGATGCTTTCGTTTCAATCAGTTCTTAAGGCAGTCATTTTCTATTCTATTGTACTGACCAGGATAGTCTGGTATTGTATAGCATCGTTTAACACACAGCGTACAGCACCCGACGCTTACGTAATATGTAATTGTGCTGGTTGGCAAGTGCTTACAACTATTATTAATTTATATTTGGTTTTTATATCAGATTTGCATCAGTGTGTAGCAGTGTTGGCCTTACCGCACCAGTGCTTCTCGGCTTCGCAGAAGTATTTTTTTCTCACTTAGATGATGTACAGCGCTCGATGCTCGCGAAATATACATGGGTTGTTAAATGCTTATAACTATTTGCTTTTATAATTGTTTGTTTATATCTGTTTGCCACAGCACGTAGCAGTGTCGTCCCTATTGCACAATTAATGGTTGAAATGTATGTTGTTTTGTGGCAAACAAAGTAACACAGTATTTACAAGTCACGTAATGTGTATCGCACTTGATGAATTGTGATCATTCTTATGGTTGGCCCTTGTGAACAATCGTTATTTTTCATGTTGGCATACATTCTAGCTTTTACTAAACTTCTAGGCATGATAGCAGCACTTATATCAATATTATAGATTGTGGCTCCATCGCGTATTTTTCATATATTCTGACTCCTCATGACATCATGTTCGTGATGTACTTGCGTATATACCAATCCTTAATTGTTTGTTGAGTGACTGAAGTTTCATGTACAGAATGGTATCATATATTTTACACTGGGTTTCCGCGACCCTTGCGCTAGGCTGATGGTATTTATTTATATAAATGTGTTCATGTTTTAGTGTAACCTATGACAACATATAACATGTTATCAGTACAATTGGAGACCGCTGTATGTTTCAATATATGACTGTTAATTCCGACCCATGCTAACGACGAATCGAGCCGAAGGCTTTTGGGTTGGACTGATGGTGTTTGTTGTAGAGTACACATAGTCGCTTTCGCAGTGCTGACCCTCTTCACTGCTGACCGCTCAGTGCTGCCTTCATCTAGTACCGACGCCAAGCAGTTCTGTTTAACAACCGTAAGTTTTCTATGATTTCAATAGTTTATATTACCTTCCAACCGACCGAATGTCATATAATGTTATTATTCTGCCTGTAGTGGGACAGAAGAAAATCAGTATGCACCTATTTACTATACGGATGCATGCAGGCCGATGCATATATGTGTGCTATTTCAGACGCAAAATTCCTACATGAAACGAAAAATTTGCGATGTGCCTTTATTTATACCATTATTTTCTTTACATGTGTGGGTGGTTGTTACATGTTTCCAAACTTCAAAGGTTTGGAAATGCTGACCAAGTGTACTTATAACAGGGCTTAATTCATACTTGCCCTTATCTCCTTGATTGCAGTCGGAAGTGATAATTGTGATATGAATTTGGTGGTCGTAGCTTCAGTTGGTGGGAAACATAGGCTAACTGTGCTTATAAGAGAGCTTAAGTTGTACTTGTCCCTACCACCCTGTTATTTATCGGCGGTGATACCTATGAAATGAATTTGGTGTCTACTGCTTCTGTGGGTGGAAAATGGGGGCCAACAATGCTTATACGAAGGCCTAAGGTGTACTTAAACCTGCGATTTTTTACGTCAAGGCAACGATGCCTATGATATGAATTTTGTGATACAGCCCTGGAGGGTGGAAAATGGTAGCCAGATATGATTATATGAGGGGTTAGGGTATACTTGAAACAACCATCCTGTTTGTTGTCGGCGGCGATGTCTATGTCATGAATTTAACGACTATAGTTTCGGTGGATGGGAAATGGTGGTCGACTATGCTTATAAGATGCCTCAAAGTTTACATGACCCTACCACCCTGTTCTTCATCAGAGGAATTGTTTATGATAATAATTTCATGTCTATAGCTTCGGTGGGTAGGAAATGGTTGACAAATATGCTTATAAGTGACCTTAGGACATGCTTGACCTTGCGGCCCTATTCACCGTCGGGGGCGATGACTACATTATGAATTTGGTGACTATATAATAAATGGTTCGGAAATTACAATAAACTATCTTTATAAGTATGTTTACGACCTATTTGAGTATACAAAACTTTTCATCGTGGCAAATTATATCTATGGGTTGAATTTTGTGGCTGTATCGTAAACGGTTCGAAATAACATCCAACTATGCTTATAAGAGGGCTTAAGGCGTACTTGAATCTGTGGTACTTTTCGTCATCGAGGGTGATGTGTATGTTATGAGTTTGAAGGCTAAACCTTAAATGGTTCGGAAATTACAGCCGACTATTATTATACGAGGACTAAAGGCCTAATTGTCTCTACCAACCTTATAGCATTAAGGGCGATGCCTATGTTATGAATTTTCCGGCTGTATTTTAAACAGTTCGGAAATTGCATCCAACTATTTTTATAAGTATGCATAGGGCTTACTTGACTCTACGGCCCTTTTCGTCATTAGGGTTGATACCTATGATACGAATTTGGTAGTTGTATCTTATACACTTGAAAAATGACATTCAACTATGCTGATAAGTGCTCTTAGGACGTACTTGACCCTGCGGCCCTTTTCGTTGTATGGGGTGATGCCTATGTTATGAATTTTTAATGGTTGTATCTTAAATAGTTTAGTAATTACACTCAAATATGCTTATACATGTGCTTAGGGCATACTTGCCCTGTGGCCCTTTTCGTTGTCGTATTTGATATCTATTCTATCAATTTGGTGGTGGTACCTTGAACGGTTCGGAAATTACAGCCAACTATGCTTGAAAGTAGACTTAAGGCATATTTGATAATTCGGCCCTTTTCAAAGATGGGGGGGGGGTGATGAATACATTATGAATTTTCTGAATATATGTTAAATTGTTCGATAATAACAGCCAACTATGCTTATAAGTGTACTAAGGACATACTTGACTATTTGGTCCTTTTCGTTATCGGGGGTGATGCCTGTGTTATTAATTTGGTGACTATTTCTTAAATGGTTACTGAATTATTGCACACTATGATTTAAAGTTCGATTAGGGTGTACTTGACCCTTCGACCCTTTTTGTTGTTGGAGATGATACCTATGTTATGAATTTGGTGGCTGTATCTTAAACGGTTCGGAAATTTCATCAAACTTTGCTTAGAAGTGTCCTTAGGGCGTACTTGATATGTGCGCATGGTGCGACTCTATGCTATGCGTGGGCAGGCTTAGCTCAGTGTCATGCAGATGGAATGACAGAGCATGAGACTCGTCCTCGTCAGGACGCCAGGTGAAAGGATAGCAGAAGGAATATGAGTAAACCTAGGTTAAATGATAGAGCATGATATTTTTACCCACCAGGACTGCAGGTGAAAGAAGACCAGAAGAATATTAGAAAACCGAGATGGAATGGTAGAGTATGAGACTCGTTCCTGCCAGGACGCCAGGTGAAAGGGGACCAGAAGAAATATGAGAAAACTAAAGTGGAACGACAGAGCATGAGACATGTCCCCATCAGGATGCCAGGCGAAAGGCGACAGGAAGTAATATGAGAATATCATGCAGGAATGATAAGAGCATGAGACTTTTCCCAACCAGGATAACAGGTGAGTGGAGATCAGATGGGATATGTGAAAACAGAATTTGGAATAACAGAGAATGAGACTCGTTCCCTCCAGGATGCCAGGTGAAAGGAGGCCAGAAGGAATATGAGAAAACCATGGTGGAATGACAGAGCATGAGACTCGTCCCTGCCAGGTCGCCAGGTGAAAGGAGACCAGGAGGTATTTGAGAAAACCATGGTGGAATGACAGAGCATGATGAGAAAATTTTAATGATCGGTCAATAAACTCGAACAGTTTTCAGACAAGATGGATGGTGCTGGCACGGTATTATAGAACGTGAATGTCAGGGTAACCCCTTCACTCCTCACTCCTCATTCCCAAAAAGGAGTCACTTAGCCACATTGTGGAGTCATGCTATTTTTGGACTTAGTGACTCATGAATTTTGGTAAGTAAAATTTCTGCAGAAAATTTTTCTGGTTTTGAGTAAAATTCTGGTTATTTTGAGCGTTTTTGAAGGAAAAAAGGTAAATTCCGAGGGAAAAAATGGAAAATGGCCACCTTTGGCGAGGACAGAGCAGAAGGTTGCCTCGTGATGTCGTCTAAGATGGCCGCCAGCTCGTTCTCTCGACCCTGCCAGGATGCCAGTTGGCGCAAAGGCGGCTTTTTTTTTAGTTACTGAAGTTCCTTTCCGTATATTAACCCTACATCTCCGTAAAAGTTTACGTAAATCTACAGACATTTCTAACAGTGTGGAGACCGTTAACAGGGTGAAAGTTTCATACTTGCCTCCTTTAGACGGATTACTTATACTCTAGAATTCGCAATGTTTGACGTTACCTCTGGGCTGGGGAATGTTATTTCATAAAAGTCTCATGTTTTAATCGTGAGTAGTGCTGCTCATTCGTGCCATTGTATTTGCTTTATACAACACAGTTATTCGCGGCCTCGCTTCAACTTATTATAAGAAGCGCTACTGCCTCTCCTGGCTCTAGATTAAGCTCAATACTCTATTAAATATATTCTCTTATCTACCACATCTGTGAATGCGCGTGCTGGGGAAGCACGACTGCTAAACACTTTTTCCATACATTACAGGCAATATTCCTACATTGTTTACGAAAAAGTAAAATCCTTAGCGAAGTTCTCACTTTGTATAATAGCGACGCTCAAATATTATATTTTCGTAATTGGAATTTAATTATAATGATTTTGCATAATTATTATATAAAAATTAAAACCATTTATTACAGTTTATAATATTTATTGCTGATTTTTTCCAATGAATGTAGACGTAATTTTAAAGGGCTAGAAGCACTCGTCGATAAATATCGAGTTAAAAGCATTAATTCCACACCTTACAAAATGATATTATATTACTTTGGTTTGTCTGCGATTTGTAGCATTACAAAGTAGGTTTTTTTCGTCATAGAATATTAAGCATACAGAAAAGGGGCTGTTGCGTGTTTTGCAAGATCCTGCTCCACGCTTCGACATATTGGCTCAGCGTATTACAACGTGGCGCTAGGTCATCTGCCAATCAGCGCAAAACATTCAACACTTTCAGATATATGCAATTCAATGGCATTTAAGACCAGCTTTATGAGTCGCCTGTTTGCACCACTGCGGGAACGCTAGTCTTGTTGCTCTCTCTATCCCAATGTACTGATACCCTATTGGTCCATCACACCACAAGTGCCTGTCTTTTACAACGTTCATATTTACACGCTGTCATCCGACAGACTCCTTCTTGTCCATTAACCAAGACAAGTTTTTCATATGTAACAGGACATACAACCAACAGCGTTCATTTGAGTAACTAAAGAAAACTATTATTTTTTTGTGTTATTGATGTACGGCATGCTGTATAGTTGTAAATGTCTTGTAAGAGACTGATAAATATCACAGAAAAATGATACTGTAGTCTTTTTGCGTGAATGTGGTTTGCAAGGGCGATAAATGTATTTGCCGGTGTTGTTAGATTCCCACTCAAGTGTAGTTCTCCCGCCAGACGCCCGTGGAAGCAGCAAAATACGTTACGTAAAACGGCAGACCCAACCAGACATTGTACACAGTCAAGAAGAAAGTCGTTCAGCAGCCGAGTGTAAGCCAATCATGGCACCGACACGCCGTGTAACTTCTCTACTCTTTATGTACGAATCATTTATATCAGTCAGTTAAATAACAGGACGATGCATGACATAAAAAGCTGATACACACTATAAAATATCGGTTGAACCAATTGAAAACCTGTATATATCGGTGATATTCATAGCCACGTCCTGGAAATACAACTTAGATGTCCTTTCTTTACGCACTTGTGCTTGAAATTAATGCATTGGCAGTTTGTACTCTGTGCATACATACATTTAATATTCTACATGTAATAAAATAAATTATACATGCAAGATATTTCTTATTAAATGCAGCAAAATAAATGTAATTTATGTTATATGGGTTGAGGATTGATCTTTCTTCCAAAAAAAGAACAAATTAACGCGTCTACTTGTTAACCGCTCTGTTTACTTATTAATCTCATCATATATTTTGCGCTTCCCCTTAAGAATTATTAACATATTAAGAGTAGCAAATGACGAGCAAGCGTTTCACCACGAAAATAAATGCGTATTCTGCACGGTATTGAAATTACTTTTCTAGGTTTAAAATGTAAATGAAATAAGACAAAGGACAACTTTATGCTTCGAAATTTATCACACTGGTTTCATTCAAGGGGTTTATATTAACAACTATCCGCCCTTTTGCAATAGGGCCTATTTCAAAGTTGGCCTCGAGTAAGGACTACAGCGAACTTCTAAATAAGTAAAATTTTAGTCGTCATAGTAATCAGTATACTACCACTGATCAATGAAAGAAAAATATAAACAAGTTATTCTCTGAGGTATTGACCATTATAACCACAAGGTGCCATCCATTGTCAATGAAATCAAAACAACATACAGTACCGAATGCACAATGCAAATGGATAAAGTGACTTCGCAGTAACGTAACTACAACACGAGATATAAGGGGGCTTTTGGCCAGTAGTACCCAGTACTTATAAAGGCCATACAACAGGCTGAAAAAGCATAAGTCTGCTTGTTACAACAAAATGACACGGCGTTGTGCTCACGAATAATATCACCAACCACGCATATTTGAAGAGGGGTCGTATGATCGGACTGCAAGTAGCCTGATGGTCAGCTCGTCGTATAGCCGTTCATATTGGTTGTGCAGTCACCACTGTGACACGATGTGTTCAGGCGTGGAAAAGTACAGGTCCTACGTCACGTATAGTATGTACTGGTCATGCCAGACGCACTACAGATAGAGATGATAGTCGTATCCGCCGACGTGCAGTAGCAGAAAATGGCACAAAACTCAGAGAGATCCTGAAGCCTCTGGGGCCTGTACTACACTTGCCGGTCTCAACAAGAACCATTCGTCACGGTTTGATTAAGGCGTCCACTATGTCGTTATTGTGCGGCATCCCGACAATGGTACCAGGAACTTTAACATTGGACAGAAGAATGGCTATACATTAGGTTTTCCGAGGAGTTCCGCATCAATATTAATGCAGATAATTGTCACAGCAGAGCTTAGCGTCTCAGTGGACAGGGCAACGACTCCGTACGTCCTGGATACCAAATGTTATTGTATGGAGTGCCATCAGTTATGACTCCCAGTCACATATCATGGTTGTTGAAGGCACGGAAGCAGCAAAGCTGTATGTCAATAAGGTTCTGTAGCCCAATTTTCCTTCCATTTTTGCGCAGCATAGGCTACCCAATGCTATCATGCATCAAGAATGTTCTCATACCCACGCAGCTGACACCACTATTCAGACTTTACAAGCTGGGAAAATTATTCATTTGTCTACCAGGTCTCCAGATTCATTGCCTATTGAACATGTATGGGATAAGATGGCGCGTCATCTACACAAGTGTGCAGTTACATAACAAATTGTGGTATATGCCTCAGGACACTATCTGCCATGTGTATGATGGAATGCATCATCGCATTGCCGTCTGTATAACCACGAGAGGTGGCTCTACGCAATATTGAAGGTATGCTTTGTAGATGCTAAACAACGTACCCTCCATGCGTGAACATTTGTACTATCGTCTAGCTGCTGCTGATGGTTTAATAACGATTCCCGTAAGGAGCAAGGATACAGAGATTTTAATGTGCATTCATGTGCAGCAGTGTATATAGCTTGTCCACGCTTGGCCCGACTTGTGACGTCACTGTTTACATGCTTTCCCGTGACCAAAGGTTAAAAAATTTGTTATATGTTTCATTGTACACATTAAGACAGGGAACCTAGTAAAATTCACCACCTGTAGCAATCATTGTGGGATCTTGTTCGGTAATATTATTACATAGGGATGTTATCGTGTTATTGCTTCGAAGTTGTATATCACTGGGGTTAAACCGATTTTTGCAGATAGTAAATAACTATGTTCAATTTGATAGGGAGTATTGTCTGAATACTCTAAGACCAGCAATTGTAGTCTAGGCGAAACAGCACACGTGTTTGGCAGGATGCGGTACAATGTCTGGCTGCTGTGTAGTCTGTATTGCGAAAGAGCATTAACAAGATAGCCCAGATTTTCTTATATAGTCCATTCACGAATACTTCCAATTTTTACCAAGCCCTGCTGAAGTTATACTTTCAGGATCTTCCTCCGCTTCGTCCAAACAAAGTTTAACTAAGTCCAGAAAATCACACCAAAGGTACAACGCACCGCATCCGTGCGCACTCGGTGTAGTAATATTTCGCCTAAGAACTATGTCTTACTGAAAATGACATACACACCTATCTTCTCGCTGTTTTTATTCATATTACTATAAACTAATTCTTAGGTTTTATAGGTAAAATACAAGTAATAGTTCAATTTACCCAAAAATAAGGTAGATTTATGTTAACATAAGTATAACACTTTATCATAAATGGCATGTTTAAGAAACAACCAAACACGTTATACGTGGGGTGTTTTTCAAATGTTTGATTCAAGAAGCGTAAAGAAGCGACGAATAGATTATAAAAACTGTTCAGACACATGATTGTACATTTTTATTAATCAAAATACTGTACAAACTTTAGTTTTTTAATCCCGCATGATTTCAGATATTTTGAAATAAAAGCATCTTGCTTTGAATGTGTATACCTACTTCAATAATTACTTTAGTATTAGAGATTTACGCCTCAATTTCCGTAATAAATTACATCACAAATTCTGTGCTAGTTGGTTACGGACTACCAGTATGCTAGCGCGGTCTGAATTCTCAGTATAGCTCACGAGGCACTACCTTGGCAGGTACGTTCCGTTGCTTACATTCTGGGTATAGTTTCTATCTTGCTATGCTCACTATAAAACGATGTTTTTAATTTCGTGACTCTTCTGTAAAGGCTACAGAACTGCAATTTGAAAAGAAACTAGCGTTTATGCAAAATCTTTTATATAATTTATAAGGAGCCATTTGCCTTTTATCTTCACTTTTTTCCCCCCAAATGTTTTAAAAATATTTGGTGTATTAATAGTTCACCGTACCGGTACAATAATAAATAAAGCAATTAAAATATAAAACTGAATTTTAAAGTAATTCAAACTCCGTTTGTTTATATTCAGTGTTGCACATCACAACCTTTCTATAGTTTCCATGTTTTTGTTTTGAAGAAATCATACATTTGTTATGTCTAGGAACACAACGAAATCCTTTTTCTTTGAACACACGTCTAATTGTGAGTAGTTTTTGCTAGTGCCGCCACATAGTGCGGCGAGTCTAGTACTAATAAAATGTAAATAAAAAGTGAGGCAGAGTGCTCGTGTTAGCGGTGCAGTAAGCAACCTACAATACTGAACAACTTTTGTGTCTCTAGAAGTGTCAGGCCCACATGATATGGCCCAAAGTTAATTCAGGGTTTACAAAAATACGCGAAATGACACGTCTGTACACCTTTTGACAAGAAGCTGCAATAAAACTACGGTAAGTTCAAGTTTGCCTCAGTATTAACAATAATTACTACAAATGAGTGTTCAACAAAAAAAAATAAGAAGAGGAACATGCGCGTTGTTGTTTGTTCATGTAATATTGACAGATGCGTAACAAAATCGCGAACCAACCTTGGGCATCTCTGCAGATGATGAAAATAAGTGTAACTCTACTGTGGCATAGAAAATGACGCGTCCGGACAGTCAGTATAAGTACCATGTCACGTATGTACATAACACGTGAGTAACTACTATCCCAAGAAGTCTGACTTGGCTACAGTTTCTATTTGTCCGTCCTGCGACTTGGTGCAGCCAGTGGCGGCGTCGAGGGAAGGAATAAATGATGGCGCTCATGTCCGCGTGACGGCGTGTCACAGACAATGCGTCGCGGCAAAAAATGAAACTCCTCCCGATGCCGTGATTTATTGGCTGAGGGAGCTACAGAAGTGCTTCTTGGCGGCCTTTCATGCATAGCGAAGCACCGGCGCTCCTAACAGCCAGCAGCAGGTTTCTGGGAGCGCACACTCCAGACCCGCGTCGCTGATACCCCTCACTGAAATAACGCCAAAGGATGAAAGTTACCGCCCGGACGATCAGTCTGTTGAACTGTCAAACTACGTNACCGGCGCTCCTAACAGCCAGCAGCAGGTTTCTGGGAGCGCACACTCCAGACCGCGTCGCTGATACCCCTCACTGAAATAACGCCAAAGGATGAAAGTTACCGCCCGGACGATCAGTCTGTTGAACAGTCAAACTACTTCTGGTTTATAATTTTAAAAACCAATACGTTGTAAATGTACATTCACGAAAAATTCGCATTGCTGTTTTATTAAATAATTTTGAAAGTCCTGATGGGAAATCCAGTGTCGGGCACACGCGTATGAGACGATAACTAGTCTACGTTATATCCTGTCTATAATCCATCCATTGTTACTTCCAACTTTTCTGAAGACGTGCTGAAGTTCTACTTCTAGGCTATTCCTCCGCTTCATGCAAACAATGCTTAGACCTCGTCTACAGAATTATACCAAAGGGAAATCGCACCGCATACGAGCGCACTCAGTGTGATCATATTTTCCATAATAACTATTTCTAACTAGTATTACCAACACACCTGTTTTCTCCTTGTTTTTATTCGTATTTATTTTAAATGGCATATTACAATTTATGGATGAAATGTTAGTATAAGTTCAATTTAACCAACAGTAAGATTTTTTTTATGGTAACAGGAGTAGAAAACACTTGTGATATATGACGTATTTAGGAAACATCTAAGTAAGTCATACATAGGGCGATTTTTCTAAATGTTTGATTCAATAAGTGTGAAGATACCGTGAAAAGACTATACGCCCTATGTGTTAAACACTGCGACTTAACAAGTTCGGATGATGCTAAAACCTGTGATAACTCTTGTTTATTGGCAAGGAACATTACTATGCACATATCATTCAAAGTTTGCGTCGTAATTAACAGGCCTACAGTTAAATGAAGGGATATTATATNCTATTTCTAACTAGTATTACCAACACACCGGTTTTCTCCTTGTTTTTATTCGTATTTATTTTAAATGGCATATTACAATTTATGGATGAAATGTTAGTATAAGTTCAATTTAACCAACAGTAAGATTTTTGTTATGGTAACAGGAGTAGAAAACACTTGTGATATATGACGTATTTAGGAAACATCTAAGTAAGTCATAAATAGGGCGATTTTTCTAAATGTTTGATTCAATAAGTGTGAAGATACCGTGAAAAGACTATACGCCCTATGTGTTGAACACTGCGACTTAACAAGTTCGGACGATGCTAAAACCTGTGATAACTCTTGTTTATTGGCAAGGAACATTACTATGCACATATCATTCAAAGTTTGCGTCGTAATTAACAGGCCTACAGTTAAATGAAGGGATATTATGTTTTTCAGATAACGCTCCCGAAAGTGCTATGATTACAACAAAGTATTTGAGCACTGATTAACCTCTTCTGTACGTTTCCCAAGCACAAGCTCACGAACTGCATGTTCCACTATCAAAGAAGAAGGATCAAACCGTGACGCTATGTTCGTCTTGTTTTCAAATAGATACGCAAATGTATTTATTTATTTATTTTGATAGCCTTTCATTTAATTCGTACTATCGTTTCATGTGTAATGTTTGTGTAAATTGATGACAAGAAAACATGTAGTGTTTGAACTCTGAAACATACGCTGTCAGAAACCTGAGTAATTTTACTTTAAATATATGCGGCAGCAGTTTCTCTAGTGATGTCAGTGTAATTTTGCACCTACATATGTCAATATATTTTTTTTTTTACTCTACGTCCAAGGGAATTCATCCTATAAATTAGTAAATAAAGCTGTACCTTGTACAACTAATTTTACATAGAATGGTGTAAAATTACAATTACTGTGCAGAGTAAAATAAACTGCAACATATTTTTTCTGCATGGCAACTTAATTTACAGAGACATCACAATTGTAAATACACCACTATATATGTCTCTTTTGTCACTTATAAAAAAGCAAAACCGTAGATTCACTATAATTATAGTTACACAATTTCTGTACATTTTCTGTGTTGTACTACGCAGTCTGCGTCATTTTAATTCGCATACTTTGTAATAGTATTNTAATTTACACAGACATCACAATTGTAAATACACCACTATATATGTCTCTTTTGTCACTTATAAAAAAGCAAAACCGCAGATTCACTATAATTATAGTTACACAATTTCTGTACATTTTCTGTGTTGTACTACGCAGTCTGCGTCATTTTAATTCGCATACTTTGTAATAGTATTTTTTACCGTTTTCACGTTTTTTTGCTAACTACTGGGCTCAAGGCCTTTATTTCAAAAATATTTCTTTGGGGAAGCCCTTTATTACCTCAGGAGTGGATACTTTGGAGTTAAGGATTGGGATGGTATGGGTGAAGATGGGAGGACTACTGCTGGGCGAGGGGGGATCTTGGGTCAGGGGGATCGTGCTTGCGGTTGGACTTTCCGGCTCTCTAAATTGGTGCTTTTTTTTAATATACTTAATTTCTTTTTGTCTTGACTTTTATTTGTATTTTGAAGAGTACTTATTGATGTGTTGTGTTTTTTTAAGGTTATGGATAGGAATGGAAGGTGTTACCATCAGCCTTGGACTCGGCCATCGTTATCTTCCTGGTCTCCCGGCGATGGCGTCCTCTTCTGTTCTTCCTTAGCGCACTTCTCTCTTGAGGTGTTCTGTAAATCGTAGTGGTCGTCTTGGTTATGAAGTGTGTGGTTGAGGGTCGGTGAATTGTTTGATTAGAGGATTGCTGTGTCTATTGCATTTGTGTCAGAATTTGTCGCTATTTTACTTCGTTTTGTAACTTGGTAGGCTAACAGATTTATAAAAATCAGGTGTGAATAACAAATGACTTCAGATATAGAATAAGTAGTTATATACAAAAGCCAGCATATCTCATCAGTGGCAGTTAAGTATTCCTTTTGAACACACAAAAGGAGTTCGAAGAAGTTCTACTCCTTACCGCTAGATCGCATGTTTTAAACAAATACTTTTAGCTATATTTACATATACGCTCACTGATACTCCAGAATGTAATGAAAGTTTGCACACACACGGTCATTGTAAATTTTTACAATGTTAGATGTAAAATTATACTGACATTGAGTTTTTATACAACGATCATGCAGCAGTAAAAACACAAAACTTAAGGTTTTAATACAGTGAGTGGGTGTGCTTTTATACATACTTCAAAATGGGTAAATTAAAAACCAACATTACATTTATAAACTCATACGTTTATGTATTTCCACTGAATATTTGTAGTACTATCTGGATTATTAAGAATATTTGTGTAATATTACATGTACTGAAGTAGTTTTTTTTATACAAATTGAACGCACAAATTGAAAAATTACCAATAAACTGTAAGTGTAAATTTACATTTATTTTTTACAGTGTATGGTTACTAACTGACATGCGCCCTTAAAACCATTGTTTATCTAAGGTTTTTACCAGACTTCACATAAATAATAATTAAACGCTCTCTACAAATACGTATATGTATTGTGTGGCACTTTAAGAAATACAGGCCAACTCGCATTTACCACACACGTACTTAAAAAAATGTAAGTCAAATTGAGTTCAGTTTAAATAAAAACATTAATACTGTAACTAACTAGAATCCTACAGACTAGTTGAGTCAAGGATTTTCGTTAGTTTAAAACTATTTTTGTTATAGATCAGACAATACACTAATAATGTGCAAAATTTTATTACATTAATTTTTAAACCAACAAGACAAAATAGAAGACATTTTGAATTTAAATACTCTGCCTAACAAATATCAAGGTTTCTGAGGGGTAATATAAGTGAATACATTACAAAATATTTTGCGATGTCACCAGAATACAACAAAGGAACTTTGGTTCCCCTGAGGTCCCATTATCGATTTTAACAATAATTTTTTTTTTAAAGAAAAAAGAAATTTAAACATTAACAACAGACAATTTTGAAGATTTTGAAGAAATGCTTTAGTGCATTCCTGCCACTTAACCAAACTATTCAGTGGCAATCAAACTTCATGTTTAAACAAAGTTTTAAAATCTTTTTACCTCAAAATTTTAACTAACATTATTTTAACTACGTTTAAAAGGTTTTTAAATATATTCCTGTTTGTTTAGAACCTTTGGCAATTTGCCGTTGATATCACGTTAAAAAAAGTAACATATCCTTAATATTTAGAAATAAAACTTGTCCATTAAAACCCCTAGCGTCTAATAACGTCGTATAACAATTATGGGTTAAAGTGCAGATACCAGCTGCGCAGTTACCAGTTTGTTGGTTCACGACTGAATGGCTCTATATCGTGTCGCTTGGACACGTATGTATCAAACGCTTTTTGCATAAATGCGTGCTTTAAATTTTTTGTTTATTGGTTCGGCGTTTTTTTAATACAGCTGAGATATATTAAACCGACACGATATAATTTTTTATAAAAAACAAGCGTATTGGAAAAAAATTACGTAAGAAAACGTGCAGGTCGTTGTTTTAATAATGCTATTTGGGTAGTATTTTACAGGAAATTCTCCACGCAGCTATGTAGGACAGACCTCTATCAGGATTATAGCGACCCCATCACATGAACACTTCTCGCAACAACTCTTTTGTTGAATTTTTATTTCATTCATTATATTAACCTCAGACTGATCTCCAGTCTGAATCCCAATAGAAAATAGGAAGTGCTGATAATGTGTAGTGAGAACAATCCTTGTAGGAATTATAATATCTATAGTATAAAACCGGCCTCCACGGTGAGTTTCCAATAGTAACCGTAAAACCACCCTCTCTTCAAGTAATAACTGACATTAATAATACGAAATTTACACATTTTGAAAACAAGAATGCTGAGAGAATTAATTCAGTTCTTTTGGTCATTCGGGAGCCTATATATTGAAGAAACTCCATATTATTTTCAGTCTATGGTTCACTGACGTTTCATCACCTCCGCTTACTCCGTACTAATTCATCATTGTTCAGCAAGTTTAAAAGCTGACGTTCAGTAAGTAGGATTTCACTGAATTGAAAAAAAACTTTTTTATATTTTGCAAATAAACAAAAGCAAAGACGCCACGCAGAAATCATACATAAAAAAATTTTAATACGTATTTTTCTTCCAAATGTTAGCGAAATGTAGTCCTCCAAGTAAGTCAGATTTACAGCGTTNAAAAAATTTTAATACGTATTTTTCTTCCAAATGTTAGCGAAATGTAGTCCTCCAAGTAAGTCAGATTTACAGCGTTATTTATTACACTTTTGTACGTACATTCTGTGCAAAATATAAGCGCAAATGTTGAAATAAAACGTAGGCAGGAGATACTAAGTAGGATTCACAATGGTATGTTTACAATCTCCTAAAGGTAATGCATGCCACTTATGTTTTTAGTTTAGGCTCAATAACCTTAGCAAACTTGATATATCTCTTACACATCTTGCATTTTCTAACAATTAAAACATAGTAAATCTTTTTTAGATAAAGTTTGGTAGGGTTTTTAAAGTTTTCGGCCAAGGTTAATATCCCTTACTTTATTTTCCTGTAAAAGTACTTCAGAAAAATATTTTACAAAAATGTTTTTCAATTATGGGAAATATATATATATATATATATATATATATATATATAAACATTTAAAATTTTAACCACATTTGTAGAGTATGTGATGCCAATGTTACAGAACCTTCCATTTTCCCATCTTCCACTACGTTAGGTAAACTTTGGTTTAAAATTCACATAATTTTTACTAACACATAGTTAGTAAATTTTGAGTAGATGTTGTTAATATTTTAAGGGCTTCACATCTTTATGTTGTAAATTTTGCATTGTTTAGTAGTTTAACTTGAATTTCATCTGTTAATGAACTAATATTTTGGTGTTATTTGTAATTCTTTTCACCAGAGAAATCAACTGTCAACACTGCGAGTTACTCATTGAACACTGCACGCCCCAATTACTGGCAACAGTGTCATCCTCTGCGCACTGGCGAGCTTCCTCTTTGGCCAAACCATTGCCACGTTACTGCACCATACAATATAAAAGCTTCTAATGTACTCTTAGAAATTTTTCTGAGAGTGTTGAAATTTAGGCCCCATGATGTATTTTCAATGGCTTTAATTTTGTGGAAGACCCACACCGCCTTCCTCGAGACATGTTCAATATGTCGTAGGAAGCTTATCTTATCATCTTATCTAACTCCCGTGTATTTGTATTCATTACGTTACAACAGGTGGCCGTTTCAATCGCCTTTTCGGTAGCATGATTTTTGTCGTCTTTGCATATAAAGTCAGCGGGCAACCTGGACACCGACCTGGAGCTATAATGCGGGTTTCAAATATCCCGCCGCATAATCGCAGCATTATGTATCCTTGTGACTCTGAGGGGGCCGCGGTGGTGCAGATATCAGAACTCTCGCCTCTCAACACATCGAACGTTGGAATCGAATCCCGATGTGCTGACACCTGAATATTAACATGTTGGAAATGAAGTGGACGTTGCCGTTTACTTTAAGGTTTCAGCAGTGCACCCTCGTTTGTGGCCGCTCTGGAATTCTGTCACTACTCCATCTCCATCTCACTTCACCCCCATCAGCGTAGAGACCTCAGCTGGTAAGCGCCGTCCATTCTGTCACTCCCTCCGTCGCCGATACATTTAATATTGGTATAGTTTGCAAGCAACACTTTTTAGAAAATTGATAAAAACANTCACTCCCTCCGTCGCCGATACATTTAATATTGGTATAGTTTGCAAGCAACACTTTTTAGAAAATTGATAAAAACAATTTGTAACACTACAAGTGACATTTTGTAGGCTTACAATAGAGTTGTTCTATGAGGAAAGAACAATAAATCATGCCCCTTCATGTTTATAACAAACTTTACGTGATCCGCACTTCATTTTTAAATATTACATTAACTATATTTGTTCCCCAGCAACTACTGTAATTCAATTACTATATTTCAAAAATAATTATAGCACAATCTATTTTTACTTTATTTTTGAACAGTAGCACGTTGCTCCATTCAAAATTGTCTGTCCGAATGGACTCGTTGAGTTAGAAACTTCTCTCATCGCAGCCGTAGAGGAACGTCAATAAGTGTCATTTCATCATCAGCATTACATTAACGACACTCCTGAACATAGAGTATCCATGAACTGTAATGCATTTTTGTGCCTCAAATATAACATTTTTATAAAATTATTTCCTTTCGTGGTTTCATACATTTAAATATTACAGATATACAGTAATTGTTNTCACTCCCTCCGTCGCCGATACATTTAATATTGGTATAGTTTGCAAGCAACACTTTTTAGAAAATTGATAAAAACCATTTGTAACACTACAAGTGACATTTTGTAGGCTTACAATAGAGTTGTTCTATGGGGAAAGAACAATAAATCATGCCCCTTCATGTTTATAACAAACTTTACGTGATCCGCACTTCATTTTTAAATATTACATTAACTATATTTGTTCCCCAGCAACTACTGTAATTCAATTACTATATTTAAAAAATAATTATAGCACAATCTATTTTTACTTTATTTTTGAACAGTAGCACGTTGCTCCATTCAAAATTGTCTGTCCGAATGGACTCGTTGAGTTAGAAACTTCTCTCATCGCAGCCGTAGAGGAACGTCAATAAGTGTCATTTCATCATCAGCATTACATTAACGACACTCCTGAACACAGAGAATCCATGAACTGTAATGCATTTTTGTGCCTCAAAATATAACATTTTTATAAAATTATTTCCTTTCGTGGTTTCATACATTTAAATATTACAGATATACAGTAATTGTTAATTGTCACAACGAACCACCTAAACATATGACAATATTGAATCAGACCATATTTCTTGGTTTTACAGCTATTACAAGGCGTGCTACAGGCCTTAGGTTCACTTTTAATTTACTTTTCAAGTTTACGAAGGAATGTGTATTTACCTTATGGACCATCTCCTTACGTGAACATAATAACAATTTATGTACGTTTCACAAAAAAACCTGGGAACTTATTGTCAAAAATAATTTAACACTTTAAGTAAGTTATTGTACATTACAACACTGAGATATAAATGAATCATATTAATTTAATTATATATATCATGTTTTTATGAGCATAAAGTTAACAAGGTTTTCTTTTTTTTAATTTGTGTTTATTTTAATGCCTCTTAACAGGGATATGAGTACATTTTACTGACGAAAAGGGAAGGAAATGGCTAGGGTCTGAATTAAGGAACCATTCCAGTTTGTTAAAATGATCACTATCATATTATATTTTCTCATTTAAACTGTCGTAAACATTGGTAGAACTCACTCGTAGTGTTACAAAAATTATCTTCTCATCCAAGTCTCCAAAATAAATTAAAATTTCAATGTGTTTTTAATGATGGCTTATATGGTTCGCCGGTAATGATTATGGTAAGTATATTATATTAAATTCATATTTTTGTTTAAGGTATTTTACTGTTTTTTTTTTAATATTCAGAGAAACCGTTTTTAACGAAATGTAAAGTTTATATAAAATTTTTTGTAATGCCTTGCGGAAAATATTTGTCATATAGTTTCGAGTATTTTGTTTTTGAAATCACAAAGCAAATTTAATGCCTATCTACACTGCTGTTTTCATCTAGCAGAGAAAATGTTCGGTTCCGTATTTTTTTTAAATTTTAAATTAACAATTCTTATCAGGAAAATAAATTGATTATATTTCCTTGCAAGCACAGACAGTAAGTACAATGTAGTATTAACGTACGAAGGTAATGAATGTGACGTAGGTGCACCGGGATTCGTTTAGATGGGGATATAAAACAGTCGGTGAGGCGTAACCGCACTGCACGTAAATGTGGCGAAACACACACCATTTCTAATACGAGTTTACACGCGATGTATGTCGCTGCCACAACGCGCAGGGTGCAGCAGTGCGTCACTAGCGGCGTTGTCCGACACTAGCTGGACCCGTGGACGCGAAAGACGGGAAAAGCACGTGATCCACGGAGAGGGTTGATGGGGTGCGGGGGTTGTTCATCAGCCGTGTGACTTGTTCGCGAAGAGATCCTCCCTCGAACTGGGCACGCACACTAGTGCACTACATCACCGGCCAGTCAGCGCGTCCCGCATTAGGAAATGCTAAACCACGAGTGCGGGGTGAGTCCCCACACCTACTCGCCCTCGGAGGGCTGGTTATTTATTGCCCGCCAGTATTTAGGGTAGATTTGTCACGGGGGGAGGTTGGTAGCGTCGCTCCACAGACATAACAAACTGCGGGTATAAATCAAGCCGGGGCGCGCGCAAGCGGCGAGGCAGCAACCCTACACCCCCGCGCACAAAGAGACCCAACCCCAGCGTGGATTACGGCGCCGGGTATGCGCCAGGGTAAAAACAATATGTCAGTGGTTAGCTGCGTGAGTGTCCACGTGTTTGTGAGGGCGGTGCGAGGCACAAGAATGTGCGCTGCACAACGCACGACTGACAACGTGCGCACGTCACGGCTCCCGTGCTCTGCCTGCTGACGTCACGAGCCGCTGCCAACCACGTTCTCGGGTGATGTTTCACGCAGTCCTCGTATATAGATCAATCGCGCGCAAACATTTCACGGCAACTGCGCGACGGATTCTTTATGAATCATAGTGGACGCCAACATCTTTGATCATTTAGAGTGGAGTGAAAAGATTTTGGCAACTTTTTAACGTCGAGGTCTTGGGAGTCTATGAGGGTGAAGCGAGTAGAGTATGGAGCAGCGCTGGAATGCAAGGGCGGGGGAAAAAATAGATACCCTAGAAAACCTGCCGACCAGTAGCATAGTTTGGCACGATTCCCACATGCGAAAACCGCAGCCGCCATCTTGGTAGGCATCACAGCCACCATCCTGCCATTTTATTTTTATGATTTTTCATTTGTTTATACATTACTGGAGTTTGTCTCTCAAATTCGTTCGACCAATTAGTCGGTTCCCCTCCACTCCCTTTCAATATATTTAATTGCTCCACCAATGTTTCTCATTGGTTTATTACTCAGGTGTTTTTGGAATTTTCGTTCCTACCAATCGGTGGCCTACTTTTATCTCGAGGGTGGACGATTTTTTTCCACTTAAAAACTCTTTATAAGTCACGCCCTGAGCCCCCTCAGGAAAGCAGTCATTTTTCACGCTCTTAGAAATGTATGCCTGTTGTCCGAGCGGCCATGAAATTTTTTTCCACCATTTTAGCATTTGGAGGGTGCACTCTGTTAGTGACTTAGACAAATGGGACGAGTTACCATACCTGCCGNGAAATCTTTTCCACCATTTTAGCATTTGGAGGGTGCACTCTGTTAGTGACTTAGACAAATGGGACGAGTTACCATACCTGCCGAAAGGATTTCTCCTGGCATATGCACCTTAAGAAATTTCGACCGTATTCAAGTATTTGCCGGCCTACCTGCAGCAGGATGAAGACATACGGTACTGCCTCCCATGCAAGGAGTGTTTCGAGGGCTACACCACCTCGGTTCCCGACACGCCGCATCGCATGGTTTGGTGCAAAGCCCGCCGAGCAGTTATCGTGACTTCTGCACCCATGGAAGACGACCTCCCCATTGAATACGATGCCCCCGTGTAAGACACCCTCCCCATAGAAAACTACTTCCCTGTGCAAGTTATCTACTTGCAAGCTGTACCCAAGTAAAATTCTCCCGTACAAGAAATTTACTGGCAAGCACTACCCGGCGATTAAACCAAACCAGGACACAGGTATCCGATATGTATGGATCTCAATGAAGTTTTAAATGACTTTGTAAAAAAAATTTCAAACTTGGTGTGTGCATGGGAACTTAAAAGATTTTGTATAACAAAAATCGCATGAAATGCTTTGCCACATCCAAGGTTTTCACTTGTTAGAATCGTACACAATCAAGCAGAATGCCATCTCGTACAGTAGCGAAGACGAGAAAACCAAAGTTTTCATTTTTTACCTCCGTGTCCGTGGAAGCTTCTGGACCGCACCATGCAACAGGCGTATCCCCTACAGACGTACGAAACGCACGGACTAAGGTGGGACGAGGAAATTATTCCATATGAGGAAATTCCAGCAATGCTGGACTCTGCCATAATTCCTTATTATCCTGCGAATGTGTTTGGAAGACATCAACAGTCAGCGATTCGTAACGCGTGCCCCATCGGAACGATATCTGTAGACCTTCTCGATCATTCTCGCTGCCTGCCGTTCAGACAGCTCGTCGAGATAAACGCCACAAGACTTAATGATTGCAAAAATCAAAGATATTGCTGTGCTCTGAGCAAAGCCGAAGCCCTAAGATTGTGGAGTTATCATAACCCATGGTACATTTAAATAAAGACTATGTGGAACCCATCGTAGATCAAAAAAAATATTGTCTTTCTGTAGTGCCATTCATGACTCAGAGAAGAAACTCGTTAAATAAAACTATTCCTTGTATTATGCAGAATAATAATATTATGATGATTGCATAAATAAATGTGTATGAAAAAGTAACTCCTTTTTTATCTCGAGTTATGTCCGTCTCATGTAAGTTAAAAAAACACTGTTGGCAAAGAAAAAAATATTTAGTATACATAAGTTTTTTTATAATATAAAGAAACAAAGAATTACATTCTTTAATGAGACTCTAGCTGTCACTAAAATAATGTATGATATATTTCATGTGTATGAATGTAGTTATTTATTTAAATAAAATAAGGATTAGAGGTAGAACACTTTGCAAATGAAGGCAGCTTCGTAAATTATCTCTAAACATGCCGTGTAGCGGCTGCAGAGACGGCCAGAGTTAAGGTTGGCACCGTATGCAGTATTACGAGTTGGCAGCCATGAGCTGGACTGTGCCCTTCATGCTGATCATGCATTAGCCGGCCGAACCGCCTGGGAATGGAGGCGGGCATTTCGCTCGCCTACAGCGGCGGCTTCATGTTAGCTAACAAGGCTTGAAATATTTTGCACATGAAAAATAAATTCTAGAACATATAATTATCATTCCAAAATACAGCTACTGCATATTCGTTGATCATGTAAAACTTTAATAATTTTCAAAAAGAATTCACGAATGCAAAGTAATTTTATTATACAAACTTTAATACGCCAGAAAAAGAAATACACTTTTGTCTTTAGCCCATTCGAGAATACACATAAGGGCACACTGACAGGAGGGACCAGGTTCGATACTTCAGAAAAATATACACATAACCATACTGATGAAAAAATATATACATATTACCATATTTATTTATGAAAAACAGACAACACATACTGATTTGTGAAAAACAGATATAACATACGGATGGGGACAAACAGAACATAATTATGAAAAACATACATTATACCTGTTACAATACTGATTCATGGAAAAAAGACAAAATATTCCTTAAAAAAATAAAACCCCTATCACATACATTCCAAACACCTTTAAAAAAAAATTGAAGCCAGCGCATAGGTAAAATATGATTTATAGAAGTCTCTGCATTGTCCATTTTTAACCAGCTTCATGTTAGTTAACAAGGCTTGTAATATTTCGCAAGCGAAATATACATTATAATAAAAATATTTATAATGTTGACCACATCAAATGTGATACAACATACAGTAAAATTTTTTTTAATGTTCTCATTAGTACAACATAAAAAACATAAATACATAAAGTTAAGAATATATACCTATATGTATGAAATGATTCAGAGTTTTACTCCAACTTTACTAAACATTTAGAGAATTAATCTCTCACCCATACGTGCATACATAACAGCCCACAGGCAGTGAAGGAACAACAGGGATATAAACGAAAGAACGAGCTTCTCAGCACACATGTAACGATTGGTTATATTAAAAGGTACGTTAACATTAAATAATGCTTTAAGCAGGGTTTTTATGCCGAAATTTCTTTCTCGACGATCCAGGAGTCATCACGTTTGAAGTATCCCAGCCACCGCACGTGTATGCGACCATTATGTCGTTTCAGCACTTTCTCCACCAAATACACATCTAGAAACTGCGTAGGCCAGGTCTCTTCGGTATAAAATCCGCCAATGATGGGTTCACCATGTAGGTCCTTTAAGTAATACATGCGTAGGCACGAGTTTCGTATAAGCACTACCTTGTCCAACTCTGCAGACCAGTTGTGAGGGAAGCCTTTGTGGAAAACTCCCGGTTTTTTTTATCGGCACTAAGTAACCGACCTTATTTTTTGCCTTACTAGGGTCCCTCCTCTTCGTAATAGCACACACGGTCCGAGCCAGAGAGTCGTTTTTCACGTCATCGGGCTTCATGCTAGTGGTAGAATAAATTGTATAATTGTACTCGCGAATGAGTTTTGGGAGTATATCAAACCACTTTTAGTTTCCGTTCGCCGTGGAATGTCTCCAGAGTTTAGATTTAAGCGTCCTGTGAAAACGCTCGAAAAGGTTGGCTTTGAGCCCACAGTATGTAGAATAATGGTTTATGCTATACTTTTTCATCAGTGCGCGGAAAGTTGCATTAAAACCATCTTTACCATCGTCTGTGTGGAGATTTTTCGGTTTGCGTCCTTCGCGCAACACATCCGCCACAGTTTTCGTGACATCGCACACATTCTTCAACTTGAGCGGCCTGGCCCAGACATATTTTGACAGAGTATCGATTATGGTCTAAATGTAGCGGTGACCTTTATTCACAAGAGAAAAGTCTTGCATTTCGATCAGGTAAGATTGTAAAGTATTGCCCAGCCCCTTCATGGCGTATTTTCTGGGAAAGTAATTTATCCTAGCATATTTGTGCAGCTTGACAGGAACTGTATACTTGCACATTTCGAAATGTTGCCCGCCTCCGCGAGTTCTTGATGGAAATTATTTCATTCGTGTGCAAGCGGTCTCCTGCTGCCTGCGAAGTAATCAGAAGTCTCAGCCTACTAACTTATTCGGATCATTCCAATAATTATCGTCGATTTTTTCTCAGCTCTCCAATTTCTGAGTCAAACACGTACCACCAATTTCACGTACCCTATGAAAAAGTCCAGCTATAATGGGGAATTTTTAATGCGCAGAGTCATTAAATCGATGTGATGCAGGGTTTTACTCGGCATTATATGGGTGACTTTGATTTAACAAAACTCTGTACTTGCGCAAATCCGATTCGGTGTAGTGTCCAGGGCGCCTACGAAACAAAAGTTCACTCAATCCCTGCGCTTGCCAATCTGCAGTAAATCGATGTGAAAAAATAAAACTTCCGTATTTCCAAGGTACCGTTTGCCACCACTTCTTTGCAAACCACAAGTCTTGTCGGCAGCACGGTCAGAGAAGGAAGCGCTGTAATGAGATAGAAGAGTGCCTACATCGAGCCCGTGCTCTCATGTAAGTTTCCGTTCTCGCGCACGCAGCAAATAGAACAGGGCAATATCGTTTTCGTTGCATTGGGGAGGTTTCCCACCTTGATTTCACCTTTGTTTTACAACGCGGGCATCGTCCACGTCACTCGGTTTTTTTTCTAATTTCGTCTAGCCGGAGGGTAATAGGTTTGAGAGTCTCCTTCCTTCGATTCTTGACGTCCATTCTGTTATTTTTTGCGAGGAAGTATTTGGTCTGTACCGCCTCGATCGCTCGCTGAAGCTCGCTCACCAATTCGGTTCGGTTGTCCATCTTTCACTGAGTGGAAAATGAGTTTCGTGCATGTATATATCGACCCCGCCTTTTTGTACGAAATAATTCACGATTTTCAGAAATAGTTTTTTTTGGATATTTTCGAGCTGTTGGACACACATATCCAATAGCATCTCGTTATGCCTCGTAACGTCTGTTTTTGCAGCCACTATGGACATTAATACATTTTGTATGTCCTTCAATTCTTCTCGTCTCTGCGTGTTGGGTACATTGATGAGCTCGATTAACCGCGCCTACATGGTTGCTATGCATTTATCGACTGCCACCAAATCTTGAACGACTTCATTTTCCACACTTTCAAATGTTCTACCGATAAGGGACAAGTTTTCTCTGCGATTTTGCGCACTTCAAAGTAATCGTGACGACCGATGCCGCCAAATTTGGAAATGCTTCCGTGACTCATGGTTGCAAACTGACCGAACAAACACCTGTATCTGCCTTTATGTAGCGAGCAAACCTTTATGATTACAAATTTTCCGAACTTTATTTTTCACCACAAAGAACACATACCTTTAAATTCTGTAAAGATTGTGTCTGTATTTACATGATCGTCCTAACGTGCCGTAAATTAGTGTCGTCCAAGCGGAACAAAACGACGAAACTCACTTTGTCGCTAAGCTGTTGTTTGGGTACACAGGAATAAGTTTGACTGAGGTACGCGCAAACCACGTTTACATGCCGTCCCATGCTAAAATATTTTTGAATACAAGTTCCGTATCATCATGTGGGAAACGTGCTGAGCGACTTGGTGATACAGTACACGCGAGGACCGGTTTACGTGGCGGGGCCAGAGCAGAAAAAATGGCTGAGTAATTTTTTCATTACCGAATTGGAAATAATCGACGTCTAGGACGAGCATGGGTTTCCTCTACTTTGTAAAATTAGGAAAAAAATTACATCTTTGGTGAGCGGAGATACAAACACGGTTATACAGGTTGAGTATGAAATATTACCCCAAATTTAAAGGTCTATAATATCAAAACCAAACAACCTACAATCTTGGTTGACCAATCAAATGAATCGTGGAACCATGAAGTTTGTTTACCATGCATTCATTAATGTTCAATGTGTCCACTATGAGCTACCCGAACGACATCTATGCGATAATCAAACTCGTTCCACGTTCTTGTCAGCATGTCCGGGTTTACAGTTCGGATGGCGTTCGTAGCATTATTTTTTTGTAAGCCAGTCAGCATTCGAGAAGAGCTTCAGACGTGATTTCGCACGATGCTGAGTCGAAAAAAAAAAGACTTTTGTAATGGTGTAGATGCAAAATGATCTTCAATAGTTGTTGGGAACACCTGCTGCAAGTCCTATACGCAATCTTAGGCTGTGTGAAATACGAAGATACCTGATCACATTACAGTTAAGAGTAAATATTATGTAATTCCACAATGCAAAAAATGGTTATGTCCATCACATTTCTCCTGCCAATTGTTTAAACAATTAATTTTGGTTTTTCGGAAAAGTTCGTACAATACACATTTCTTGCCTTGTACACGTGGACATCACGATTTTATTTTACCAACTCCTCCAGCGAACAAAGGAGCGTGGAGTTAAATATAAAGTTTAAATATAACATTTTTTATATTCGCACGTTAGTGTGTCTCACACATAACAGCCTTCGAAATCATCGCAGCAGTATAGCAAGTGATTTTTACCATCAAAAAATTGAATTTGCAGAATGCCTTAAGCATGTCGAAAACTTACTCTTGTGTACCCTCAATTCTGTTCACTGTATTTGTTCACGTTATCTGACCAGAATCGTGAAAATTCGGAGACGGACACTTTCCATTTCTTCTTCGATATCACCGTATGCAACGTGGGAGCTGATGGGGCTCTCTGCGAAGCTGGGAGATAATAAGCTGTAGGATGTTCTGGCGGATGGAGGTTGGTACAGGTTGCCTGATAGTTGCGGGTTCGCGCTAGTAGATGGCATTGACAAAGTTGCTCCTCGTGCTAATATGGTGCGGATAAGCTAAAGAATATTATCTCCATTTTATTCTGCATTTCTGTTGCCGTTATTTTCTTCTTCACTTGACAACATGGCTATCGTAAATCTAACAGGGGTTTGAAACCCTGCAAGTTTCGAAATGGTCACTAATAGCGAAAAGGATCGACAGCGAAAAAAAATTACTGCTTTCCCGAGGGGGCTCAAGGTGCGGCTTGTAAAGAGTTTTTATGGGGAAAAAAATAGTCCGCCCTCGCGATTAAAGTAGGCCACAAATTGGTCGAAACGAAGGTACCCGAAAACACCCGAGGAATTTGCGAATGCGAAACAATGGCGGAGCAATTAAATATATTGGAAAGGGGTGGGCAATTATCCAATCAGAATCAGGGGTGGGGCAATTGGTCAATTATATAAATCGGATTGGAGTAGTGAAGGGAGTCAGTCGTCTGCTTGGCGCGGTGCTGGGGACAGGAACAGCAATGTAAAACAAATTACAAACGAAAAAAGCAAGATGGCGGTCGAACGAAGGTGAGAGACAAACTCCAGTAATGTATAAACAAATAAAAAACAAAAAACAAGATGGCGGATGGTGGTTGTGACGCCAACCAAGATGGCGGATTTTTCCAACCAAAATGGCGGACGGCTGCACCTACCAAAAGTTGGACTGCACTGACAAATATGGCGGACGGTTGCACCTACCAAGATGGTGAATGTTGGTAGTGATGCCTACTAAGTTAGTGGACTGCGCCGATTAAAGTGGTGGATGGTAATTGTGACGTGACGCCTACTAAGATGGTGGGATGAGTATGATTTTGAGGGGGGTGGCGGACATCTATAAAGTTAGGTTTTTTAAAAATAGATTTAAAAAAAAAATTAATTATTGTACATATTTTTTAATATAAATTTTTATCAATTTTTTGGAATTTTACACGCCACTTATGTGGCGTGTAAAATACGCATCAGTTGATATGAATTACACATTACTATGATAAACAATATATTGTCCGTCATAAAGAAATTGCCTACATACGTTTTAAATTTTTTTTCTGGAATTAACATACGCAAAAAAAACTCGAAGACAATATAACAAGATTATCATAGTCATTTTCAAACCAAAAAATTACCATTATCTTGTATAGGAACTCGTTGGTTTGAAGGTTCTAGAAAAGCGCAAAAGTAATAAATACATCTCTAGAACTTCGGGAATAGCGGGATTGTCACACCGCTGAAGTCAGCAGCGTCCACTTAGCTGTATCCGACTTCATGTAGAACCCTTTGCGATTTTGCTGTACAGACATAAAGGGTACGTTACATAGCTACACTGGTGTGACCATTTAATACCACATCCCTTCCATGCTAAGTAGGTGAAAACATTCTACCTATCTAACATTCGTACAACTATGAGAGACTTTCCTAACTGGCTTCGACGGACGACAGCGAAAACATCCTCCCCTTCCAGTCTTAGCCATGTTCTAAGTTATCAACAGAACAGTTAGTGGCATTTGATAATCTCTCTTTGCATTCTTTTCTGGCTCACATTGCGTTTCTCCCCCATGCCAGGCACTGTTTTTACTGGAAAATTTAGGAGTGTCTCTCTTCTGAGTAACAGGTATTCTGGAACTTTCAGTGACTCTAATGGCAAATACCGCAAGAGAATTATTTATTAATACCCACAAGTGAACTAAATTCCAGAAATATGAAATCAAACCTTGTAAAAACAAAAGTCTGACATGTCCTCAAATAAGATTTAGTTCCATTTCAATCAACACCAATACTGGCATAGAAATTACCAAATTCTTTTTCAGTAGATTCGTTATGTAAAATGTTATTCTTCATTATTTGCTACTAAATAAAAATTAAGCATTCAATAAAAACGTACATCATCGTGCAAGGTATATTATTCAGTGTACAGTTTCAGCAGGCGAGATAAACAATACTCTGTGGTCCTGCCAGTTCCTGGACCAAAATCTGCGTTTGATTACTGCGCAGTTTAGCAAACGTCCGAAAATTACTTTTGCATTAGCTTGTATGACTCATATAGCAAATGTGACAGGTTCGAGCCGGGTATTACGATGGTGTTCTTCTCCATTTCATGCAAATACCGGTGAATTTTTCGGCCATTTTTAAATATCCTTATTGGCTTGCGTATATAATCGAAAGTAAACATTATCAGATTAATTATTTACAAGAGTTCTACAAGTAATTACATCTTCATTCATTGATGTAAAAATGTGTCATCGCTTTTACACAAAATAATAACAATATCCGTATAGCAAACGTAGATAACCTGGAGTATTCGTTCGTTTCCTGATACAGCAGCAATAACAATCCTTAATTAATTTGAAACCTTTTGTTTCCTGCGATGGTAATAAGGTCACCTAAATACTAAATCGCCTGCTTTCCACGACTCCGTCACCTGTTTGAAATTGTTGAGAAAATAAAGATTTTTCATGTTAAACGTGGACAAGACAACCTCGTATGTGAGGTTTCCTAGAGATGCATCTGTTTCGCTATATTTTCATTCCACTACTTGCTACTTCATTTCACTATAACCATTCTTCTCGCCAACAGGGAAAGACGGATGCAACCTTAAACAATTTCTTCCCGTGGCTTCAAGGTATTAATAATTATTTATTGTAATTTTTTTTCTTAGACTACGCTTTTTATTTACTTATAAAATATTGTGTTTTCCTTTCTTAGCGACTTCAAGTCCTTGTAACCCGCGTTTCGTGAGAAATCCAGTTACGCTTGAACATCATGAGATATCCGTACTTAGCCCATGTCCAAATTGGCTGGTTATTTGGTGGTTACCATTAAGGTTTCTAGGAGAAAATAAAAATTTTTTTGTCACAAGTAGGCCTGAACACTTTATTTTCATCTTATTTTATAGCATTTATTTTTACCCTACTATGGTGATGACAAATGGAGGGTAATGTTTTTATGTGTGTCTGTCTATATTGGTGTTCATTATTTCGATTATATAGCTCAAATGGCTGGACGGATTTTGACTAATGAGGTATGTTGCATTCGTTTTGACACTGCTTATGACCTAGGATAGATGACGTCACGAAATAATCAAGTGGATCGTAAAAAAACTGTATAAAAATTTAATAAGTGGTTAGTAAAATAAGTAATTAAAATTTAAAATATTACTAAAGTAGTTAATAATAATTAAAAGCGGTGAGCTTTGAACGAAAGCCACCTTCGCCGGATTAGCTTCCAATTGACGTACACGCCTAAGTAGGGGATTGTTTTGATGTTTCAGTTAAATTCTTTGATTACATTAATATTATGGTGGTACAATACACCCAGCTACTTGCAATTCTAATTTACGCACAGGCGTACGGAAAGGTGGTTTTGTGTTTTTTACGAAGCTCTTTGGTTTCTTAACTTTTGTGGCGTTACCATACATCCGCCTACGGCCCAATAATAAAAAAATTGTGCTTCATAATAATTGTTTTTAAGTATTAATCTTGGTAGCACCAGCAGTTCTATACAATCATCCTACAATTATAACTATATACCACTTTGTTTCTGATTTCCATTCACTTCGGTGAATTGTTTTAAATCAAACTGTATAACGATACGAAGAAAGATATGATCCTGTATAGTATAGCCAGTTGACATTCATTTGCAGTTGGACAAACGAGTAATCCAACAAGTGAGCAACATAACACTAAAATACTGAAAATAAGAAAATAAAAAAATAAAAATTTCAAAGAGAAACTTGACTACTACATAAAGTACTGATGTACATATTATAATTTATGCATGGTAGGTTGTACTAAAAAGTTAGAAGTAAGTCTTGAGTTTATAAGCATTTAAAATAAGAAAAACAAATATTAACAAATTTATTTAACTATGTGCACGCAAGTAGTTACTTTAAATATAGCTTACATTTATAATTACTTTTACGTTAATGGCTAAATATATATTATTTTGAGAATGTTTATAAATACAAAGCTTCTCTCACTTTAAGTACACCCTACGATCTATAAATTAAAGCTCATATGTACTTCTCGTTGCGATCGGTATTTCTGTTCAATAACTTTTTTATTCTCACACATTCGTTATTATGAATTTAACAATGTCAAAATTGTCAAAATGACAGTTTTATATCGCGTACATTTTTACTATACAGCTTTTCATAATACTGTGTAGGCATGTATTAACATAAATAATATTACAAAGCTGGTAAAAAGACAGTATTAGTGACATTGCCTATGGGCATAATGAAAATAATTCAAAGTCATAAAGAGAGTTATGGGCTCTCGGTACGTACATATACACTGGTGGAAAATGAAAAATGAACAACACTAAAGTGGAGACGTAGAAACACCAAATGCGCATGGGGAAGTGATAGAGGGCCGTACATGCAATGATTAACACTGCTGTGCTGTGGACAGAGTAACAACCGCGTACTAGGCATAACAAAGCTGAGCTCAATACAACTGTAGTTGACTCGGTGAAAGAGTAGTCTGTTATTTCAAGCATCGGCTTGTGTTCAGTAAGCATTGTATACATGCCACGACGGCATAGACGACCACACTTCGTGCAATTAACGGACTTTGAACGAGGTCGTATTGTGGGCCTTAGGGAGGCTGCATGATCCTTGCGATGAATTATCCAATGCGTAGGATGTGAAGTGTCTGCTGTGCATCATTGGTGGTGCCGGTGGTCCAACGATGGTGCACATGCTCGTCAACCTGGTTCCGGACGGCAGCGGCATACGGATTCTCGCCTGGACCACCGCATCAGACGAGCAGCCATTGCTGATAGCACGGTGACCGTCGTACACATTAGGGCCACTGTTGCACCCGGGGTGTCAGCTAGGACCATCACCAACAGTTTGCTGGCCACTGGACTACGATCAAGGGTGCCGCTCGCCAGGCTTCCTCTCACACTTCATCACCGTGCAGCCCACCTCAGATGGTGTTGCGAACGACGCAACTGGAGGTATGAATGGCGCGGAGTTGTGTTTAGGGATGAGAGCAGTTTCTGCTTTGCCGCCAGTGACGGTCGTTTGTGAATGCGGCGTCGATCAGGAGAGCGGAAATAACCAGAGTGTATACGGCAGCGACATACAGGACCAACTCCTGGCATCGTGGTCTGGGGAGCAATGGCCTACAATGACCGTACGCCTTTTGTGTTTGTTGAGGGAACACTGAACAGTGAACGCTACATCCAGAACATCATCCAGCCCATTTTGTTACCCTTTCCTACAATGCCAAGAAGATGTCCTCTTCCAGCAGGACAATGCCCGTACACACACGTCTCGTGTTACTCAACGTGCTCTCGAAGGTGTTCGTTAACTCCTCTGGACAGCACGATCAACCGACCTGTCTCCCATTGAACATGTGTGGGACATGATGGGACGACGTTTAGAGCGGTCTGCAATACCGGCCACAAACTTCCACCGATCGCAACAACATATGAAATTAGCGTGGAACACTATTCCCCAAGATGATCGTACAATGTACAACCTGTATAATCATTCAATACAACCGTCATTCATTTGGGACCATTGCGTGAACAAATTTATAAAGTAAAGTACGTAATATAAAACCAAGATTCACTGTTATAAACGTACAGTCCCATTTACGAAAATAAACATCAGTTTGTTTCGAAGTATTCGTGTCTCCCTTTAATAATCTTTCTAGTGTAAAATAACATTTCGAAATAATGAAAGAAGATAAATATAAAGGGATACTAAAATAAAAATATTCGTCTTTGTTATGCCAATTTCAGAGAGCAGTTTTTTTAATGGCTATAGCAACTGAAATGGCTATGGATTTCATTGTTTTAATCTGAACTGCAGCACTGTTTTTGCAATGTAAGGTAATTCGCAGGAATCGCAATTTACTGATGAAGCCATAAGTGACTTTAGAAATGTACTCTCCTTCTTCCCGAGGAATTTATTTGGGTATTTTAGTTTATATGTATTCTTATTAATGTAACATGAAATAAGTCGACACCTTTTTAAATTTTACACACAAATAACATGAAACATCAAAAATATTAACATGTTGAATTTTAATCTTCTTAGAGACACTTATTTCGGTTATGAGAGTTTAGATTAAGTTCGCTTGTAGTACTATAGACCTATAAACAAACAAGTGGACCGTTAGTCCTCGATGTTAGGTAGAAATACTGAATAGCCTGAATTCAGGGGGTTGGGTCTCCATTGTCTACAATAACTACAAAAAAAGTGACAAAAACTCGAATAACACAATATAAGAATGATAACCACAAATGTAATAAAAGTGACTAAACAATCGAGGGAGACGGGAGCAGATCGCAGCTTCCGAAACGACGTGATATACTGTTTACATATTGTTACTTTTTATTTGGGGTCTGTGTTTTTTAAACTGGTGCTGTCCTTGGTATTTTGTGTTGCTTGTTGTCTGACTTAATCGTTATTTTTTTTTATCAATTTATCAATTTGGTGAATTTTTTCTGTTTTGATTTTTGCATGTATATTTTGCTGAAGTTGTCTAGCCACATTTATGCTATCTTTGCTGTTTTATGTTTCGTTCATTGTCAGACTGGATCATTATAAATGTTTTGATCCTTTTATATGTCTTTTTATTTTGACTTACTGCAGTGTGTGTTTCGTTTGTATTTTCGCTGTTTTCGTATTGTCATAATTATGATGTTTTCTTTTGTTTCTTTGTCGCCCTTTGTCTAACTTGATCGTTGTCTCTTTTTCCATGTGCTTATTTATATTATCACATTTCTATTGCATTTGTGTTTCTCATTCATATACTGTGTGCTTCGTTTTTGGTTCCTTTTTAGTAGTCATANCTCATTCATATACTGTGTGCTTCGTTTTTGGTTCCTTTTTAGTAGTCATAGTAGGCAATTGATATCCAATCAAAATCCGAATTCAGTTCACCACACCGTTGCCATTAAACTTCAGAAATAAGTGATTAGCCAGTTCGCTTGAATGTAGCCTGTGTTATCGTGACTTACCCGCAAGCGAGCTTGAGTAGGGGTTACAATCACAATTTGCGTTCAGTAGGACCTGGGTTTGATTCACCTTTCAAACAACATAAAGTACCATTCCCATGGTTTTTCCGGAACCACTGCAGGTGAATTTCATGGATGGTTTCTTATACAGTCCGTGGTCTATTCCTTCCTCGTTCCTGACTACTCGAGCAACTGGTTGCTCGTCTAGTGATACACTGCTGTCTTTAGACATTATTACCAGGATTGATGTCGTGAAGCTGCTGTTTTGTCATTGTCACATTTACAAGCCTTTATTGTATGTCCTTGCACCTCCTACTATGGACCTAATGACTATACTGAAGTGCAGTGGAGAANCATTTACAAGCCTTTATTGTATGTCCTTGCACCTCCTACTATGGACCTAATGACTATACTGAAGTGCAGTGGAGAGGTATCGGTGACACTTAACATCGGGGACTTATATTTGATTCAGTCCATCGTCAAATCTGTGTGTCGTCCGCACTGTCTCATGAATGAGGCACAGCCGAGTCCTCCCCGCAGTCGCACTGCGCTTGACGGTCGCNACATTTACAAGCCTTTATTGTATGTCCTTGCACCTCCTACTATGGACCTAATGACTATACTGAAGTGCAGTGGAGAAGTATCGGTGACACTTAACATCGGGGACTTATATTTGATTCAGTCCATCGTCAAACCTGTGTGTCGTCCGCACTGTCTCATGAATGAGGCACAGCCGAGTACTCCCCGCAGTCGCACTGCGCTTGACGATCGCAGGGAGTACACCGCAACATTTAACGTCCGCCGCAGACGCATGCACTCGCTGGCGTCGCCCCGATGTCCGCTGTCCTCGTCCTCTCCTCTCTCAGCTTGTCGTGCAACGCAGTGTTCGTAGTTCACTTGAAATAAGTTTCTTCTATTGAGGTTGGCAAGTTCAATGTAAATGTTCGGCAACTAAAAATTATCACCCCAGACATTGTTCCGTGTCAAAAAATTACACAAGTGTAAGCGAACAATAATTTATTTTGACGCACCACCCTCCTTTTACCCGACATAAAAATATTATCAAAATATTATGTAGTTGTGATTCCTGGGAATGCTGGTATGGGCGAGCAATTGGGTAAAGAAGCAAGATTTTACCCTTGCATCTTAAACTTTGTTCATTACAGAAAAACTGTGAAATAAGTAATGTGTTCAAAGCCTGGGATAACAGTCTATATGTTTAGTTAAAATGCTCTTACTGAAAAAAAATTATAAAATTAAGAATAAATTTATTATAGATGTTAAGTTTGAAATTAATGTGCGTAAAGCTAAGCAAACACAACAAATTAAAAAAGAGATAATCATGGCTTTCATTCTCGAAAATTCCCTAAGATCTGAATAAGTGTCAATTTCATTGTTGGAATTCAACTTGTATGATATTGTTGACCTTAAAAAAAATTTTACTACTTTCAGTTTAGAAATGCTTGTTTTGCCACTAGCCGAAACAGGGAGAGTAAAAAAAAAATTTATGAACCAACAAAAAGTATGGGAACCTGTCCACATGACCATTCTCTATTTTGAAACAAAGAGCTTTGACTGGAGAGCTCCCAGTGGGCAAGGTATGTTTGAATATCTGAAGCTCGTCAAAGAGACCATTCCCATTTACATGACATTATTCTAGTTCTAGTAGAAATATACTTGAAGACTTGCAGACACTGTTGGTATGGTTTCCCATGAGACAGAACCTATCTTTCAGACACTTGTTTGCCACTCCAAACAAAACCTAGAAAATAACATATAAAGATCATTTACCCATGGCAATTGGAGCATATTTACTTCAATACGAATATTACCTTTTGACTTTTCTTGGGCGGGTCGGGCATTCCATCTCATACTCAGGAATAACGCCGATTTTGTCAGAAAGCTTTTAAGTGTCTGTAATGACACTGTTAAATAATTCATTAGACCTCATTTTCTCCAGAAATCATTGAGAATTTTTAATAAGGTTCATGGCATTTTGTAAGTTTGATGCCAGTTTTAGTAGCACTTAACTAGCATAAATGCTTACGCTTAGTTCCGAGTAAGAATGCGGCAGATAAATGTGAAATTCTGAATTTTTCTCGCAGTTGATAACGAAAATAAATTGTATGTTTCACGAAAAGTACTGAACTTTTTTTTTGGCAATAAGGCGTTAGGGAGTGACTTCCACATAGTACAAACATCCTCGAGGATTAAGTGAAAGTATTCTTTTCTCAACTCAAGCATTGTTTCATTTCAAGTTGGCGCAACTATCATATCCTTGGCCACAAATATTCTTCAAAAGGACATTTCATATTGACTGCTCATTCAGCAACAATCTGTGATCTTCACCTGAAATATTTTTAAGTGGTACAAAACCTAGAAATTTGTTTTTCAACTGTGACTTTCATATTTTCTCCAACTCGTACTAACGTCAGTAGAATAATACGTTGCCTGTTTGATTTAGTTTGGAATTTTTTCTTGAATCCGAATGGAAAGAAGGTTGACAAACTCATTTTGGACCAGTTTGCTTAAATGGTTTCGTGAGAAGAAGCACTTCGCAAATGCTTAGTCATTACAATGTCGAAATGAGTAAGATATCCAACAACTTTTCAAATAATACCATTAGTACTTTAGAAGAGACTACCAGTTGTCCCTTGAAATTGCAACTCTGGGGTGCCAAGAAATTATACAAAACAAAGTAAGCATTTCAGAACTTGATTCCAATGCTCTGTTTCAGCCTGGGTATATATTACGTTATACTCGTAAATGGTTTTATTAATATGCAAAAGTAAATATAAATCACCAGTTCCGGTAAAATTCTTTGAATTTTTTCTTAGCCTCTGCTATTATGTTTTCAAACGTGATCACAAAACGCAAAAAAATTACTACTAAAATACAGTAAAATAGTGTTTCTCCATAAAATCAATTATAGGCATCCACGAAACTTAACAATTACATAGCAGTACACCACACACATACCTTATGTCTCAGGGTGGGATAACACTATTCGAGTTTGACGAATAACTTCAGTTATAGGCTATTCACGGTAAACTGAGCAATTTGAAAGCCATCTCATAATAGTTAATACATATATTTTATTTTAGCCTTACGCGTTAACTTTGAGTGCGGTGGAATGTACACACTGTGTTTATTACAAACATGGCAATATTTATGTAAAGAGGAATGGCTGAAAGGAAAAGTAAGTAGCGCAGCACAAGTTCTCACTTAGCCGTAAACAGCCTATAGGTGTGTGCTGGTCGTGGTGACGTTTTGCGCGAAACGGATGAATCCATATATCTTTGAAAAGCATTATCTTCCGCTTCTCAAGATAAAATTTGCCGAAACAGATATGAGTTATATTCCCTACCTCCACGGCCCCTTCGTTTTTCACGGGTGAACAACGGGTTTTGCAAATGTCTTAAACATTTATTTCAGTGGTTTTAAAAACGTGTTGTGTAAGAATTAATCATTTAATATCATATAATTTTTTTTATTAAAGTTGCATTGAAAAAATTGCCAAGTAAAATTATTCCTCACTTATACATGTTGGCTATAGCTTCGAGAATACCAGATACAATGTCTGCAGTCATTCCCTGGAGAGCAAATCTGTACATGGAAATCGCAAGGACGAAACTTCCTTCAGCAGTCGTCACTTGCTTAACGAAAACGCTATCATCCTTCATAACATCACAATCGAAAGAACCAATATTCCGAACAACAGGTCTTGAGAGATGTCTCCTCTTATGCCAGCGTGCTCGCCTCATGGCTCTGTGAACGTTAATGGAGGTTCACGACTATTAAATACGCACCGCTCCAGAACAAAGGTGTGAGCTCGGAGATGCTATTTGGATTTTTAGAAAGTTGGTTGGTACTATGGGTGATGTTCGTGTATTAGGTCATGTACAGTATGTGTATTGTGCTTAATAAATTGTATTATGAAATATGTATTATTATGTATCCCCATCTCAGATCCCTTTACCACACCCGAAAACAGGTTTGACCTTCAACGTCATTTGCAAGTTTTAACGTACAGCACCGCTCCCGGAAGTTCTCCGGAAGTCGTTATCAGTTGGAGCGCTCCTTCCGCTTTGCACACTTTCTTCGCTTACTTCAAGGACCGGCATTGCTGCAAAGTAGCATTGATGTTTCATTCCTACCGAATTTTCATTTAATATGCAAAAAATGGGATAGTTAAAATTTTCATAAAATAAATATAATTTAAAATCTATCTATTTTTATTGGGTTGGAGAGATTTGGGCGGGTAATAACAACGAGTTCTAGAGAGCCTATGAGGGTGAAATGAGGTGAAAATGGAGCAGTGTGGGAATGCATGGGCGGGTAAACGGGAGATTCCCAAGAAAACCTGCCTAACAGCGGCACCGTCCATCACGAATACCACTTTTGAAAAGCCGAGGATTTAACCTGTTTCGCCTTGTTGGGAGGTGAGTAGTCTAACCACTATGCCACCACGGCTTCGTACTCTGCAAGGACCTGCCTAATACATGTTGTTTAATATTCTGTCGTAAAACTGGATTTAGCAAAACATTATACATTGAAGAGCCAAAAAAAACTGGTACACCTGCCTTACATCGTGTAGGGCCCCCGCGAGAACGCAGAAGTGCCACAAGATGACGTGGCATGGACTCGACTAATATCTGAAGGTGTGCAGGAGGCAGCTCACACCATGAATCCTGCAGGGCAGTCCACAAATCCATACGAGTGCGAGGCAATGGAGCTCTCTTCTGAACAGCTCGTTGCAAGGCATCCCAGATATGCTCAACTATGTTCATTTCTGGCAACTTAGGTGGTCAATGGAAGTGTCTAAAGTCAGAAGAGTGTTCCTGGATCCACTCAGTAGCAACTCTCGACGTGTGGGGTGTCGTATTGTCCTGCTGGAATTTTCCACGTCCGTCGGAATGCACAATGGACATGAATGGGTGCAGGTGATCGGACAGGATGCTTACGTAATTGTCACCTGTCAGAGTCGTATCTAGACGTATCAGGGGTCCCATTTCACGACAACTGCACACGCCACATACCATGACAGAGCCTCCATCAGCTTGAACAGTCCCCTGTTGACATGTAGGTTCCATGGATTCATGAGGACGTCTCCACACCCGTACACGTCCATCCACCCGATACAATTGGAAACGAGACTCGTCAGACCAGGCAACGTGTTTCCAGTCATCAACAGTCCAATGGCGGTGTTGGCGGGCGCAGGCGAGGCGTAAAGCTTTGTGTCGTGAAGTCAACAACGGTACACAGTAGGCCTTCGGCTCTGAAAGCCCATATCAATGATGGTCCGTTGAATAGTTCGCACGCTGGCACCTGTTGATGCCCCAGCATTGAAATCTGCACCAATTTGAGAAAGGGTTGCACGTCTGTCCCTTTTAATGATTCTCGTTAGTCGTCGTTTGTCCCGTTTGTTCACGATCTTTTTCCGGCTGCAGCGAAGTCGAAGATTTGATGTTCTACCGGATTCCCAATATTCACGGCACACTCGTGAAATGGTCATATGCGAAAATCCTAATTTTATCACTACCTAGGAGATGCTATGTCCCATCTCTCGTGAGCCGACTACAACACCACGTTCAAACTCACTTAAATCTTGATAACCTGCCATTGTAGCAGCAGTAACCGATCTACCTGCCGACTGCATCGCGTTACTGTGATTGGTTCCATCCCTCTGTTATTTGCATACGCACTCCTATACCAGTTTTTTTGGTTCTCCGGTGTGCTACGTAATGACATAATTTAATAGCAGAATAGAATAATAACTTTTTTATGACAGCAGTTCTTATTTCGCTCTTAAATTCGTGCATTATTTTTTCACTAAAATGTGCATGTTTACAAAATATTGACGCGAAACAGAATAAAATTTTATGTTTAATCTCAGAAACAACACTGTAAAGGTCGATTAATAGATACAATATAAAGTAACTATTAAATATTTTGTCACGGGCTGAAATACTTTAAAATTTGAGCCGTACACGAACTGTTAGCAACAAAATATAGAATTTCTATATTTACCTCCAGGTTAAAGTCACCTCCTTGGAACACAAATGCATACTGCTGCAGACATTTTTCGTGCATCAAACTCTCTTATAAGCAGTCTCGTTTTGTTCCTGACCTGAGTACAATAAACTTTACCCTAACCCTAACCGATTAATTTTCATACCTTCAGTCACTCCGACAAAGGGCCACAAGTTGATAATTCCACATGATGAAAAACATTTACACAATATTCTGGGAAAGAATTTCGCAAGCCGTTTTGGTGTGCGAAACGGATAGACGCCGTTTTCTATTCCGCCTTTGGGGTCTGACAGTTTGGGAAAATATAAGTATTGTGGACGGAGAAGCGGAATTGGGGGATGCCTGCTTGCACTGCAGGCACGCAAAAGTGTTTAGGTTAGTTCATAGGCAACATTTTTTTAAAATAATTGTAAAAGAATTAGTCAACCATCTGTAAACAACCTGTTTATTGCCAAATACGCATTGCTTTGTACGACTAGTGTAGTGGCTTTACACCAACGTGACCAAGGATCTGTTCCCCGGCGAGGTCAGTACCTGATTTCGGCATGTAGGAATCTAGATGACGTCATCGTGCGACGGGTTTATTCGGAGTATTTCCGTTCCTCTTACCACTCCGTTCTCTCGCTGCATCGTACTAACCTCGCTAAAGAGAGAGCGAGGGAAATTTGGACGGCAACAGCTGAAAATAGCAGCATCAATGAGAGTGAACTGAAGTGCAGATATGGCAGGGACCAAGTCCAATGCTGGGGGGAAGCTGAGCTACCCCGAGGAACTCCAACGATCAACGGCAAGGTCTGACAAATTTCCGACATGAAGGATATAGTAATGACCCTGCCGGGAATCCAGCTCGTTTTTCCGTGGTGGAAGGCGAGTGGCCCAGCCAATACACTACATTTCACCACCCTGGGAACCTAAGCTACTGTGGACTGTCCAGGTCTCTCTCTCTCTCTTCCTTCTCCTTATCCCGCTGCCTGTCTATCTCCTATTATTACAAGGTTATTATGCAAGGTATAATGCAGGAATCACACTATTCATTACACGACAGAACTACTTGTTAGTTAGTCTGAGATCATTAGTGTGAATGTGTTGGCAGAGTTAGCCGGTGAAGGATCATCAATTAACGACAATTAACCTCTCCGCGCGCACCAAGTGGCAAGGCGCCAGCGACCTCGTGAGGCACAATGACGTCCGTGGCTACGAAACGAGACGATAGAAGGAAAAAATAAAAGAAGCACGGCTCAATCCCGCCACCAATCACATGGCAGCGACCTTGCGGCGGAGTCAGGGTTCACCGCTGTGCTAATAAATATTGAGCACACAATAATGGTATGCAGATTGAGTAGTCTTTACATATTGAGATTGATTTGACCTCCACGCGCCGCTCTGTCCGACAATGGTCGACCACGTCAAGAAGAGAGAACCACGAGACGTCCCGGTCATTATGATGCCGGCAATAAATCTGTTACACGCGTCGTATATGTACGAACATGTTCTCTTAGCTCTGGAATTGAGGTGACACTTTTCTAATGTCTCCATCAATGAGATACATCAAACATTAGCGAATCTAATATAGTAATGTTTAATTACGGAAAACCACAAACTGCTTCTAAAACCTTTTTGTCCATCATCACATCGGCTGCAAATACATCTCACAACCTTATTTTCCAAACTGTAGCTTGTCTTACCACGGCCACTTCGTTTATTTTTATATTAGTTCCAAATAATTCAAATCCATTCACTGATATTACAAAACCATATTTACGTAGAGCACTGTTCCTTAAATCCCCGTATCCAAAATATTTTATTCAATTTTCTACGATGGAGCGAGATGAGTAGTGGTGACGCTGGACCCACATTCAGCAGGATGTGGATTCCATTGCCGGCCTAACCATACTGACTTAGGTTCTCCATTGATTCCCAAAATCTCCATAGGTTTAATACCGAATGGTCCTTTACTAAGGCTTTTACCGTTTCCTTGCCGGTCCTTGTTGTCTAAGCCACTGGTTCCGTCTCTAATGACCCGATATTGGCGAGACGTTGGTACGTAACCAAACCGAATTAAAATTCATATTTTTAGACATAACATTTATTACATAACATTCGTTTTCCTTGATGAAGTACGAATAGCACTGATATAAAAATCTATAACTCACTTCGTACGACATTTATAAAGTATCTTCTCTGTTTCATTAAATTGGGAAAGGCAAATTTCTCTACATCATGTGTATATCGCTCTCTTACAATCACACGAAGGACATGATATTTTAATGAAAATATTACCACGGAACATATTCCTATAAAATCATATATTATATAATTATTTACTGAACTCGCTCGTAAAATTATACAACAAAGAATATCTTTCCATCAACATCACGTATCCGCGGTTATTTGAGTACTTTTGATAACCCTATTTTCGTCCTTTCAACGCCTTAGCTGTCATTAAGCCATTGTAGAGGTGATCTATGTCATTTACCTAACGTCCAGTACTCATGCGTAGCAATTTCAAAAGTGTTACGAACATAAATGTTTAATGCCCTTGTGTAACAGAATATATTGAAAGAAGAAAGCCACTTATTAGAATAACTCATTGGGCAGCTTCGTAGTCTTTTAACCAGGAGATCTGAGTTCGATTCCCAACAGAGACCCTTCAGAATTTTTCAAGTGGTTGAATATCTGGCTCAGCACCGTATTGCAAAAGGCAACGGCAAACCATCTCACCTTGTGGCACTGTGCGTGGAGCTGCGTTCCTTGCCTTCACCAAACAATAGGTAGGTAAGTATACAAAAAATGGCCTGTATTTTCATTTTATGTTGGTGTTCACACTCACTGATTGGATGTGTGAGGCTTTGAAACATGCCTTTTGTCTGATAGTATATTGCATGTAGTGAGATATTCCCTATTGGCCCAGCTGCCGGCTGCTAAGGCAATGATTTGAAAGCAGGCTCCAACCCCTCCGCGATGTAATGGCTGCTGGTCAGCTTACCAAAGATGCGGACTATGCGCGAGTGGAAATTGAATCCTATGGCACCCCATGCAATAACTCTAAGGGCCGGGTGGCCGCGGTTGTGTAGTGGTAAGACTACACGCCTCCCACCAAGGTGAAACGGGTTCGATTCTCGGAGGGGTCACTCCCGAATTTTCGCATGTGGGAATCGTGCCAGACGATGCCGCTGGTCGGCGGGTTTCCTCGGGATCTCCCGTTTACCCCGCCATTTCATTCAGGCGCCGCTCTATAACCTTGCTTCACCCTCATCGGCTCTGAAGACCTCGATGTTAAGAGCCGCCCAAATCTCTTCACTCGCCCACTCCAGGTTCTCGGCCGGTATGACGTTGCATTATATAGAACTCGGCCAGGCGTGCGCCACGATCCTGCCAGACATGGATGCGATCAGCGTGGTATTGCAAGACGATGGAATAAAGTTGTTGCAGGTCCCTGTGAGGAGAAGTCAGTGGCGGCCGCAGTAATGGGAGCCTGGACATGATGTCCTGATGCTGCAGACGACATCGCACCATCGTGCGTGTGGTACAGATTGATGTGCCACGTGCCTCAACTCCTGAGCGAGGCGGGTTTCATGTGGCTGTACGGTCCTTCCGTAATCTCCATGCGCATCAGACGTCTGTCGTCGCGCTCGTTGGTGCGATGGGGGCCCTTTTCTTCCTGCACATGGATTCATTGATTCCATATTCGCTTCACTGTTGCCTCATTTACTCCAACGCGAGAACCAATTTCGTGGTAGTATAGTACACAATCCTGGTAGGTCACGATTCTACTGCGATAAAATTCGGAACTTTTTTCTTATAGTTGTCGTGTTGTTCGCCGCTGCGATTTCTTTCCGTATATGCCCACTAACTGCAGGAAACACAATCCTACCTCCCAGCGGCTCCCAGACCTCTACTTATATACCATTTATCATTGTCGTCAATAGCGCACGTTCTGCTCCGCTTTGCTGAACGTCATTGCCCTACCCTGCTCTACGCATTCCCCCATTATGGGGTACTTCAGGTATGTCCTTTGTGTTGCATTCTTAATGGCCAGCAGTGTGCAGGTTGTTCACAGTGTTATGAATTAGCTTTTAAGTCAATTCATACCTGAAAGAGACTATGGGTGTAACTAAATAATGAGTCATAATTAGATACAGCACAAGAGTATTAAATGGGGGTTAATTGAACGTAATGATTATGCAATAACTATTTACGTGACTACTAAGCGTGAGGGCTTAAATGGAATTCCAAGATGATGATTAATTATAATAAGTTTAATTACCACACGCCACTACTACTACAATTTAATTGGACGGTCCCCACCTTGTTCATGTTGCCGGAGGCTGATTCTAGGAGGCGGTTAACGGCGGTTAGACACAACCATCTCCGAGTCTTCTTGGTCCGCTACCCCGATGACAAAAGTTCTCGCTCCCAGTGTGACAGCGTTGTTTAATATTTTCGGCCCCGTTTACAGGTTGGGGGATAGGGTTTCTGCAACTGTCTATCGCAAGTTGCTATTGCAAATAAGGCTCGTACCCTGGTACAATGTTTGAAGGTGTGATCAGGCCTGACTGATCACACCTTCAAACATTGTACCCTTTTTCACTTTACTGACGAATGAGTCAAGTCTTCAGCCCATTGCAATGTAATTTTTACGTTTGGCAGAAGGATTTCAAAAGTGCTCAATTAACTGTTGTTATGAAGTATCCTAATGCGACGAGAACAAAAAAACAATATTTTGTTTGGTAACATCTATTAATATTACACTTTAAATGCAACGTCAAGTTTTTGAATTATTTTTTTTAGTTCACTGCCAACTTAACTGTGAGTCTGCATTCCGATGTGCTCGGTGACGTAGATGCAGGTAATAAACAGTAATTTTTCAATCGTCTATTCACAGTTTCGTATTAACATTTTGAAACAAACGTTTATAAAATTACGCTGTTTTGACGTGTTTGGTTGTTCCCTAAATATGCGACATATAACAAGCGATTTATACTTCTGTTAACATAAAAGTACGTGTTTTTTTCAACTTGTGATTAAACATACTAACCCACTACATTTCCTATGTCGAGCTCTGCCGAAAGTGCACTATTCTGCATATTTCTTCTCTCGTGGTAAAGTTGTACAAGACAGCACTCTTGTTTCGCATTCGGGAGCAATACCGACATTTAAATAAAATCTACTTTCATGAATCCAATGTTTGTTCTTCAACTTAAGGGGTTGATTTCTCAAATTCCTGGAAAAACCACGTGTTCGGTACAAAGGAGATAATGTGTTCTTTCCATGAATTTTGAAACATGTAGGCTATAGAAAAGATAAATTTTAGGTCAATATCACATGAAAGCCTGAATATGACAGAGAAGTTTACTTTTTAGCAAAACGTCGCTAATGTTCGGTCATAAAATATATTCCGTTCGTCCACGTTGTTTTAATGCACGTGGGAGTGACGCAAAATAATAACAAGTTTACACGATTAAAATTATAATGTTATAAATTTGTTAAATTGCTTGAAAAATGACTTGGTGCCTAGAATATTGTGCATATAGGGGAAGTAGGGTTTATAAGCGTTGCTACTGACAGTCACAATGAGTAAAAACCACGGAACAGAAAGTTCTTTACACAAAAGTAATAGTATGAATGTGCAGCATGTTTAAGTGTATATTTGTAACTGAGTGTTAAAGTGTGCAACGCTGCTACTCTTTCTCTCTTCGGTCGAAGCTTATAAGGGCATGTTAAAGAGAAGAGTATGTGGCAGCAAGCAGTTGTGTTGGCAAGCAAGAGCAGGGAGGGGCACATTTCGGCAACATTAGACTTCCTTAATGTAAAAGATTCTCCCTGTAAAATTGCTGGACTAACGGCAGAATGCTAAAAGACAGCTTTGTTTGGATCTTAACATAATATGTTGAAAATACGACACCTATATTGTATACTGCTTACTCTTGCACTTTGNATCCAATGTTTGTTCTTCAACTTAAGGGGTTGATTTCTCAAATTCCTGGAAAAACCACGTGTTCGGTACAAAGGAGGTAATGTGTTCTTTCCATGAATTTTGGAACATGTAGGCTATAGAAAAGATAAATTTTAGGTCAATATCACATGAAAGCCTGAATATGACAGAGAAGTTTACTTTTTAGCAAAACGTCGCTAATGTTCGGTCATAAAATATATTCCGTTCGTCCACGTTGTTTTAATGCACGTGGGAGTGACGCAAAATAATAACAAGTTTACACGATTAAAATTATAATGTTATAAATTTGTTAAATTGCTTGAAAAATGACTTGGTGCCTAGAATATTGTGCATATAGGGGAAGTAGGGTTTATAAGCGTTGCTACTGACAGTCACAATGAGTAAAAACCACGGAACAGAAAGTTCTTTACACAAAAGTAATAGTATGAATGTGCAGCATGTTTAAGTGTATATTTGTAACTGAGTGTTAAAGTGTGCAACGCTGCTACTCTTTCTCTCTTCGGTCGAAGCTTATAAGGGCATGTTAAAGAGAAGAGTATGTGGCAGCAAGCAGTTGTGTTGGCAAGCAAGAGCAGGGAGGGGCACATTTCGGCAACATTAGACTTCCTTAATGTAAAAGATTCTCCCTGTAAAATTGCTGGACTAACGGCAGAATGCTAAAAGACAGCTTTGTTTGGACCTTAACATAATATGTTGAAAATACGACACCTATATTGTATACTGCTTACTCTTGCACTTGGTTTATTAGTTCTGAAAGTATACGCATGTGGTCACTCCTCATTTGTAAACGCGGCGCCGCCGTAGCAGACAGTACTNGTTTATTAGTTCTGAAAGTATACGCATGTGGTCACTCCTCATTTGTAAACGCGGCGCCGCCGTAGCAGACAGTACTTAAGAATACAGAAATGAAAGAGCCACTTATACCACGAACTCCAGCCGCAGACAATAATAATCTGCAACGCCCTTCGCCAATCAGTGCCTGGTAACCTACTTGCAAGCCGGCAGGTTAGCCAGTAGATAACTTTTCGCAGTAGGCAGTAGCCAATCAGACACAATGCATGTTCTCAGAGCGTTGCGCAGCGAGTCAGAGAATAGGTACGCCCACATAAAATAGTTTGCCTCGCTGTTTAGCCTCCATGTACGTATATACTTTGTGTCCGTACAGTGAATATGGGATAGAGTGCGCATGCCAGATGCGAATTAATTGCAGTAGCCAATATATGTCCCACTATTAAAGTGATTTTTTAAAAATAATCTGTGAACACCATTTCATGTAATCTAAGACCGTTTCTACAGTTTGCGTAAATGAGTTTTCCATAGCGTACGTACACTTCCTCTATCAGAGTTTAAGTGTAACTAAAATATATTCAAATAAAGTTATTTTCGCTATAAAAGTGTGAGTCATTTGGAAAAGTGGCCGTCAGATATGTCTAGGTTACTATTTAAGCATTATCACAGAATATGAGGACTGAGAAAGCACAAATGTAAATCTTCTTTCCATACAAACATGTTGACTTTTCTACTGTTTTACAGGAAACAGCCAAATTAATTACGAAGTTCATACATAACTTTGTATACTATAGCAGTATTTCTATTGCAGTCTTATGTATGGTTAATTTCTCATACTTTGTATTGGTTGAACATTTCCATTACAGATTAGGAAATTTACGTCATTTTTTTACAACATGGATGAAGTGAAGGAATGAAACGGAGAGGAGAAACAAGGCTTCCACAAATAAACCCACTGGCCTACGCTATGTCCGAAACGTTTTCCATGCTCGAAAGTCCAGATGTGGCCCGGCCTGGAATCATTGTAATTTTACTGTGACCAGAGAAAGGAATTTATAACATTCGCGCTCGCTTCAGTAATGCCCATGCCTTAATTACGTAACTGAACCACGTTATCACGATCTCCTGCTGCATTGTAAGTGGGTAGCTTGTAGCTAATGAAACAAGGAACATGACGCGACAATGCTTGGTGAGTATATTAAGCGAGATGTAGGTACACTGCAGTCGTATAAGTAATTGCTGTCATGGGTTATATGAGAGTTGTAAATTGAATTACCATTGGCTTTCTACCAAGGGTGGCAATATTTCTTAAAACAGTGCAGTTTGTGAACTTTTTGATGCTGTTGTGGTTAAATTGTACCGTGATCAGACACATGGTACCTCTGCGAATAAGCGGCGTGGGAAAGGAGCAACGTGTACTATTGGTGCGAGACGTGAACATCTTCTGGAAGGTGTATGACGGCTGACCGACACGTTACAGTTGAGCAACTCAGATTCTGTCCTGTCACCCACTCATCACGTTCCCAGCAAACGTCAATTGTCTGACCGCTACTCCAGCTCTCTCACCGAGGGCCAGGCCTTCGAAATGACAAAGAGGTCAAGTCATTTTCTCAGGAAGTCTCTTTTATTCCTCGCGGGACGAGAAGGTATGATGGAGCCGACGGTGACAGACAGTCCTGTCTCTCCCGACCTGCATGAAGAACGGGAGAGGCGAAATGAGATGAGGGTGGAGCAGCGACGGAATGGAGACCTAGAAGTAAGCTGGACTGTCCGACCCATTATACATACAGGCCCTCACTATAGCAGGAATTCCCTGCCTTGTGGTGGGCTCTCGGAAGAACCGGCAATATCAGAGCTGGCATTTTGTTGAACATCAGTTTGAAAATATTCTCTCCGTAATAAAATATGAAGTTGCAATTTAAAGTATGGTCAAAGTTGGTTTTTTATTGCATTTACAGTGGGGAGTCAGAGGGGCGAATATGTATTTTGTTACTTGCGAAAGTCAAACATAACGTATCATTTATTACACGAAACCAACTTTGCAATTTTAGGGTCTACTTTCACCGAGAGAACGGAATGTTTAATAAACAAAATGCCACTCTGTATATGGCCAACAAATGTTGTGGTTGCTCTACGAAATATAGTTTTTGTAAGCCAAATTAGGAACGCAAAAATAATAATTTTATTCACCTGAACAAATTTATGTTTGAGCTAACTAAACCCCTAAGTTGCGTTTATTAAATCTGCGTCAAAAGAAAATATTTGCTTGAATCAAGTCTACATATTTGTCTGGCTGTACTCAAAAGAGCATTTTTTTTGCTCAAACTAACTTCTCTCTGTGTACTCTGTGACACTCTAATTCCCTGATCATTACGTTAATAGCTATATTAGCCAAATTTGGAGCAAACAGAATAAGTTTTCTGTAGCAATGTTGCGGAGAAGGGGGGAAGGATGATGGAAGAATCAAGTTACTGGATAGTAGCTGTGGACAAATGCTAGATCAGAAACTAATATTTTATTTCTAACTTCGGATTTTGCTTGAAAATTAACTCTAGCTTAATTTATTATGTACATCTGCTTGAAACACGTTTTCATTATTTGAAATATCTATGTAGTCAACTATTTTAAGAATTGTAAGTACGTTCAAATCTCTTTCGTGTGTAATGTAGGAAAACAAAGTTGAAATTTTTTTTTATATGTCGGGTAACTATTTGTACAATATAATAATATCCGCTGAAAAAGTGGTTACTTGCGATTTTGGACATAAATTCATTTACGAATAAATCAATCAAAAGAGTCGCATTAAGGGCTTTGAAACTCCCAAATTCATCCTAAAATGATGAACTTGTAATGAAGAAGCGCGGACATGCTGAAAGAGAAACAGCATTTGATGGCAAATGTACACTTTAAACACGTGGCCAAGTGAGTGTGTAGGTGTAGTGGTGTGCGAGATCAAATTTCTGGTGAATACCTCTCTCGTTACTTTCCCGCTGCTTGGAGGAGAGTGCCTCATAATGTAATAACGAAAGCAATATGTTAAGTCCTAAGACAGTCATCACCAAGTATTACTGATCTTGAGCACATTCACGACACCTAGCCGAGTATGTTATTGTATTAATTTTCTGACTCTTTAGTAATTGCGTATTTTTACATCCTCACACGCTGAAAAAGTACATGCGTTTAGGAACAAAATATTTGTAAACATAACTCTTCTACGCTATAAATTAAGAGAATATAAAAAGGTGACTTGGCCGTGCTACGTGAGTATTATAAAGCTAGATAGTATTGCCAACCAAACTTCATGTTGCAGCTGGCATAATATATATGTTGGTATCTGCTATTATGAACTATATGCACAGGTTTTACAACACGGCACTCTGTTCCTCCTACGGAACAGGCAGTTACTTCAGCAGAACAATTTCAACAATATTTGTGTGGCGCCCGCTGTGGTAAACGAACACAATATTCTGCTACTAGTATAGTAATTTGGTTGCTGCTATCCGAAGCCGATGATATTAATCTTTTCTTGTTATTTTTGTGACGGTTATTTTCAGTGCAGCATGAATCAGAGTATCGCAGCTTAAAGCGAATTAATTTCTGGCGTGGTGAGTGCACTTGTAGAAAGAAACAAAGTTGGCCTGAAGAACTTCCAAAGAAGGAAGAGAGCCTAAGGAATGTTTGATAAAATTGCTTNGTAGAAAGAAACAAAGTTGGCCTGAAGAACTTCCAAAGAAGGAAGAGAGCCTAAGGAATGTTTGATAAAATTGCTTGAATAGAAGTTAATCACACAACGCAACTTATAAATAAAACAAACCAACCAAAAGCTTGTACTCAAGCAAACAAACGGAAGCTACCCGAATTCCTTGCTGTTTACACTCCTCATCGTCAGAACGTGCACAAAAATGCATTATTTATTTACCNGAACGTGCACAAAAATGCATTATTTATTTACCTTTAACTGTTGCTTCGCTGTTTACTCTACGGTTCACTTTTTAAAGCTGATATTCGTTTCTTATTTCAGCTCATTGTGTAACATTACCGAAGACACAAAAAACTTTACTTTACAATTGAGTATCAGCGTAAACGGCTTACAAGTATTAGTAAGTTTTATAGGTTAAATAGGGTCTCCGTCCTTCCGTCGCACCGTGCACGACGCTGTAAGCCCGGGTGGCTTCGTTTTATGATGCCGAGTCGAACAAAGTAATGACTTCTGCGTGTGACAGCAGCTGCTGGACAAGTGACATCTTCTCGAGTTTTAGAGGAATCTGAAGTCTTGCAAGGTACCACAGTAAGACACGAATACGAAATGGTATCGTATTTTAAAGATGTGAATCCTTTGGACACATCCAAAAGTCAATCATTCCGAAAAACAGAATCAGTTCAAATAGTAAGATGCATAAATAGTATGAAATTACACCTCTTGTTATGCTTATAAGCCTAAAACCAAAATAAAATATTTTTCGTATAGAACCAAGTTAAATATTACACTTTAATATCACATCAAGAAGTAAATATTCTTTGCCTTTCATGTGCTGTTAACACTAGTGAAAGGATCTCGTTCAGTGTTTGTGTTTAAATNGTAGAAAGAAACAAAGTTGGCCTGAAGAACTTCCAAAGAAGGAAGAGAGCCTAAGGAATGTTTGATAAAATTGCTCGAATAGAAGTTAATCACACAACGCAACTTATAAATAAAACAAACCAACCAAAAGCTTGTACTCAAGCAAACAAACGGAAGCTACCCGAATTCCTTCCTGTTTACACTCCTCATCGTCAGAACGTGCACAAAAATGCATTATTTATTTAACTTTAACTGTTGCTTCGCTGTTTACTCTACGGTTCACTTTTTAAAGCTGATATTCGTTTCTTATTTCAGCTCATTGTGTAACATTACCGAAGACAAAAAAACTTTACTTTACAATTGAGTATCAGCGTAAACGGCTTACAAGTATTAGTCAGTTTTATAGGTTAAATAGGGTCTCCGTCCTTCCGTCGCACCGTGCACGACGCTGTAAGCCTGGGTGGCTTCGTTTTATGATGCCGAGTCGAACAAAGTAATGACTTCTGCGTGTGACAGCAGCTGCTGGACAAGTGACATCTTCTCGAGTTTTAGAGGAATCTGAAGTCTTGCAAGGTACCACAGTAAGACACGAATACGAAACGGTATCGTCTTTTAAAGATGTGAATCCTTTGGACACATCCAAAAGTCAATCATTCCGAAAAACAGAATCAGTTCAAATAGTAAGATGCGTAAATAGAATGAAATTACACCTCTTGTTATGCTTATAAGCCTAAAACCAAAATAAAATATTTTTCGTATAGAACCAAGTTAAATATTACACTTTAATATCACATTAAGAAGTAAATATTCTTTGCCTTTCATGTGCTGTTAACACTAGTGAAAGGATCTCGTTCAGTGTTTGTGTTTAAATNAAGAAGTAAATATTCTTTGCCTTTCATGTGCTGTTAACACTAGTGAAAGGATCTCGTTCAGTGTTTGTGTTTAAATACTTCCAATTATGGTTAAGTATCGTTTTGTCAAAGGCTGAGTTCTCAGCAGATCTTGATCGTGAACGAATCAGCCTGTTTTGTTCGACGACATTTTCGTGATGGCGCGGCAGGAATTCCGAAATAGCCGCCATCGAAAATGCCAATTAATTTGGGACGGGAAAACTTCCAATTTCAGTGTCCTGTTGGTCAGATTGCACAGTGTTACGTGTACGCGAACCTTCTATATTTGTCAATTAGCTGCTGCTCCAGTGAGTAGTCAGCGTTACCGCAGACCAGGTAGACACGGGATTAACTCCTCGTTTACTTGCACGTTTGTTACTGACTCAGTCCCCGTGGCAGTTTTTTATAAACTTCGTCAGTCGCTTCCGTAAATGAAATGCACACATGCATGAAGCCTAGTTCGTCCCTAAATGAATACGTAAACTTTTTAGTTGAGAGNCTTCCGTAAATGAAATGCACACATGCATGAAGCCTAGTTCGTCCCTAAATGAATACGTAAACTTTTTAGTTGAGAAAGTTGAGAAAGGAAACGGGACGCAATACACAGGACCGAATTAGAATAATAATAAAAAACAAGGAAACGCTATACTGATGTACGCTAATAACTGTGGACGATACAACGAAGGCCACACGAGCCAATACAGCAAGTTAAATTTGACGAAAACAGATGCAACGTTTCCGGGAGTAAAACATATTCCCGTCTTCTATCTTCTGGTTTTCTGCGATGTACAACAAAGCTCTGTAATTTATTTGTGTATCTAAGCACTACTAGCTCATTCAATCACTGAACATTATTGCACAAGTCGTTCAAAGATCCCATTTATTTTCCTATGATTAAATAAGTTGCCTGTGTTCCAAATTCCCATGACATTTTTAAAAGTACATCTAGTTGTGCATATTTTACTGATTTGTATAGTTCTAGTTCAAAATGTTACGTGGCTTTACAGTACAAAAAAATGTTATATTTTTGCAATTGCAAATGTTTAGTCGTAGTGTCGTAGTAGGTCACGGTTTGAAAACAAATATTTGTTTTATTTTTTTCAACTATAAGTATATTACAACGTGCAAACTTGTGCAACTCGACATGAGAAAAATGTGTAAACGGTATTTCGGTGGACGTGAATATGGACATGTAGTTCACTGCGGTTGTTGATGGCAGCGAGTCAACGCTAGTCGGGCGGGATCAAACACCGCTGCTCCGAGCGACATCATCCACGTGAAGCGGCCGGTAAAATGTTTCAATTCCTCCGACCCCCGGGCCGTAGCCCTTGCCCACCAGTAATTACAGTTATTGCCTTGCAAATGGCTATTTTCATTACCACGCCACTCGAACCCCCACGTTCGAGGGGGAACTTGGGTGCTGTGCGGGCTATCAGTGCGATGAGCTCACCAGATTTATGGACACGGGCACAACGCCGCAATAAAGTTTTCACCATCCGCCACTCGAGTAGGGTTGTGCGATATTGCGATATATCGATTANATAAAGTTTTCACCATCCGCCACTCGAGTAGGGTTGTGCGATATTGCGATATATCGATTACGAAAAAAATGTTTTTGAAATATTGTAAATACGATATGGTCTTAAAATGTAGGGAAATATACCANATATATCGATTACGAAAAAAATGTTTTTGAAATATCGTAAATACGATATGGTCTTAAAATGTAGGGAAATATACCACCTATTGTAGTATTAACGATATGCGATTTTGGTGATATGCGATGTTGGTAATATGTAATATTTGCAATATCAATATNCCTATTGTAGTATTAACGATATGCGATTTTGGTGATATGCGATGTTGGTAATATGTAATATTTGCAATATCAATATAAGAGACATTTGCTATACGTCATTTTTTATACTCTGTGGGAGCGATATATCACACATGTACCGATGTGGTCAACATGTTTTGGAATGATATTCAAAAGCGGATATCACACATCTCTATATTCGAGGGGTTCTCTCGCTGGCCGAAAAAACGCCCTCAGCAAATAATACCCAAGAAAATAGAAGAGGAGAAGTTGTTTGTATCGTAAACTCCAGCAGCGAAATGGCCTTTCTGGTAGCAACATGGCGGGGCGTCGTTTGCCAATCAGTGGCTTGCAGACTAACTTGTCAGACGGCTGTTCGACCAGTAGGGAAAATTATGCTGCAAGCAAGTCGTTAAGATACAATGCCCATTCTCAGTGCCCCACGCGGCCAATTAGAAATTGAGCGTGTCTACATCAAGGACCCGCCACATTAGTATGTTTCTGTGTGCTTTTCCATCCTGCGCCTGTGAGATCAGGAAGCCAGCCTGGTCAGCGGCGAACCGTGGACATGTTGAAATTAACACGCAACATAAATGCATGCCTGTAATAGCCCTTATTTCAACTCTTTCAGCAACAGATATGTTTCTTATTAAAATTAGTCTATTGCAGTGATCTTTTTTTATGTTTGCGGCTGCACTTATAACGGTATGACGCTGTCCCATGCCTTGGAGACAATGATCAATTCACGTTGTGTTTGAAATAATTGGCAGTAGTTGTTAACGAATATAAGTAATGATATAAACGTTAATTTCCGTCTTCCATTTGGAAGGAACTTCGTTCATAAAACACTATTATTCTGTAGAGTACAGTGCAAACCACAAATCCTCTTACTGGNCCATTTGGAAGGAACTTCGTTCATAAAACACTATTATTCTGTAGAGTACAGTGCAAACCACAAATCCTCTTACTGGGCTACGTTTTGTACGTTATTTTTACATTTTAGGTAAGTAGCTGATGAGTACAACAGCTGAAATGAACGTGGCAATGTTTGTACTGAGATGCGAAACTAAACGTAACCAACGTGCTGAAAGTAGACCCTTTGCAAGGCTTACCAAAGTGCATACTAAGTGGACAGCCTATAGCAGACTGTTGGCCCTACGAAACACTCACAGCCATCGTCAGGCTGCCAGTGAGTGAGTGAAGTGATTTGAAAAAATTGGTTTTCTTGAGAAGCGATAAGGGTAAAGCGAGATTAATTATGGAGCAGTGCTGGAATTAAAGGTAAAGGGAAACGGGAATTCCCCAGAAAAATCCACTGACCAGCGGCATCGTCTGGCACGATTTCTACATGCGACACCGCCAGGAATCGAACCCAGCTCACCTGGGTGGGAGGCGAGTAGTCTAAGAGCTTCACAACCACTGCCAGCCAGTGATGGTTTGAGTCCAATCATCGGCACGACACAAAATTTCTGAGCAAGTAGTNAGCTTCACAACCACTGCCAGCCAGTGATGGTTTGAGTCCAATCATCGGCACGACACAAAATTTCTGAGCAAGTAGTTGGTAGCCTCATGGTTCAGTGACAATTATTGTAATATGTATGTTACGTCACCTTAGACGAGATGTTAACGAACGTGAAAGTGGTGCAAAGAAAGGAAATACATGGCCTGGGCTGTACACAGTAAGGCTTATTACCGNGATGTTAACGAATGTGAAAGTGGTGCAAAGAAAGGAAATACATGGCCTGGGCTGTACACAGTAAGGCTTATTACCGAAGTATGTATTTTTCCGTCCTGTGCGTAACGGTATCTGTGACGTTTCCATAGCTCTGGTTAGTGAATAGTATAGCCNAAGTATGTATTTTTCCGTCCTGTGCGTAACGGTATCTGTGACGTTTCCATAGCTCTGGTTAGTGAATAGTATAGCCTAGCGTTTCTTATGCAGTAAGTATTTCGTTGGTTGTGAGAATGTATCAAGTATTGTATTACATGCAGAGAAAAGACCAAGAGTTTCGTTTTTTGTTGCTTGTGAGACGAGAAGGATTGAAACCCTTGCTTTTTTAATGTAATTCTATTCTGGGAAAAACGGACAGTTGCAGACCAATTATACTGATATCTAACAACTACAAATACACATTCATTCCCGGTGTTTTTGTAAACCTTGGGTAACGACACATCGCTTTCAAGTTTCCCAAACGACTCCCTATAAATCTAGAATATTAAATACATGTCATGATTTCAAGCAACATGCAAGTAAAGTGCTAAAAATGTATTTTTTTTTAGGTTAAGAGGATTTTATTAAATTTTAACTTAGATGCTAATCAAAAGCAAATTTTCAAACGTACGAAGTAATAAGTTAGGATACAGNGATTTTATTAAATTTTAACTTAGATGCTAATCAAAAGCAAATTTTCAAACGTACGAAGTAATAAGTTAGGATACAGCTTAAAGTAATGGTTTTCAGTCACGAAAACGATTTTTAGAAAGTAAATTTGCAAAGAGTTAAGTTTAGGTATACAGAGAAAAAAATTTTTATGTAATTTCTATGACTTAAAGAAACACACTAGCTAAAATATAGATTTATGTTTAAATTGCTTTTTATTCGTTGAAAATAAACTCAAAAAATAAATTCCTGAAAATTATGGTACGAAAATAGACAGCAAAACTCTCTTTATTTTCTGTCAGCAATGTGAACTTTCTTGTCGCTTAACATACCCGAGTCGGTGTTGTTTGTTTATTGGTGACTTCCACATGGAGGGCAATTTTCCCTTCGTTTATGGTTGACCGGTGGTTCATCAACCTAGTAGCTGTCTCTTATTAGATCAAAGTAACCCAGCGCGTGTCAAGTAAACATGCAGAAATATTTCCATAATCGCCCATGTATCATATGATAGAATATCTTTGGACATCTCAANGATTTTATTCAATTTTAACTTAGATGCTAATCAAAAGCAAATTTTCAAACGTACGAAGTAATAAGTTAGGATACACCTTAAAATAATGGTTTTCAGTCACGAAAACGATTTTTAAAAAGTAAATTTGCAAAGAGTTATGTTTAGGTATACAGAGAAAAAATTTTTTATGTAATTTCTATGACTTAAAGAAACACACTAGCTAAAATATAGATTTATGTTTAAATTGCTTTTTATTCGTTGAAAATAAACTCAAAAAATAAATTCCTGAAAATTATGGTACGAAAATAGACAGTAAAACTCTCTTTATTTTCTGTCAGCAATGTGAACTTTCTTGTCTCTTAACATACCCGAGTCGGTGTTATTTGTTTATTGGTGACTTCCACATGGAGGGAAATTTTCCCTTCGTTTATGGTTGACCGGTGTTTCATCAACCTAGTAGCTGTCTCTTATTAGATCAAAGTAACCCAGCACGTGTCAAGTAAACATGCAGAAATATTTCCATAATCGCCCATGTATCATATGATAGAATATCTTTGGACATCTCAAATGGGTGGTTCGCGACATGATTAGTAATATAAGAGATGAATTTCGGTACATGTTACGGGACTTTTATGTGCTTCGTGACTTCAGCCCACTGTGCCAACGGTAATGGAATTTTTCTGCAATGGTTACGTAAGGATCTTTTATAATATTTTTAAACATATATCGCTGGGTGTGGGACTCCACCATCTGGACCATATGGCTACACAACGGCACCCCTGGACCTTTCGGATAACCCGACTGACTCATTACACCATACATAACATTATCTGAACTACTCGTTCGTCTTTTCTCGGTAGCCTACAGTCTGCAAGGTATGAAATGAAACGCGACATACTTAAATACATCTTTTTTTGTAACTCGTGCTTGCTTCGCGACATGGTTCGTGAAATGATCTTGAAGCATCTCCGTAGCTTGGGCCTTGCATCACAACATGGTTTGCTCCATGCTTTGAGGCATTATTCGCAACTCGCGTCTTTGTTCGCGATATGACTCGCCATGGGCGAGATGTTTCTCACGTAATCCTTCCCGACTTGATACGGAATGTGCGATGTATTTTGCGATGTTATTCGCCTATTACTTTCGACATATGACTCGCGACTTGTTTCGCAGTGCCATAAGTAGTCCCGATAATTACATGAATGCCGTGAAAGCAGCACTGTGCGATGTGTTTCACGAAGTTTTTCAGACGGTGTATTGCAAAATTATTCGCTTTGTACGATGTGTTTCGAGATTCTCGAATGGCCTACAATACTAATTACGATGAGCTCTGCGATGTGATTCGCATTTTACGACGTGTTTCGAAATAATGTCCGTGATGTGCTTCGCGATGCAGGATACAATATCGATGATGAACTTCGTGATGTTACTCCCTGTGTTCTGCGATGTGTTAGGCGACGGTTTTCGCATACTGCTTAGGGATGTGTTTCATAGCATTTTAGCAATTAGCTTCGTGGTGTTACATGTGTTACGTGACATGTTTCGAGGTTAGTCCACATAGTCAATTGGAAACGCATGTCTTGTTCGTAGGTTGGAATGGTCGGTTTGGTCGGTCCAGCTTGTTTGGTCGGTCAGGTCGGTTGGTCCATCTTAATGGTTCTTGTGGGTCGATCTGGTTGGTTGGCATTGTTGATCGATCTTGCCTGGTGATCTTGTTTGTCAGTCTAGTAGGTTGGTCTTATCGGTAGTGTTTGTTGGTATTGTCGGTCGGTCTTGTTAGTTGGTATAGTCGGTCGGTCTTGTGTCTCTAATGACATCTCAGCCGGAGTCAGCGATGGTGCCGACAAATACGATGAAGGGACACAAGTCATCACACGGCAACACTGAAATCTCTACTGACCTGATTATATCAGATATGTATTCCTACATAGAAACGCCCGGTTTTTGTACCCAATATAATAATTTCATCCGATGTTAAGTAATCGCCATCGGAGTCCCCACTTGATTTAACATGACCTGAAAAAATATTGTGAAAACACCCATTGTTCCATTATAGTCTGAATTGCAACAGGTTGCAATAACTCAGGAATTTAAACAAGGCAAGAGCATAAACTATACTATAACACAAACATTAAGGGACACAACTTTGGCCATTCCTACAAGAACGCCACTACTACACTATGCACATTTGGAATCGCTACAGGAGGGATGATGCATTCTACACTTCTAGGAACATTTTCAAATACTTAAATAAAGGAATAGATCCACCTCAGCAACACCCGCAACACCTTCCTTCTGTTTAAGTCCTCGCATCAGTTGGCGCAGAACTTCAATATTGCCATCAGCGTTGTACGCGGTCCCCGCATCCTTACGGACCAACCGAAGTGACACTTTTGTCAAGGATTTAACCCATTATGTCCTCACAGCACTTGCACCAGCTAAAATCTTTTTGGGATTAGCGATTACACTTGCAAACAATATTTCACACTCCCCCCGAAAATTATCCGTCACAAACCACACAATGGTTATTGCCCAATTAAACTTCACCCACGCTGATTGAGCAGAGTAGCGCAGCCTTCTGCTCACATGCATCGGATCGCAATCCGAAAGAGGTAGCAGGCACGTCTTTCAAACTCCAAACTCCTACGTTTAGTAAAACTCAAAAAATTAACTTTTAATGTAACATAAATGTTTAACAATTACTACTGTCAGGAAGCAATGAACGCAACAACCCTAGAAGAAGTAAAAGATGCTGTGTGCGACAGATAATAACCCCAATTGGAGCTTGATAAATATATGAAACTCTGATGCCATATTACAATGTTAGCAAACAATACAAAAAAATATAAATGTAAAAATTTTAAAAACTACATTAAATATATTATGGTTAAAAAATTTACATTTTTTTATGGTTACCCCATGATATTTACGATAATCCCTCCTTCCCTCCGGTTTCCTGTTCGGAGGGTTTCTATATCACTGCTTTAGTATTTCAGAAAACAGTCTTTCATACTAAAAATTAGCTGGTCTCTCACTCTTTCGAAGTACAAAAACCTTCTTCTTTCTTCCATGCATTGCAATAGGTCAATTTTAAAAATCCCCATACCCGCTAGCCGGCAGCTCTGGTCATCATGGAGAATGGTGGGAGGGGAGGGGTCGTCGCTAAGCCACTTTGCGCGCGCTGGTATGATCGCGGTCGTCCGTCAGTGCAGAACTCTCGGCAGGCGGTAACGAAGGAACCCATTTCTCAGTAGACATCAGGCTAGACGACGGTGCCCACATGTTGTCGGGGGGCCGCGGAGGCTGAGAGGTTAGCCTGCTTGCCCCCACCAAAGTGAACCGGGTTCAATCCCCGTCCGGGTCACTCTGAAATTTTGCATGTGGGAGTCGTGCCGGACGATGTCGCTGGTCGTTGCGTTTTCTCGGAGATATTCCGTTTCCCCTGCCCTTATATTCCGGCACTGCTCCATTCTCACCTCATTTCACTCTCATTGGCTCTCAAAGCGTTGTTAAGAGCTGCCCAAATCTCGCAACTCAACTTAATACACGTTGTAGGTGAAATTATGATGGTAAATTCTTCGTTTGGTGTGTCTGCCGTCACAGTGAACACGCCATTAAATGGATGCTTCATCTTGATATCTACAAGAAAAAACATATATAGAGTAAGTAAGTAGAAAAGTGCCCGTGTAAACTATGTGGAGCGTATTAACAAACATTTTCCATGTCATAGTAAAGCAGATATAAGTTTTAGAAAAAATATTCACTTGTCATGACTTTTACATGCCCATATTCCGTAGCAATGGGGACACATAAGAAGAGCGTATTCGTAACAATAATGCAAGCTGTGACACAAAGCAGAGTAAAGGAATTTAACAACTCTCGCTCCTTGAAATACTTGCCACCCATGGCCTTACATGTTACTCGTAATATGGTGGACTCTCGCACAAGTTAGAACAACTGGCTTCAACAGCGAGGATAATTATTACGAGTCTGCAAAAAGTAGTGTATAAAAAAAGAGATCTAGGGCAATGTATTTGAAACGGAGCGGCTGCGCGGCAGGGGTTTATCGGCTCTACTGGGATGTGCTCGGTAGCCTTCGATTCGGGATTGATGAACGTAAACGATGGTGCTCAGCAGTAACGACCACAAAACTCCAGACATACACGTCTTGTTCTGGTAGCCAGTAGCCATAATAATTTTATAGGCATAGGGCACATCATATCGTAAATCTTTTGTTTTCGTCCAGGTTTTTAAATTCATATTTAATATCATTTATTAAATGGTTCAGAGTGTCAGGGATTATTCGTTCCTCATTTTCATTTATTAACTTCATAGCTCAATGTTATTCCTCGAGTTCATTCCACAGTTTACGGCACACTAGATATAGTTTCCATAATTTCTTGTAAGAGTTCTGTGGTAACTAGTGTTTTCAGGATTTTCGCATAGAGCACGCTATTTACTGATGACGTCACATTGCTCGCTTGAGATTGGTTGTCCGTCGTGTGACATTTCGGGCTCTGTCAGTATATAAGACCAGCAGATTCGCGCATCGCCTCAGTTCTTTGTCTCCGCTGGTCTTTTTTAGGATACCGGTTTGGTATGTTATTTTATGCACGGCTCTTCCATTACAATTTGCTGGGTATTGTCGGGCAAGCTCGTATTCACGNCGGTTTGGTATGTTATTTTATGCACGGCTCTTCCATTACAATTTGCTGGGTATTGTCGGGCAAGCTCGTATTCACGCATGTATTCCATGACATAAATCTCTTCACTTATTTACCCAAATGTAGCCTTTCTTTGCAACATGTACATGATTTCAGACACAGTGTGAATGGCTAGTTCTTGACTAGGAAGTCAACAGAGCACACTTGGGTTCGAGCAGACGCTATGAAACAAATGTTGTTAGTTGCAAGGTTCTCAATATTAATGAAGAAATGTGTAATAGTTGGGAGGGGGCGGAGTATGTGGGGAGGCCAGGCGAAGTGGCGACCTGTGTAACCAGCAGGCAGCGGCGGGCGGCTGATAAGGAGAGCCGGCTGTTGAAATATGGAGCTGCAGCCCTCACCCTCCCTCAGCGAGAGCGACTCCACGCCCGTACTTCCGTCTCTAATGTAATACAAACAAGAGGCGGCGATGAAGTCGGCTCGTAATTAAGAAGATAACAGGCGGCGGGCGGCTTGCTTGCTCGCAGGGGGTGCGAGTTGCGCTTCCCACCCCCACCAAGCACTACAGAGCTTCTCCAGGCTCTCCAGCACATCTCTTTCACTCGCTGGAGGCTCAGGGCATCGCTGCTACGACGGAAGGGGTCAGCATTGTGAACTGTACACCACTGCGTATGGCAAGTACATTACGGCACCATTTTCGGCTTACCTTTTACGTCTTCCCACGGATAAGAGGGATTTNCCACTGCGTATGGCAAGTACATTACGGCACCATTTTCGGCTTACCTTTTACGTCTTCCCACGGATAAGAGGGATTCTCCCATTTCACACTTTTTTTCCCCTCATTTATTATATGAATACGACTCGCGGAGGAAACCCTCATAAACCCTGAAAAAGAGAACTCTAATACGTGATGTTTTTGAACTCCGGGTAAAACACCGTCTATATTATTGTCTATGTAAAATGAGAAAGACCTGCAATCATTTTTAAGGGAAGTATGCGTCCTCGAAAATAGAGAATTTGTAAGGACCGTATTTTAAAAATAATTAAAATTTTATGTTATGAAACAATTTCTGAGTATAGGAATAATTCTTTGATTTTAAATTGAACGTTTGTAAATGTTTTTATTCAAAGTTATTCCCTTTCGTTGGGAAATTAAATAGAGCCACGTAGGTGGCATATCAATCAGGCAAATAAACATTCACTATAAGACTTTGTTGTTATTTATTTATTTATTTATTTGCGACTTATTTTATACAAGTGATAGAGTTAAGGCATAACTGCCTTGTCTTACACTTAACCACTTATAGAACGAAAAATAAAAAAGTAAAATAATATAAACAAAAGATAATACACAGATAGTAAATGACGAGGTTATGAAACTAAGGATAAACAATAAATCAAAGACAGCACGCGTCAGCAGCATGATCACTAAGCTATGAAACTAAGGATAACCAAATAAATTACAATACATTTAAATGCCGCAAAGTAAAAGGTAAAGTATTCTTAATTTATATTAGAACAATTTATAGAAACCAAAGATATATAATTATTACTAACTAATGTAGAGTAAAAAACATAAAAAGGAAGAAAAGCTATAAAAGGTAAAGCTAAAAAATAAGTAAAAAAACACGCGCGCGCACACATACACAAGCACACATGTACACACTCAATCACACACACACCCCCAACAGTTTTTCGCCGAGAACCGTTCGACATGGTGTCTTACATCAAGATGACAAGGCAGCCATTAATGGCAACATAAACGTTATTATTTACATCAGTGGTAAAAACTGACCTTGGCTAGGGTTTCGAAATTTCATACGACACTAATATAGCAACCCTTACTAAATCAATGAAGGGAGAATATATTACCAACCAAATTTTCTCACAGTTCAGATATTCATTCAAGAATATAGAGAGGAATTAGAGTTTATTTCTTCAAGAAGTTCCTTATATTTTAAAATAAAATCATAACATTTATAAATTTTCAGGGGCACATTCCTACCTTAATAACAACTTGAAATTATAAATTATATTATATTAATATATCACTTAGCAGCGTTCCCACCCTACACACATACACATTCAAGTTTAGAATATACCTAATAATGTGAACCAGCAGAAGAATTAATATAGTTATGTTTATATTTACGCCAATATCACTTACCGTAGGACACAAAATATACATTTAGTTTCACGCAAGGCCGGCTACACTTAGGGGCTCCTGTTTTTCGCCCAAAATATTCCACTGCTACTTATATTCCCAACCACTCTATCTCAAGTCCACTTTCCTGAATGGATTATTTCACTGTCAACGTGTTTTAGGTATGGTTACGCGAATTACGGAAACTCAGTATCGGAGAAGCATAATTAATTGTGATGTGCGCAGCCAGGTAAGAAAATGTCTTCTCTCAATGACATGCAGTCGGTAATAAAAAGAAAAACTGCATATTTGCACGTAGGATACTGAAGTCTAGCTTGCCCATAAATTATTTTCGCGAGAAACAAGTGGTCCTAGTTATGCGTACTTAAAAAGACGTATCCGAGCTCCCGCATTAATGACTGTTTTCCATCTGAAGTACTGTGAACAAAACTTAGTCACGAAGGGCATGACACACTAGGCGTGGTCCTCTTCCAAATTTTTATATCAGTTATTCGTTTTCTTCTTTCTGTGCTTTCAGGCATTTTAACTTACTTATCCTTGCTAATTTTAAAGAGCTGTATTCCTTGACTAAATTATTATGTTGCTCTNTTTCAGGCATTTTAACTTACTTATCCTTGCTAATTTTAAAGAGCTGTATTCCTTGACTAAATTATTATGTTGCTCTGAAACAATATAATGGTTCGCGAGCCTATTTATAAGGAACGAAAATAAAAGTTTCTGAAATGATATATTGAATTGCGATCGTGGAGTCTATGAAGCTAAAGTAAAGAAAATTATTTTGTAGCCAGCACCGTATAGTTGCGAGTCAAATGGGAGTCGCAAGAAATACACTGTTAAAAATAGTTTTCGTGAAAATACAGAAAATACTGGTACAAACTATTTAGCAATCTTCGTAAACTTACGAACCCTTAATTTTATTAAAATAACATATTTATCCGTACATTTCACATAACGCTCCGTGAATTCACGGAACGTCTCCAAAAATGTGCTACTACTTTTTTGTATATTATAAGATTATAAAGATAAATTAGGTTAAAAATATATTGCTTTCGTTATTCAGTGTTTACCAGTACATAAGAAAAAAAATTAAAAAATTTAAAATGTTTAGTTTTTGAGCGGAATTTGAACTCGAGTCAAAAAATAGAATGGCACCACTCTCACAACTATGCCACTCCAACTTAATGAGAGAAAATTGAGTGAACATGGTATTAATAATGACGTAAAGTGTGAAACATTTTTAAGTTTCTAATCAAGTTAGATTGTTCAACGTGCTGCTATCGGTTACACGTGGCTCGTGCTGATTTTTTATTTTTGAAATAATAGATTTACANTTAGATTGTTCAACGTGCTGCTATCGGTTACACGTGGCTCGTGCTGATTTTTTATTTTTGAAATAATAGATTTACTTGTTCGAGAATATCATAACTGCCGTACAAAATATAACTGTTTAGTTATTAAATCACCGAAGTTCACTTCGTGTTTCATTGGCATTGTTCGTTCCCGAAAACCGAAGCTCTTGGTAACACAAAAAAGTTTAGTATTTAGCATTCGTGTAGCACTATTATGGAGTGCTTTTACGTATATTTAGTGTACATTTCTGTAAAAACTTCCATAATATAAAGAAAATTTTAAAGTGTACTGTCTGGAAGNTTTACGTATATTTAGTGTACATTTCTGTAAAAACTTCCATAATATAAAGAAAATTTTAAAGTGTACTGTCTGGAAGGCACTTCGGGAACAACGGTTTTACTCCTATCGTACACTGACAGTTCATGGCTTGGGTCCGGTAGACTTCACACTTCGTACCTGGTTTAGCGGTGGTTACCGCAGCTGCATTATTGCAGATGTCCTTCTTACTGATAAAACTGTTTCGTTAAATATGCTTAACAGTAGGAATTTTTATTTATAGACGTATGTAAATACCTGCTTCGCAGTTGTCAGAAGCCATCAAACATATTTACAGTGAACACCTTGGTGGACATATTTTACAATCACTTAACAAGAACCGTGTCTTCCTGAACCCCACTTGAATGTAGCTGTTGTCACTGTGTGTTTTAAGGGACACAGTCCTCGAGTTATTGAAACATGTCTTACTTGATGTTTGTCAACGCAATAATGTTCAACTTGGTGGAAAAACAGTTCATTTTGCAAGTGGTTTTTCTCACTACCTTAATTAGATGTGCTCTGGAAAGTTCATAGGAAGAGGAGGTCGTGTTCTCGGCCACCTCGCTCGCCTGATTTGACACTACTGAATTTTTCTTGTGGGTTCATGTAAGTAGTTTGGTCAGCTAAACCTCTGTAGTGAATCAATACGACCCCCCTGAAAAAAATCCTAGTTTCTAACTGTATAGTTTGAACGACTTCACAGATATTCGACAATGTGCGATGAAGCATGCTGTGANAAAAATCCTAGTTTCTAACTGTATAGTTTGAACGACTTCACAGATATTCGACAATGTGCGATGAAGCATGCTGTGGAATTTTCAAGCCCGCATAGTAGCTGGATGACGCAATAAAAAAATTTGTTGAANACAGTTCATTTTGCAAGTGGTTTTTCTCACTACCTTAATTAGATGTGCTCTGGAAAGTTCATAGGAAGAGGAGGTCGTGTTCTCGGCCACCTCGCTCGCCTGATTTGACACTACTGAATTTTTCTTGTGGGTTCATGTAAGTAGTTTGGTCAGCTAAACCTCTGTAGTGAATCAATACGACCCCCCTGAAAAAAATCCTAGTTTCTAACTGTATAGTTTGAACGACTTCACAGATATTCGACAATGTGCGATGAAGCATGCTGTGAAATTTTCAAGCCCGCATAGTAGCTGGATGACGCAATAAAAAAATTTGTTGCAAACGTAGATTTTGTAGCTTGGAAGTACGCCTGGTTGAATTTATTGATATACAAAAATATCCTAAGGTTTGGTTATTTCACTTTCAACTCAAAGCGGTTTTGCTTCATAAAATTCGACTGAGGCGCTTTTGACCCGGAGTTTGCTATCTCAAACTCACGATTTTCCTTGTATATTAACTCTGAAAGTCTCTACCATCATTACGGGAACCCATTTGAACATTCACAAAAACTGTACGATATAACTAAAGGAAAACAGTTGAATTCAGTAAGTTTTCATGGACACACACCTCACGAGCATTTCACTGAGGCGCATGAGATTGTGCTTACATAAAAAATAAAAGTAGCAGCAAATACCTTCTCAGACGTATGTATATAGTTATGTTTTTCGTCGTCAACATATTGTTACAATATTCAAAACACTTTCCGTCGGCGTCAGTTAACACGACTGTACTGGCTGGCGTGAGACATATCCTGGGTCCTGGGTCTCCTTAAGTATAATATTGTCACGAGCGCGGCTAATTAAAATAATTAAATCAATTCCTCATTACGTCGCTCTGTCAAAGACGACTCCAAAACAACTGTCATTAGGCGACTTAATGATTTGGAGGGGGGGAACTAAAATGAACACGCTTAAGCAGATGCAACTTGCTGAAACAGTTTTAAAGTAGACACGAGTGCATGCGAGAGGCAACTCCTCTCTCTCTGTCTATGTTCCCGGTACTGGGATTAAAACAGAATATCATCTCTGCGGTTTTAAGATGGGTCACTGATAATTAATAAACTTCATTCATTCAGCTATTGCAATAACTTCTCAATTCAAATCTGAGTGTTTCTTCTACTCTCTTGATGTCAAAAAAAAAGGGGGGGG